>LR749728.1:1494342-1658104 GCA_902729485.2 Mus minutoides
ATATATATATATATATATATATATATATATATATATATATATATATATATAAAATAAGTACACACACACACACACATATATATACACACACATCAGTGGGGAATCTACTTCAGCACTTCAGGAGCCTTCTACTTAAATGGTAATTTTGGCAATCTCAAAATTAGCATGGTGTGATACTAGATCCTCTAACAAACTTGTGTCCCTGAGGAGGGCTGATGCTGTCTGTACAGACGGTCAGATCTCTGCAATACCCCATCTCTTGTCTGTGCTGCCGCTGTGAGAGGCAGAGCTGGAACTTCATCCTCCAAGCACCTATCTTTTTAAACTACTAACCTATTTTCTTTGATGATGATACTAAGTCTTTTTTGCATGTCTTTTTCCAGTCTTAGAAGTCACAGACAAGTCATGGGTAGAGTCACAGAAGGAGGGACACCTTGTTGACAATGTCTTCCAACCAATCAGATGCCCTTTTCTCCACTTACTTTGGTGATGAACATAACTCCAGCCCAAGACTCCTGCTATGACATGGCAATGGTCTCTGCAGAATCCATGAACAAAACGATGCAAAAAGAAGTCCCTTCTTAGAGAAGGCCGGGAGGATGCTGCTGACAGCAACCTCGGCTCTGAAGGTCAGCCCCTCCACAGCTCCTCCCACGATCTCCTTGCCAGGCTCCTCCAGTTCTGACCTTTCGCCTAGCATTTGAAGTACTTAGGGAACACACACAGCATGCATTTCTTTTTATCTCAGAAATGAGAAGAGGCCAAAGGACTCTGTTACGGGTTGTAGCCTTGGAAGGACAAAAACAAGAACATCCCTGAGCTTGTTTACTTTGGTGAATCTGGCAGGAAGAAGTCAGACCATCACAGTGCAATGTCGGGCTGAACTTGGAATTATTTATCCTTGCACGTGTTTATGCTTGAACACAGAATGAGAGTGAAAGTTCCAAGTATGCCAGTGGGAATGGTTGCACTTAAAAAGCACATGGCACTGAACAGCTGTTGCAAACCTCTCTCTTCTGTCAAGTACTTATCTCTACGTCTGGTGGAGAAAAAACTTGAGGGAGGAACCCAGATCATCCCTGCGGGAGGCAAAGAACTGACCTGGTCCAGCAAACTTGATGATTTGTAATGACTGTCTCCAAAACACCTAAATGTTACTAAAGGTTCAATCTTCTAAGTAGATTTCCAGAGGCACCAGGCTAACAATGAGTCTCTTTAGCCTGTGACAGAGCACTGCAGTACAGCTAATCACAATGCTTAATGACAGATAAATACTTCCCAGCCCCTCAAAACCTTAACAATCACCCAAGGGCCAGCAGAGGTCTCCACGTTGGCACCGCCCATTCAGTCAACATTGCTGGGCACCAGTTGTATGCAGTATACTGTGATGTAACTAATATGGAAGCACAGCTGTGGTCACAGGGGCCACTCACCGCTTGATAAGTTTTTAGCATCGTCGCTCTTCTCCTTAAGGAACTGAGGCAGCCCAGACCCTTGACCAGTGACATCTAACACCTGGATTCAAGGCACTGGTTCTTGCTGTGCAGTGCTGGCACATACCTTTAATCCTAGCGTTTGGGAGTCAGAGTAAGTTGGATCTCTGTGAGTTTGAGACCAGCATGTTCTATGGAGTGAGTTCCAGAACTGCTAGGGCTACACAGAGAGAACTACACAGAGAAAGAGCCCCGTCTCCAAACAAACAAAAGTACTGGTTCTCAGAAAAGGTCAAACAGTCATCAGATATCCCACTCCACCCCACGTCTAAGTGTGCAGTAGGAGTACCACGCCACCACCCTCGGGTGATTCAAACACAGTACACTGACAGCAACAGGAGATCTACAGAAGGAAGACATGGTCAGTCACCAAATATGGCGTTCTACTGGTTGCAGTTAGAGCTACCCTGACAGTTTTCTGCCACAGAAACCCATTCATTATCAGTAAAGTTCACAAACCCACTCTTCAGTTTCTACCTGAAATGCTCTGAAGCATGAGAAAGGATAAGTCTCGATAGGTCTTAGAAAGATGCTACATGTTGTCAGAAAAGAACACGTGTGTCTTGTAAAACAAAAGAAAAATAAAGCCACCCACAAATGATCCTGAAAAGAAGGAAGTGGGGAAGGCAGGGAAGGCAGCGTGTTGGCAGGCAAGTGGCTGTCAACTTGACCATGTCTGAAATGAACTAAAATCCAGAAATGGAGGGCAAGCCTGTGAGGCTTTTGTTTTTTGTTTTTAGGTTTGTTTGGGTTTTTTTTGTTTTTTGTTTTTTTTGGTATGGTTTGAAGTGGGTGTATCCACGTCTTGTCCAGACCATTGAGGTGGAAAGAAATATATTGTGTTTGATTGCTTGCTTGTTTGTTTGTTTGTTTGTTTGTTTGTTTGTTTTGAGACAGGGTTTGTCTGGTAGCCTCGGCTGTCCTAGAACTCACTCTGTAAACCAGGTTGACTTCAAATTCACATAGATCTGATCACCCCTGTTTCCCAAGTGCTAGACTAAAGGCAAGCAACATCTCTACCCTCAACAAGCACATCTTTGATCCAGATCTTGAGGCTGGAAGTCACACCTTTAATTGGGGCCATGACTTCTGCTGGCAGTCTATATAAGGACACAGAGAAGATAGAAGGTTTCCCTCTTTGTCTGCTTGCCTTTGCCTTGCTAACACTTCCATTCCTTCACCCACAGTGGAGCTGGCTTCTTTAGATTCCAGCATATACCCAGGTTTGTGGACTGAGCAAGACTAGATTCTCGAACCTTCAATTTATAGCAGGTCATTGTCGGATTAGCTGGACTGTAGCCTGATGTCAGCCCAATAAATTCCATATGTGTAGCATATAAGTCCCATTACTCTAGAAAACCCTGACTAATACAGGAGGGGATGAGGAAGTAAAGAGAAAAGGGAAGGGGAAAACAGAGATGAAGAGGAGCAGGAAGGAGATAGGAAAAGGGACGGGGAAAGTCAGGAGAGGGAGCAAGGGAGATAGGAGAAGGAGCAGAGGGCGTGAAGGGAAAAGATAGAGAAGGGAGATGGAAAAAAAAAAGGAAGAGAAGGGTGAGAGGGAGGAAAGAGGGAACGGTCCTGTTTTCTTCAGTGCTACAGCACAGGTAGAGCTATTTCCCAGTGAAGAGCCTCCAGGGCTGCCTCCCTTCTGAGTCCCAGGCACTTACAGAGAGAGGCTGCTCAGAGCTGAGAGTGTAACATGCATGGATGTTTTTAACTCACAGCAGAGCCCAGGATGAAAGCAGAGAGCTGACGGTCTGCAAACGGTCACACAGCAGACAGACTTTGTTTACTTAGTCTGAGCTGAGGAGAGTGGAGTCTGAATCATAAGAGGGGGAAGGGGGACAAAGTCTGGGGAACCCCTGAGCAGAACAGTGTACAGCTGTTTCCTGGGTACAGCTCATAAGGCTGAAGTTCCTGCTGCAGGTGTAAAGGACAGAAGATAAGACGCCAGCCGGGGAGGCAGTGTTCTTTGAAAAATAATTTATTTTATTGTATGTTTTGCCCAGAGTTTTGCCTATATGTATATCTGTGTACCATCTGACTGCAGAGACCACAGAAGCCAGAAGAAGGCATCAGATTCTCGTGGAATTAGAGTTACAGGTGGTTATGAGTTGCCATGTAGGAATTGAACCCAGGTCCTCTGGAAGAGCAGCCAGTGATCTTAACCATGGAGCCATCTTTCCAGCCCCGGGTGGCGGGGGGTGGGTATTCTTGCTTCAGGGGCTTGCCACAGCTTCAAAGCTCCTTTTGCTCTAGGATGGTAAGTGAAGGTATATAACATTCCTAACTCCCAGCCTCTCCTCTGCCCTAATGAGGTTGGCAGAAAGCATATGGGCAGTATGAGCTGAGGCCTGGATGTGTGTGCATCCAATAGTGGCCATCATGGTCTGAGGCCCTGGCAGGGCCAAAGGTGATGGGCAGCTGACATGTGCCAGGTGTGCTTCTACGGTTCACGGGTTAAAAAAAAAAGGGCAGAGAGGTGCCCTCAAAAGACTTATCATTGGAAGACTCCAAGTTCTACATTAGAAGTGACTAAATTACTTGTAATTTGTAAACAAAATTTCATTCACTTCTCATCCCCACCTGTGCAACACACATAATAGCTTCTAAGTGCCACAAACAGGACCAGGAGGAACCTGTCTTAATTCTAGCTCGACATAACTGGGTTGTCACTATAGATGTTGGTTTCATTATACATCATCCCCATCAACCCTGACTTATGAAACCTTTGAGATGAGACAGTTCTTGTTCCTCAGGCTTTGGAAAGAAATATGACTTAATGACCTTAAATAGCACAACACAATCAAATAGTCTAACCTCTAGACAGGGAACATGCACTGCTATTTAGAACAAATAAAAATTAATTAAGTGCATGTGTGTGTGTACATGCACATGCACATATGTGTGGTGTGTGTGTGTATGTATATGCATGCACTTATAGAGGTCAGAAGACGACCTGTGGTATTTGGTTCTCTCCTTCCATCATGTGAGTTCCTGGTTTGAGCTTATGTAGTCAGGCTGGTTGGCAAAGGCCTTTACCTACTGAGTCATCTCATGGGCCCACACCCTCCTATTAAACTACATAGGATGTTCATAGTTTTTTAACTTTAGTGGGATACATACACACACACACACACACACACACACACACAATTTATAAAGATGTACTTGTTTTGAGGAATGATGCAGAAATTCCACTTACAGAAAAAAAAAACCCACCAAGTTTCTGTTCTTTGAAAATTTTAGTACTAAGTCATCTATGGGATGTCCTGGATAGAAACAGGAGAGAGAAGATCAGGAGGGAATGAAATGAAGGTGACAGCACAAACTATCGAAGTTTGGTATGGAATTCTGTAAAGGGCTGCTTTAAAAGTCAACAGATAGCCAATGCTGAAAAATGTGCTACCAGCCAACCCTCCCAACAAATCACACGGCATTGGTAGTGCTTCATTGTCCCCTTGGGTAGACTGGGCATGCTCAGAAACCATGTTCTATTCTGAACTTTGCTCACTGAAGATGCAGAGACATGAGAGAAATGGGCAAAGTCTATATAAGTCCAAAAAGTGGCAAGCACACTGAAGAGTGCACCGTCCAAGGAAGACAAGAAGACAGCCGATACATTAACTCTCAGCAGAGAATTCCTGTGGCTTCAGTGAGTGCTCCCAGTGAGTGAGTGAGTGCTCCCAGTGAGTGAGTGAGTGCTCCCAGTGAGTGCTCCCAGTGAGTGCTCCCAGTGAGTGAGTACTCCCAGTGAGTGAGTGCTCCCAGTGAGTGAGTGCTCCCAGTGAGTGCTCCAGCAGAGGTCTCAGCATCCTCTGGATGCCTCTCCTGCTCCATCCCTCACACAGGGGAAGTAAAAGAGAGCTGACAAAGAAGCAAAGAAGCAAAGGAGCGTCCAGCCTTAGAGAGTCCATGACCAGCTGTTTCCACTGAAATTCTGGGTCACACACCACCCGGCCCCAGTCTCCCCAGCTCATAAAAGAGGACAATAATTTTCTACTACTCACAGCACACGGATGGTTTTCAAATTTCATCAAAACATACATGGGAAGGGGACTCAGATACCACTGGACAAATGTTTAAATAAACACTGAGGTAGCCGAGTGAATTAACATCAACATGCAGTCAAGGAATAAAGGCAGCAGGAGCAAAGCCTGTCCTCTCATGAGCTCAACGCTCTGGCCCCTGCATTAAGCATTAAGGGACACTCCTGAGATGCTAAAGACAAGCACAGCTGAGTTACCATAAGTCACAGGCAAGTCAAATTTGTGTTTATACATAAAAGGCTTGAGTGGTGTCACCCAGGGAGTACCCATTTGACAGGAGTAATTGTGAGTAGTAGCACGTAATATTCTTACATAAAATGTGACTTTGGGGTGTTTGCAACAGCGGCGAGAGGCGACGGGTGATAAAAGGCGAGAGTGCTATCGCATCGGCCTCTTACTGTGCCGTGAACTATCCCATCCGCACCTCAGCATGGGAAAATCTCTGTTGTGGTTATTCTTGCTTTGAAGATGAGTAAATAAGGTATGCAGAGATTTTAAAAAGGAAGAAGACTGCACGAGCTACTCAGTGCCGGCAATGGCACTCAAACGGTGTGACTGCAAAGGGGCAGACTCCAGTAACCCAGTACACCCGGCAACACGCTTCGAGGGCTTATAAAACACACGCCCTGCAGAGAGCTACATCCAGTCTTACCCCCAGGCAGTCTCACGGAACAGCACTGTTCTCACATTAGTTGTATAAATAGGGAACTTGAGGTGTTTCACAACCTCTTTGGCATTGTCCCCTCTCACCATCTTGAAGGAGCCCTTTCTAAATCAGCCCCTGAAATATTTACAAATCACAGGGAAGCCCGGTGCTTATCTATTGGCTTCAGACAAGCAAAGATTAAGATCTGGTTACGGACCTCTCAAGAACTGAAGTTTTGCCCCCCTGGGAAGGTGCAGCCGCCAGTGGATACAGCTTTCTGAGAACAGTGGGCAGAGGTTCAGGGAATCTGTGCACGCGTTCACCTCTCAGTCATTCACTTCATCTTTCAGTACAGACTCAGTGAAGAAAGGTCAGACATAGCAGAGAAAGGTACTGTGTGCTTCAACTTGACTCAACTTCAGTCTCCAATGGAAGAACATATACTAGCAGAACAGGAGTGGTGGCTGTAACCAAGGGAGGAGAGCCTGAAGGGAGCGGGTATGGAGATATGCTGGTAAGGGCACGTGCATGTTAGCTTTTAGACCTCTAAACCTGGACAATGACTCCTGTTAATTATATCTCAGTACAATGGAGAAAAGTCTCTCCTGCGTGTCAGCCCAGGACCTTTAAATTGGTCCCTAAGGATCCTAACAATGCATGCCTTAAAGATCAAGCCCTGCTGTGTGTACCGTGACCATGCTGGGGTGGAGAGATCACCCTCTAGCCTCTGTCCTGGGAGTCCTACACCCTATTCAGAGTGTCTCACTGTCACAAAAGAGTGGAGAAAGGAGGAATCTCTCAAATTCCCAGTAGGGTTGAAGAGCTTCCTCAGACAGGCCTTAAAATCAAGTGCTCTGAGGTTAAGTGGCTCCCAGGGAAGAGTAGCATAAGCCTACAAATTCACCAGGCAGCCGCCAAGGGGAAGCTCCCCAACTCTGAGGGGTCTGGCTCTGGGGGCAGCAGCTCTTGCACTGGTCCACATGGTTGCACTCAGCGCTGAATGGTAACCTTAGAGCAACAGTTAGTTTGCTTGTCATATGCTTATGTCACTTTCCCAAGAAGACAGACACGCCTGTGGTTGGGACTGCCCTTGTGTCGTTTTACTGTGTTCACAGGGGCCACTCATGGCTCCTTGCCTGTGTAAGTATGAAAGTGCAATTTGTTAAGCCCATGTAGGAAGCAGAGTATGTGCTAGTGCCTACAGGATGCCTATCTAATAGATTTAGAGCCACAAGAAGAAAAATATTTATAACCTATACCTTGTAGAAGACCAGGACATATAGCTAGCATGGCTTTGATGCAGCCTCAAAAGCCTTGTACTTGTAGCTAGAAAGGATACCAGGGGAGAGAAACTTGGTAGAGTTTGCTTGGGAAGGAATGGGGAATGGGATTAATAAAGTAAATCAGGTTTTGGAAACTGTCTGGGCGGAATGGCTTAGCCAATAAAGTATATACTTTAAAAAGGTCAGATCTCCAGCACCGGTATTTAAAAGGCAGGCGTAGTAGGGTCACCTCTACTCCCACTAATGGTGAACTTGGGACGGAGGGGGGGGGGAGGAACAAGTGGATCCCTGCCAGGTTGCCTAGCCTACTAGGCAAGTTCTGGGTTAGTGACAGAGCCTGTGCTCGAGGAATGACACATAAGGTTAGACTCTGACCTTCTCATTTGCACATGCATGCATGCTCATACACAAACACACACATATGCATCCCACACAGGAAGGGAAAGAGAAAGGGAGGGAAGGAGGGAGAGGAGGAAGGAGGAGGGAGACAGAGACACACAGAGAGACAGACAAAGAAAATTCAAACAGAACTAGACTTGTTGGGGGGGGGTGTCTCTTGAACCTCAAGTATCCTGCTAAATCCAGTGGAAGCATGGTTATACTCAGTCTTCATGGTGACCCATGGAGGTGGATGTCACTGTTGCACCAGTTATACAGAAACTCAAAGGGACAGAGAAGCGGAATGTGGTTGACACATGTCTTTAAAACCTTCACTATCAGCTCTGCACTCCTCTTGCCTCCCCTGCAGATCAATGAAAGATTTTGCTGATGAAGTTTTAGGTTAGGGCCAGAGAAAGCCTGCCTCTGGGGTAGATGGATGAACAGTTGCTATGGAGATGGACCTATGCATCAACTCCAGGGCAGAGCCCTGAGCAAGGACTGTCCAAGCAGTAGAGTTGGGTGATGATGTCTAACGTCTCCTTCACTGGCCCAGAATGTCCCTGCCCACTCTTACCTGCACTGTTTGTACCGTGTAGATTTTCTTCAGATTCGAGGCACACTCGGCTGCTGTGGCACCAGGGAGTGACCTGTCATCCAGAAAATAACAAAGCAGCAAATAAATCCAGTCAGTGATTGTAAGCTATCCCACAATGTAACTATGTAGATTTGATCACAGTCAGTGATTGTAAGCTATCCCACAATGTAACTATGTAGGTTTGATCACAGTCAGTGATTGTAAGCTATGCCACAATGTAACTATGTAGGTTTGATGAAGGTCAGTGATTGTAAGCTATCCCACAATGTAACCATGTGGGTTTGATCAGGTCAGTGATTGTAAGCTACTCCACAACGTAACTATAGGGGTTTTAATCTCAGGCAGGTCCAGAACCTCGGAAAGGGACATCTAGAGAGAGATGGTAGCTAGAATTTAAACCTTTTTTTCCTAAGGGCGTGTATTTGCTTCTCCTAATAGGTAGAAATATGTATTCTGTGGAAATTTAATAGATAAGAAAGGTAAAGTACACAAGAAAGATAATGGAGGCTTTAAAATCACATAGTAAAAAAAAAAACATGAGAATATTTTACTAACATGTAGGTACTGTTCAGGACTTCAGATTAGAAACTGTCTGCTTTGCCATTGGTAATTCGAATGCAAACCTCTCCTCTGGGGGATCCGCTTAAAACCCCATAACACCCTGTGGTAAATACCCACGCTCCCCGTGGAAGCAGAGGACCAGTCAGCTATTTTAGAGACCACTATTAAGAGTCAGCCTTGGTTTCCCACCTATATTTCTTGCCTTAATACTTTCAGTGGTTTCCCCTGAGCGCTTGTGAATTGTATGGGCAGAATACATTAATCTCTACTTTCCATATGTTCCACTAGATGGCAACACACTACAGGTTTATCCTCTGGGGGAAAAAGATCGCACTTTGACTGGCTTTCCAAGTACAGTTCCTGGGATGGGGCTGTGCGGATCTATAGGTGTTTGTTCAGATCTAGAGGTATTCAGATACCCCCCCTCCCTGCCCCTGCCCCCATCAGCACTACTGTGTCTCCTCCTTCCTGCCTACTTAGCAGTGTGTGCTCACAGGCACTGTGGTCCTTGTCAATAGCAGGTTTAAGGACACTTTACCACACAAGCAGTGCTCAGAGGCCCATGTCTGGCTGTGGGCGAGGAATCAAGGGCTTGCTAAGAAGGGAAGCACCCTGTTCTCCACAGACGTACTAGGATCTAGAATGTATGAAAAAGCACCCTTCACCAGCCACTGACCATAATGACTCTGAGGGTCCCAGAAGTTATCATCAGGGAACACTTTCTGGTGAGCTGTTTTCTACCACACCCTAAAGAGAAAACCCAAGCCATCTCTGAAGCTGAGGCCCTGGGGGCAGGGCTCCACCACCCATGTTCTGGAGCCACGGACCAATGAAAACATCAGAGCTGGGAGAAGGCTCAGTGGGGGAGGGGCTTGCTTGGTAAGCACAAGGACCAGCGTTCAGACCCTCACTCAGCATCCACAGGAAAGTCAGGGACAGTGACAGACATCTATAACCCCAGTGCTGGAGGAGGGGAGACAGGTAGATGCCAGGAGCTTCCTGGTCAGTCATCTTGCTGAAATGGCAAACTCCAGTTTCAGTGAGAGACCACCCTGACTCAAACTAAGGAGGAAAACAATAGAGGGAGATACACAGTATCCACCTCTGGCCTTCACGGGTGGGCTTGCACCGTGGCATACACATCCATCCATCACACACATACACAAATCAAAATATCAAAAATATTTGGAATACAGCTCTCTTGTTTAGAGGTCAGTAAGGACGCAAATAAAGACTAGTCTGAGGGCAAAGATGTCTCGTCACCCACTAGGCAGGTAAGCTCTAATAAATAAGTCGTGGTTTTATAACTATTTCCTAGCTGTTTGCAAATTTTATGGCCTTTATGTTTCAAAAGCAAAAGCACAACCACAAATGTGACATCTGTAGCAGCCGACCCGAGTGAATAAAGTGAGGAACACATAGGGACCAACAGCAGCTGCCTGGACCCAAAGAAACCCACCAGACAACCCAACGGAGGGTCTGGATTGTGGCTGCCAAAGCCCTCTACTTGGACACAGCTAAATACAATATATAAGTTAGTGCACTTATAGATTATAAAGTCATTAGAAAAGAGACAATAAGTACTCATCTCTCTGTTTCTGTTTATTTGACACGAACTATTTGGAAGTCTATTGCTTTTACATGACAATCAGCTAGCACTTAATCCAGCTAATTTCTCTTTCTTTGTACAGTCAAGCTGACTGCTCCACCACAAACTCCGAGCAAATATATTCCTGGATCCTACAAGCACTGGAGATAGGACTCCACCCCTAACTGCACTCAGGAAGTGGGCAGGCCAGAGCCTAAGGTAGGTGACGAATTTTGCGGCTTTTTAATCTGTAGAATAAAATGATATACTTGAAGTTTTCACTGATTTTTAAATCTACTCTTCAATTTAGGATGCCTCAGAGTACGTGTTTAACATGTTCACTTGGTACGTTATCATCGCAAATTACACAAACCCAACTTTCAGGTGGTGGTTCCCACTTAACTTTCAAAAGTTACTAAGGAGCACCTGGTCTCCAAGGCTCTTTTTAAGGGTCCCTTCTAGTCTGGTTTTGTGACACTCTGGGGTAGGAGACAAATGTACAAAGTCACTTAAGGTCTCTGTTTCAGTGTCCAAGTGTTTGAAGGTGCTGGGTCTTCAGAGCTCAGGAGCAGCATCTGGAAGGAGGTAATTAAGCTACACTCACCAGTGGAAGACAGCAGAGTCCGGCAGCCAGAGTGAGGAATGGGGCTCCAGATGCTGTTGAGTGACAGAGTCCTGCAGGGGCCCCTGTAGCCTGTGTGGTACTTGTGACCATCTTACACTGAGCACACTGGGGCTCAGAGAGGCACGGCAACATTCCCAGGGGGGGGGGGGGAAACACTTAACAAAACCAGATGCTGAGCTTCTGATGGTCTCTCCTCATCCCACACTGCAGAGCCACCCAGCCAAGTCTCAGCAATTACTAAACCTGGTCTCACATAAACTAAGCATGTGTGCTACAATTGAGCTCACCCAGTTCCACATTTTCATTTCTGTAATGTGCACATGTGTGTTCGTGTCTGTACCAGGACATCTCTCTACCATCACCTGGAAGACACAGGGTTTCTCACTAAACCTGCCACTCACCTACTGACTAGGCTGTCTGGTTTGTAAGTACCTGGGACCCTCCTGAGTCCTGCTGCTCTGGGATTGCAGGCATGCTCACCACACCTAGCTCTTTACGTGAGGGCTGGGGTCAGCAGTAAGTCTCCATGATTGCACAACAAGCACTTCTCTACAGCCCACACTTGTATTTCTAAAAATACAAAACAACAACCAAAAAACCCCACTTTTTCTAATTGTATGTGATATGTGTGTTTGTGCTGGTATATGTATGTGAGTGTGCCCATGTGTGTGAATGTGTTCGTGTGTGCTATGTTCATTCCTATATGGATACCTGGAGGCCAGAAACTGGTATCAAGTATCTTCTTCCTCTATAACTGCCCACTTTTAAATTTATTTATTTTTCAGAAACAGGGCCTTTAATATCTTTCACTGAACCTGGACTTTGCTGTTAGGGACACGTTATCTCTGCAGTAAATCTCCAGGGTTCTCCTGTCTCAGTTCCCCACTGTAGGGGCTGGGGGTGGGGTTATAAGCACACCAGGTATGGCTGCCACACAGGTGTCGAGGATCCAGTCCTCATACTTGTACAGCTATGAACCATCTCCCCAGCGTCATTCACTGCCATTTCTGCAGGAAACATTATGGTAGAATCTTGGTGTGTTCTCAACAAGGCTACCACTTCAGCTTAATCTTATTATTAATTCAAGAGTGAGTCTGTGGGAATTAGAAGACATGGTTTCAAATAGTCTTTCCAACGAAGCAGGGTAGGGAAAGTCCTAACAACACCCAGCAGGAACATGCTTGGCCACAGCAGTCCTCAGGTAGGCTAACAGCATCAGGGCTAGGAAGGAAGTGACAGGCTCCACAGAAACTCACCGTGGTAGTTAGAATGAGAAACAACCTGTCTGACGTACCTACATGGCGACACTGCTTCGGGGGATATTATGGAATCTTTAGGAAGTGGAGCCTTGCTGGATAGAAGTCAGTCACTAGGGTGGGCTATGAAAAATTACAGCCTCCTTCCTCTTTCTGTTCTCTGTTCCCTGTGTGCAGACAAAATGTGATCAGCCAGCTTCTTACTCCTGCTGCCATGTCTTTCCCTGCCACGATGGAGTGTGAGATCCGTAGTTCTCAGGAACCCCAAGCAAAAGTAAGCCCTTTCTCCCCCAGGTTACATCAGGTCATGGCGCTTGATCCCAGGGACCACAAAGTAGATAGTTTCCCAGTTACTTCCTCCTGAAGGAGGTTGATTCTGCGGGCTCATCTAGCTGCTGGGTGGTTTTATAAACATCTTGCAGACCAGTACAGCAATGCTGTCAGGTCTGTCTGTGTTGGCTCGGCTGGTCAGTGCAGGTTTGGCCAAACTTGATTTTGGTAATCACTAAAGCACACTGCTATGTCTCAACCTCATCCCGAACTTCAGGTTTCCTTAACAAGCAAGATTGGGACACAGCCACAGAGCCCATTTTAGAAGGGCAAACAAGCCAAGGTTTTCAAGTGGCCTGCCTTGTAAACAGGCCAGTGTGCACTGGATTTGCTGATTCAAGTTACTGGTGTGCTGCGATGTTTTTTCTTCATTACTGAAGGTTAAACACAGACCTACACACACTAGGCAACTTGGCTATCTCCTTAGCACTTAATTTAGTATTTTGAGACAGGGTCTCACTCTGTTGTCCATACTGGCCTTGAACTTGAAACCCTTCTGCCTCAGCCTCCTGAGTAGTTGGGACTATAAGTCTGTGGCTGCTTCCTGAGAAGGCAATGCAGACCGAGTAAGGCCGCTGCCACATAAGTAACTCAAAGATATAGAATAGATTTGAAACAAGAGAGTGTTACTAAAGCCATTTATGCAATATATATATATATATATATATATATATATATATGTTTATTTATTGTATATTTTTATTTTATCAATACCTGAGATCTCATCTTCTATAGAGAAGACTAGTCAGAGCCCTCTGTCTGCAGGCCTGGATGCCACTGGCATGGCAGTGACCCAGATGATCAAAGGCAATATTGGAAGGCATTTGGTGTTGCTGCGAGTAGTAGGTGAACCTCCATAACGCCCCACAATACAGAAGCTTCTACAAAACAAAATCCATAGTGTGGAGAGCTCCAGTATAGACATGAAAGAGCTGTGGGGGATTTATCATTTATCACACTACAAACATTCATTTCTACCTCTTTTGGAGTTGAGGACACAGTGACGATGACTCTAGGCAAAGCCCTTGGAGAATATGTTCTACACATGACATCTCTGCTTTCTGAATCTCATCCCCACCCCACCCCCACCCCCACCCCCAATCTCCCTGGCAGGCTCCTAGAGGCAAAGAAATAAAGTTTGCAACTGACTTATTTTCCCAGAAAAGAAGGGATGGGAAAGGAAGCTGACAAGGGTGCACACATGCAACTGTGGCCACTCCCAGAGGACCACAGATGTGAGCCATTCTGCCACCTAAGATCAGGTCTGTATTCTGCTTCCCTCTTCCCCGCATACATGACCCTCCCTGCAAAGTAGTGTACTGGAGCTGAGAACACAGCGGTGGAGAGATAAATGCCCCTGGTGGGCCGGAGTCTAGATTGTGAATTGTTCTAGCCAAGTCTACCGTCTACTTAACAGCTATACGGTAATCTCAACCTCCTTCTTTTGAGTGGGTATTAGCTCTGATTCTCAAAGCAATTCTGCCAGGTTGATAACATAACCTACACTTACCTGGATTCTCCCACCTCTGGTGCCATTGCCTTCCTGTCTCCCAGGACTACTCTCCATCTCTTGATAAAATCACCATCAGCATGGTGACCCACAGAGCAGATATTATGGCAAATCCCTCCCCCCTGCTCCTATATTACCTGCTTGTTACACATTCTCCCTCTTTTGCTACACTGTGTGAGACTCTGAGACACACAGGCAGGCAAGGCACTGGTGCCTGGCAACACAAGTAGCATAGCTGTGGAAGAGGAACATTCAAGATCAATGCTGAGGGGTCGGCATAGGAGGAAGCCAGCACACCCAACAAAGGCCACTGAGGGTCAGAAGCAGGAAAGCTATGGAGACTAATTACTCTCTGTAACCAATCCCTGCCAGGACAAGCCCAGTTCTGCCACCAGCCTTACCCTCTGCTTCCCCTCTCTAGAAACAGCCCTACCTATTGCTTTGTTGCCTGGACACATGAGCCAGTGCTAGTAGAAGTTTCTCTTACACAGTGCATCTAAATGCATCTGACTGCAGACAGACAGACAGACACAGATAAGAAAGCCCTCCGTATGGACACACTAACCAAGAACAGAGAAAAGCCCACACAAACAGCCGAGAGTCTCTTGTGTTCAGCTACAGAGAGGACACCCACTAGGCTCTCCCAGCTCTAGGCTGCAGCCTTGGTGAAGGCTGTCTCTGAATAACTTTAGTTAATTACAGATCCACTGGTTGATGCAGAAGGGATCTGGGCCCTGCCAAATCAATGACTAAGGTGATGTTAGAGAGCTGTTGATGTTATTTAGGACCGAATCCTAAGCTCCTTCTTTAGATTGTGTCTTTAACATAACAGGATAATACAGAATGGATCCTAAGATTTTCTTTTTAAAATTAATGAGAAATCCTCATTTGAAGAGTCAGGAGGATGCTGGGAATTTAGTAATACTAGACCAACTGTTCTACTCAAACCATTCCCAGGCAACACTTGAGTACAAAATTTTAATATTTACAAACCACATTCACCCATTAAAACAGATCCCAGAGACACTTCACACGAATCCACTCTCTCCACTGACTTCTCAAATGTCTGAGGGCACACTGCCCTCTTTGTTTTAGGAGATCCCGTGGGCCAGTGACTGAAGTGATTACATGTCTTTTGCTCGTGTGCACGCCATGTTCCATCTCCACTTGGCAGATAAGATCACTAAGGCTGAGTTGGTACAGGAACTCACTGACACACAGTTGGCAGTGGCAGAGCTGAGACTTGCCACAGTTGGCTGACATCTTTTGTCAGTGGTGGCCCTTGAAGGAACCCACCCTGCATGCAGCACAGACCCAAACGCCACACCTTGCGATCCTCAACCTGGACATTCCCAGTGAACAGTCTCCATGCGGTGCACCTTTAAAGACATGGCCACTGCAGGCGGACCACGGAGTCAGTTCTACCAAAACAGTCTTACCCACGGCACCACAACCCAGCCACGGAGATACTTGGGGAGACTTCTCACGGCACCACAACCCAGCCACGGGGATACTTGGGGAGACTTCTCACGGCACCACAACCCAGCCACGGAGATACTTGGGGAGACGTCTCACAAAGCAGAAGCGGAGTAAAGGTTTCCCACACTCTACCTGCACCTTGGTCACTTAAAGTGTCATCAGTCCACAAGCAGCAGCACCTGGGAGCTTGTTAGAGGCAGGTTCAGTCCCTAGGTCCCACACATGTTAAGTCCCCTGGGTTTCTAATCCTCCTCCTAGTCATGCTGGCCTTGTAGCAGCTGAATAAAATCACCACAAGGAAAGCAAACACCTCTACGGTAAAGTCCAGTGAGGAGGAGCATCTAAGCAAAATGTAAAAGCCACTGTTCAAACAGCCCTCAACACCACCCAAAGACATCACCAAGGCAACGGCAGTCCTGACTGTGAAGGGCGGTCCTGTCCAGGGGCATGGATGTGAGCTTTCAGGGCTCTTTTTATTCTCTGCATTAAAAACACTGTCTGTCTGTCTGTCTGTCTGTCCCCGTCCCCGCCCCCGCCCCCCCACCCTGTATGTGTGTGTGTGTGTACACACACACACACACACACACACACACACACACACACACACATGAGCATGCATGAATATGGAGTCAAATGCACAGTGTCCTAAGTCATACTTAGGAAAACCCAGGTGTTGTCCTCACCTTCCACTTTGAGGCGAGCTGGCCTGGATGTTTCTGGAAATTCTCTGTCTTTGCCTCCTGTCTGGGGATGTGGGGATGGGATCACAGAGCATGCTCTTACAGATGGCATAGAGTAGTTCTGGGGATTCAAACTCACAACCTCATGCTCGCACAGCAACTATTTTACCCAGTGAGCCATCAGCTATCTCTGTAAAGTTTAATGTGTGTGTGTGTGTGTGTGGTGGTGGTGGTGGAGGGGGGTCCTTGGCTGAATTACATTCCATGAAAGCAGACTTCAGTTTCCCCTAGTGGCTGAAATTAAGAGCTTACCTCTAAGTCTATACTACCACATGATATGACACAAGAGAACAATGTCCCATTCACTGTTTCTATCCCCAGGAAAGCACTGGTAGGGGTCTTGGTGGCCACCGTATGGTCACCCAGTGCTTTATTTCAATTCTGCTTCTCCCCTGCACTGCTAGGTGATCTCAACGTTCTCATCTATAAAATGTTCCTGGGACATCCATTGCAGTATCCTGAGGACCTTATGCTTGAGTTTATACAGCACTTGGCTCACTGTTTAATACACAGGAGTCATATTAATACAGTACACAGAATGTTGTATTAACAGAGTAAGATGGGGAAAGGCAGTTTATGGTTTGTATAGCACAATGTCTCCAATTATATGCCCAGTACACATACACTTTGTGAAAGACACGAATGATGACAATAGTCAAATGTCCTGGAGGAGATGATTTCATTTTAGCCAAGAGAACAAATCTGAAGGGGAAAGACTTCAAAGCCAGGGATGGATGTATCTGCTGAATTCAGCCTTCCCGAGCAATTTACATCAGCTGTCAGAGGGAAAACACACACAGGCCCAGCACCATGATTAAGCATGCCCCTCGTACATCATTCACTCCATTAAAGATGATTTCATTTTAATCACTTTTAGATAGATCTGTGGCTTGAGGCTACACCAGTTTCCTGTTTGAGAGTCGCATACAGACGGGGGCTGAGCTTGGTGCTGACAGACAGCAATACATCTGCAGAAGCTGCCTCATTACCGAGCACTCTACATGTTTATCTGGCTCTGCTTTCTCCCTGCTTCCCAACATTGCCCTTCCTGTTCTTCAGTAGCTGTGGGGCTCCTTTCATCTCGTCTTACAATTAATCTTTTAGGGCCAGAAGTGGGGTGGAGAGGAACAACACAAATTCACAGACCCCCACTAAGGCAGACTGGGCTCCTGAAGTATCCTCACACCACACTATCTGCTGCCTTGGGTTTCCCAGCACTCAGGAGGCAGAGGAAGACAGAGTTTGAGGACAGCCTGAATGAGCTCCAGGACAGACAGACAGGGCTATTCAGCTATCTCAAACAAACAAACAAACAAACAAGTCTTGTTTTGTTGGTTTTTGTTGTTGTTGTTGTCATTGTTTTGAGTACATACTACCAACCAAGGACTAGTAACTTTTCAGAATACACATACTAAAGGCCCTGGGACACTCTACAAGAAGCACTGGTTCACATGTGGACAGGCTGTGCAACCATCCCCTCAGTGAAGGGTACTAACTGCAAACAGATCAATACTGAACCTTCTACAGAAATAAAACCATCAGCCACACAGAGAGTTTGCAGGGATATAAGGGGAGAGTGGGGGAGGGGGAGTCTCAACACCAGCCTGCCTCTTCCGGTGTCTTCTGCTGAGCTCATCTATGCAAGCCACTCAATGAAGAGAGATGCTGTGGGGTTTCCTTTTGCAAGCCCGGAACCACCTCTGTGTACCAGATGCATAGGTATGGACCACACCTGAGAATGCATCAGGACGCATCACACCTGTAAGGTGCATACCTCAGAACTCCTTGCCTTGGGATTCTCACTCGTGCTCCTGAAGCAAGCGCTGTGCAAGGTGGCCTGCTGGAGGGAAGCCCACTGTGGTCACGGCCATGCTCTCTACTCTCTGATTTTAAGTGAACTGAGCTCCAACGTGTTCAGCTCATAGGATCAATGCATGCATAATAACATTCCAGTTCAGATACAAAGCACATTGTGACAAGGTACATTCATCCTCTGTACTGAACCAGAGGTCTTACTGAACAGGTCCTGGGCAAGGTGCAAGCTGGTATTCTAATAGCACAGGCTGGCAATTCTGATGTAAGAGTCAGAGAAATATACTTTCAGGCACAAAAACTTGGTTCGGCTTAGCTGGATAAGTTGGAATTAGTGGCAGATATAGGTAATGGTCCACTTTTGTGGACCAAAACAGAAATTTGGGGGTGAACAGATAGCTCAGCAGTTAAGAGTCCTGGTTGCTCTTTCAGAGGACCTAAGTTCGATTCCCAGCATCCACATTGCAGCTTACAACTGTCTTTAACTCCAATATTAGGTGAACTGATAACCTCTTCTGGTCCCTGTAGGCATCCGACATGCATGTGGTCTACAGACATACATGTAAGCAAAACAGTCATACACATAAATACAAAATGTTTGTTATGTGACAGACACACCCCTAGGTCAGCATCAAGAGTAAGATAAAAAAAAAATCAACTATCTGTAATAGATCTCTTGCCTACAAAGAAATGCTGTAGAGAAACCAAAGAGTAACAGGCTGTAACCATCATGACCGAGAATGAGTTAGCCAGGTCCTCAGGGTAGACTATGAGTCATCCCACATCCCGAAAAGCATGAGCTCAGGAGATAAAGCTCACTACTAGTGCAGTCCCTAATCCACTCAAGACAGGCATCACAAGTTTGCTGTTACTGGGGAAGAGAAACAGCAGTGGTTTGCCAGGTCTCAAAAGGAAAGTCTCAAACTTGATACAGCAAATATACATTGTTACTATAACCTGTGAGCGGAAGGTTTTCCTTAAAAACAAAGCAAACAAATAAGCAAAACTGAAGCGCTTTTGTTTGCTTGTTTGTTTTGAAACATGGCTCTAAAGCCAGCTGTGGTGGCACACGCCTGAAACTCCAGCACTCCAGAGGAAGATAGTGAGTTCAAGGCTAGCCTGGAGTACATAAGACCTTGTCTTGAAAAACAAAATGAAACAAAACCCACTATGACTAATATCTAAACACACACATACACACACACCACATCCCTCACCACTGAGGGCCTCTTTGATAGACGTTCAGGTAGAGATCTAGAACATTACTTAGTCTGAGCACACACAGCTCAGCAGAGGCATTAAGTAAATTGGTGCATGGTAAGAGAGAGGCCATGACGGGCAGATTGGGTGTATGTACACTGTGTGCAGAAGGCTTCCTCCCAGATAGAGCGTGCTTTGGAAAGGGAGGAGCCTGAGTACCAGGCAGATACCTAGGCAATCTTCGATGATCCTGGAGCTAGAGCTGCCCAGGGCCAGCAGAAAGAGTCGAGAGAGGCACATGTAGAGGTGAGGATGTCTTAGATTTTAGTGAGTTTGCTAAGGGTCACTAAGCCTGCAAAAGTATAGAAATAGATAAAGCAGGGTACTTAGGAAAGAAGATGCAAGGATCAGACAGAAATGGTACTTTGAGATGCTGATGGTTTTGGGGGGAACAACATGGGTCAGCAGAAAAGGAAGACCCTGGGAGAGAAATCAGCTCCATTTTGGAGTAATCAGAAAAGCATCCAAACTGCCGACCTCCTGGCTCTTGGCTATACATGCCTAGACTTGAGAAGGCAGAGAAGGGAGTCTGACGGATGTGTGCAAGCGTGAAGTGAGTCACCACAGGAGAGTGCAGTCGCTATGGGAAGACTTCAACACCACCACCGAGAGCCACCACGGTCAGAGCTCGTGTTCTAGATAAAGACCACCAGCCAATGGTGGGGATCCTAAAGACGAGATGTAACACATCGGGGACTCGGGGTGCAACAGTGGAGGCATGTGTACCCTTCAACATCAGTGGTCAGGGAAAGTCTTACCTGGGAGGTGACAGAGGAGCAGAAACTAGAAGGACATGAAAGAGCAGACTACAGGTTTGGGAAGGCAATCCAGACAGCAACAGCTACGGCAGCAGCACAGACAAAGGCCCATGCCTGGGGTACTGGAGAAGGAGTAAGATGGCCCAGAGGGAAAGCAACAGAGCTGAAGAGTGTAGGCTCCAATTATTCTTCAGGTTCTGCTCTGGGCAAGGCTATCTACAGATGGCTCCAGGATTGGGGGGGCTGAGAAACTAGGACAGAGATAGATTAACTGTTAACTGCTCTTATCTAAGCTCAGAGGACACTAGGGGAGAGCCGTGAGGGCAGCCCAAAAGGTGGCATAGTGCATGCAGGGCAGGCAGAGGTGGCAGGATCCTGTGGTGTTCTGTGCTTCCTGCTTCACCTGGAGCTACAAGCCTTCGTGCGTCTGGGTGGCAGTCCTGTGCAGGATAGGCCCCAAGGGCTGGGTCCTGGGAGAAGCAGAGGGCAGGAGGTCACCACACAATGACCTGGAAACATGCAGAGACACTAGTGGGAATAGAAGGCAAGAACCAAGCAGAGTTGAGATACCCAGTTAAGGCGAAGAAGTCTCTTCATCCTGTGCACTGACCCATGTACTGACATTTTTAACCACATAGCCCATTGATTTCAGCCAAATAAGGTTTGGCTTTGCAGTTGACTACTTAAAATGCAAACGCTTTCTGAAGGATTCTCCAATCTGTTTGGTAGGGAAATGAACTTAGGATGCTGGCTTTCTACTACTGAATTCTGATCAGCGATGTAGTAGAGGCCAGGGGTCAACCTCAGGTATCTTTCCTCAGTAATGTCCCCCACGCCCAACTGCTTTGGTCCTCTCCAAAAAGATTCTCTTACTAGGCTGGAGCATTAGGCCAAATAAGGATAGGCTGGGTAGCCAGTGGGTATCAGCGAACCACCTGTCTCTGCCTGCCCAGTACTGAGCTCGTAAGTATGGCCTGAGTACTTATGAGTGCTGCATTGCTAGGCCTGGCCTTTGACTTGGGCCCTGGGAAAAGGCTGGAGGAATGCAGGTCCTCATGTGTGCACAGCAGTTTACCAACCCAGCTTGCTCCTCTGGCCCATCAGTTGAAACGTATTAAACTCTTACTTCACACCAGGTACCTGCTTTACATCCATCACTCACAATAGCCCTGTGCAGCAAATGCCACAGTTGTGTTCACTTAACACTGGAGTGCAGCTGTGTGAGGCTGGGCACTCCTCCTCCTCCCCATCATCATCCAGTCAGCCCAAGACAGGAGCTAGAAGGAAGCCGTGGATCTCCAGCCTGAGGGAAGGTTGCCCTGCAGGTCTCATAAGAACCCCATACTCTCTGCAATGTTCCTTCTCTGGGGTGGGGGATTCCAAGTTAACTTGTAGAACCTGGGGTGTTCTTCCCAAGTATGGGCCTGAGGGTGTAGAGCCTCTATAAATAAATACGGTAGACTCTCAAGAGAAGAAAAATAGAGTACAATAAAAATTACGAGATGATGGATCAGGCACAATGTCGAAACTAGTTATAATTTCTAAACAGATCCAGCATTTCTATTAAAGGTTTAGACACTACAGAAGTAACAAATTTCATTTATTGACTTTTTAGCAGGAGGGGGAAAGAGTGTAAATCAGTGTAAAAAAGAAGCCATTTGTTCTTTTACTAAAGCGACCTATTCTTAGGGCTGTCCTCCCTCTGCCCGGAGCTGGGAATTGAATCCAGGGTCTGGTTCCTAAAACACATGTGCTCTACCACTGAACTACACCGCCAGCCTACATATCTTATTTTAGAAGACATCACATGTTTTCGTAAAGCACTCGTGGACATACAGGATACATGGACATACACCTTAGAGTAGTCCTAAAATATGCTGTTCTAAGTCGACTACAATTTAATCCACTGAAAGTGGAGCTCTCTCGATCCAGGTTTTTCTGGTCAGCATACCCACAGATTGAACCACAAGCCTGGTTGTAAACCTTGAAAACATATACCAGGTACCAACTTCACAGTTAGAGGACACCTTTGAAAACAAAGTCATGACTTCACTATACTAGTGACTGCCAAAACCCAAAGCCACTCCTGTTATGACAGCCACATTCTGGAAACTCAGAATGAAAGTGAAAATGTTTTTGCAAATCTCTCCCATCCCCAACTTCTCTGTGTCTCCAGGAAACAAACTGACTCCGGGTGTAAATTCTTAGAGGTAAGGGCTAATCTGTCAGGAAAAGAACTGTCTTTGCTTAAAACATGAATTATCAGTTTTTAAAAACAAACAAATTTGCAGGCATGGGTGCAAAGCTAAAAACAAAACAAAACATCCGTGTGGCGTATAAAACTAAGTCTCTCCGGAAATTGTCACATACATTTCCTCCCCTTAAACCATGGTAAACAAGTTTCATCAAAATTCCCACACACTTGTGGAAACAACTTGATTTATCACTACCCGCACAGATGACAGTTGTTAAGAAAGGGCTTGATATCCATACATCTATCCACGCAACAAAACTAGTGGTTCTACTACCACAAAGGCACAGTTCTAGGTGTTGGGACACTGCATGCAGCCAAAGCCAGCTCCGAGAATTTCGCTCTAGGGGCAAGCGATGGAGGACCTGATAACAAACTGAAAATAAGTTCACATTGCAAGCACGCGGTAGCATTGAGCATTGTGATGAAAAACAAGGCAGGATAGAGATACAGGATCCTGTGAGAAGTTTCTATTTTGGACAGGGATCTGAGACCTCACAGAGGCTAGGGCGCCGGAGCTGTCCCCGCAAAGCTGTCCGGTATCACAGAAACCCCAGCTTACTCCAGAACCCCTGCCGCGGTTGTGGGTGCAGGTGCCCGCAGCTAGCTCCCAGAGCTTATTTGCTGTCACCGCAAAGGTCACGTCCGGAGCAAGCCTAGCAAGCACCCCAGGGATACGCGGGGCAGCTTCCCCGGCCGGCCGCGACTCCCTGCCCAGCGGGCTGGACGCTATCGGGGACGCGCGGAACTCTTGCTGCGTCCGCGCGAGGCCCCCCCAGGCAGCGGCGCGCGTGGGGCGAGGACGCGGCCGAGACAAAGCGGCGGGGCGCGGCCCTCACCTGTCCAGCCAGAAGGTCCAGGGCGAGTGCAGCGGGACATCGCCCGGCTCCGGCGTCGCCGCCGACAGAGCTTTGCCCAGAGGCTCGCTAGCCCCGGGGGGTGCGGCAGCCGGGGGCAGCGCCATGTTCTCCGCTGGCCAGGCCGCGGACAAGCGGACCCGAGCGCCTAGTAGTCTCTCGGCGCCAGCCCCGCCCCGCCCCGCCCCGCCCCGCGCCCCACCCCGACCGGCCTCGGCCCTGCCCCAGTCCAACAAAGGCTGGGCCCGCGCCCGGAGCAGAGGACCCGAGGGAGAAGGGCAGAGGAACAGTCACCCGGCTAGCCCCGCAGCTGGGGCCAAGGACAGATGGAAGGTCCGGCCAATGGATCAGTGCGGTGGAGTCTCAGAGTCCAACAGTGCGAGAGAGGAAGGAGAGGTGGATTGACATACCAGCAATCAGAAGGCTGGATGGGAAGGTTGGCAGATGGCTGGAGGAGGGACAGAGGGATGGAAGGGCAGATGGAAGCACAGTTGGATGTGACAGATAGATGGAGAGAGGACCAATGGCCGTACAGATAAAGAGACTCCAATGTCTAAGAGAGAAGAAACAAGGTACTAAAGGCCAAACTAACTGAGGCCATTGAGTTGTACTGAAGCTGTGCATGCCTAGTGGAGCGGATGAAGTTACCTAACAGTGTAGCATAAAGGAACGAGGTTACTTTCCTTCCGTCTCTGGAGCCACGATGTGCCCACAGAATGCCCAGCTTTCAAGAGAATCCTCAGAGTCGGCCAAAGTTCTCCAGCTCTGCCTCCAAGCCCAGCAGAGGAAGCGAGAGGTAGCTGCAATTCTGCACTCATAGCCTACACTTGTGAAAAAATCCAGGAAGTCACTGTAACCAGAGACCGCTGAGTTCACAGTAAGAGGAACCCTCAGGCAAGCCTCCTCCCAGGCTTCAGCTAACTCTGTCTTCAGGAGAAAGGCAAAGGCCTGGAGGCATGCTGTATGTTTCCGGCCTCCAGCAGCTGGGGACATGCTGTTGGTCAACTCATCCATTTTCTATCTGCGTGTTTATTTTGCTTTCTGCTTGAGAGAGAATGTCTGGAGGATAGGGGTTTTATGGCTTTATGATAGCTTGTCCTGAACCCAGGGCAGGTGTCCTCCTTACAAGCTAGCCCAGGCAACAAAACAGTCTGTGTGCTTTGTGACCCCTTCTTGGAATGTAACAAGGTTCTGAGCAAGTCTTCCATCCCTGAGATACCAGGGTCCACCTGGTCACATGAGTTTGTTTAATCTTTCTTTACCTTAAAAAAAAAAAAAAGCACACCTATGACATCGTTAAGGCCTTTCAGAGAGCTTTTCCCTATTAGCTTGTATACCCCTTAAATAATGTGATGTGGAAGATATTATCCACCTGTCTTATAGATAAGGGACAGAATAGGTAGGTTCACCCCAAGTTCACATGATTAGTACAAGGCAAAGCTGGGATTTGAAGAGGTGTTTTCAGACTCTTGAGTTGAGGATTTCCACTGCTAGACTGTTGTACACATCTGAACAAAAAAAAAAAAGATAAAGGCCCAGAGAGTAGAAATAAGTCATAAATAGGAGGCCTCACTCTCTCCCAAGACAATCAATCTGCCTCCCAGAGGAAACTGTTGCCAACAGCTTCTAGAAAAAATACACATGTGTGCATACAAACATACATCTCAACTTATAAACTGTATCTCCAGGTCTTTTTATAGAAGAAACAGACGAATTTCACGTCAATGCTGGCCGCACTTTGTTTTCTTATTTGGCATCATGTCTCTGAACATCTTCCATATCAAGACACACAGACCTGCCTCACCCAGGGTGTGAACAGGACTCACTATGTAAAGCAGTGGCCCCCCCAACATCTGCTCTTCCTAGCTATTCTCTTCTCTGAGTAAACCCGCCCTGGGTATCTTCATAATTACATCCTCATCCGTTCAGGCTCACTTCAGAGTGAGTTTGGAGGATGAGAACAGCTGCCTGCGTTTAAGACTCTGGTCCACATTGCCAAGTTGTACAAGATAAGCACATATCCATGTATGTGATCTATAAATAGCGCCTGACTCTGAGGACTCAGTGACATTTATCTGTATGAAATTCTAAAGCATCAGTAAAGAGGATGGCTGCTTTCTAATGATCACAACTAGTCAAACTGTCAGGGTCTGATTCTTCCTCATACCCTGTAATAATCACTCAGCCAGAAAGGACTAGCTTTACATTTCTATCAGCAGCTCCTATAAAATAAAAAGTCACATAATAAACTCCTTCTAGGACTTAGGACCAGAAGGAGTCTGAAAGTTTTTCTGTATTACACACCACTCCTTCGCTTTGGCTTCTAAGGCCCTCAAAATTCCATGTGCTGCTGGATCGTGACGTGGATATTCATCAGTGAAGAAGGAACTCTTGTATTTTTACATTTATTTCTGTTTCTATTTCCACGGCCCGACTGCATGTCTGCATCTTATACTGTGAAGGCCTGAGGTCCATTTGGTAAGTTGGTGGCACACAATGAATAAAATATAAATGACCTTAGGTTAACAAAGAGTTCAGGGGACATGGTTAAGGACAGGGGAGAAGACGCTGAGCACTTCTGTCCCCTTCCCACCGAACACATGTTGATTCTCATTATGCTTCAAAATTATACTTCAGTAAAAACACATTAGGAACATTATTTCACTTGTACTCCCCACTTTGCCAGAGCCTCCAGGTAGACAGGGCACTTTGTGCTCCCTAAACACACACAAGGCTATGAGAAAGGAGGCCCAGAGAGGTGAGGGAACTTACCTGAGGACACTGCTCTAGGACATGACAAAGGCAGAACTAGAACGTGGGTCGCTTGAGGTCCAGGCCAAGGTGGTCTCTCATTGCATAACACACAATGCAGATGCCTTGGGGTGGCAGGAGAGAGGAAAAGGTGACCCCACAGCCCCTAGCAACAAAAACAACAGAAAGGACTTGAGGCACTCATAAATAATTAAGCAATTAGCTGCAGCAGTGACTCCCCTCCCCTCCAGTATCCAGTCACCAAGGCAACTTGGGCAGGGTGCCTGCTGGTTGCCTGGTAACAGTGTGGTCTGTTCCCCTGACATGCTCCCTAGGCATCAAAGGATTTGAGAGCTGGAAAGAGCCTTCGAAGGGGGATCAGCATTCCAACCCCTTCATTTCCCAAATGAGGAAATGGAGGCCCAGAGAAGCTGGGTAACTTGCCCAGGGTCACACAGCTACTCAGAGGCACAGCCAGGCTCCATTTCCAGTCGTTTTCCATTAGTGTACCAGGGATGCCCCAGGAGAACCATAGATGAGAGAGAAGCTCTCTCTTTCTCTGGTGCCTGGAGGAACAAGAGAGTCGAAGCCAGTGAGCAAGCAAGAACGAGACAGAGACCTAGAGTGTTCATGTGCAATTAGCAGGAGCTGGTAATCCCATCAGCCCAACTTTCATCGTCACCATGGTAACATGGGTGAGGTGGGTGCTGGTTGCCTAGTAACAAGTGGTCCTCTCTCTTCCACTCATATCCGGCTCCCTGGGAGGCACAGAAACAGTAGAATGTTGGAGTTGGAAGAGGAGACAAGGATGCTAACTCAGTCCCCTCCTTTAAACAATGAAGGATGTGTGGAAAGACTGTGCATGTGCACAGCTCAGGGCAAGCTAGGGACAGTCCCTTTATTTATGCACTCCCACAGCAGAGAGGAGCAAACCTTATACTTTAAAGCCAGAACATGGGTGTAAATGTCTTGTGTTTTGTTAGTGGTGGTGGCTTGTTTTGTTTGTTTGTTTGTTTTGTTTTTGTTTTTAAAGGAGACAGTTCTACCATGTGTCCATATAGTGGCAATACTACATGAAACAGCACAGAGTAGATCTTAGCGGTTAAGACTTTGAGTCCCCAAGGCCAGAGAGTCTGCGTCATCACGTGTGCCAAGGTTCCATAGGTGAGAAATGGGCCAGTCCAGATCCTGCTAGCCATCATTCATCGAGAAAATGCTCACATGACAGGGCAATCACAAAGATGCTGCCAACGGTCCATTCAGTGAGTGCTTGCAGATCTGCTATGCAAATGCCACCACCCCAGGCTCTTGAGATCACCACTGACCTATACAGACAGGAGGATCCTGTGTCGCAGTGACCAGGGTGCATGCAAGTATATGGCTAGATCTGTACCCGCT
Source organism: Mus minutoides (assembly GCA_902729485.2). Classification (NCBI taxonomy): domain Eukaryota; kingdom Metazoa; phylum Chordata; class Mammalia; order Rodentia; family Muridae; genus Mus; species Mus minutoides. Next base: position 1,521,969 of record LR749728.1, read on the forward strand.
TGTGGAATTGTCAGACGGGTGCAGGCCCTCACTGGCAATATGCTGTTTACATTGCTGGACTTCTTCTCTGAGACAACTTTCCTGTTTACAGTTTGTGGTGCTACAAATAAGCCAGCCTGCCTGTCTTCCACCTAGGAATTACAAAGAAAAAAAAAAAAAAAGAAGGATGTCCGTGGCCACTAGGTGGCAGACCTCAGACCCAACCAAGCCTGGGGCACAGACCTGCATAGAGCCTGCAGCAAAGCAAGTGTTTATTTACAGTTTCTAGTCCTAAAGCCATGGCTTGGAGGGGGAACAGGAAACTAGTCTGGGGCCCTAGTAGGGTGAGAGGAGACTGCAGTGTGTGCTTTAACAGCAGTTGCTTTGCCTGAGTCTGAACTAAGCTTTAACTGCAATCCATGGACATTACATTTGTTGAGCCCCAAATTCCTCCTCCAAGACAAGGAGATGGTGAGGTAATCCATCTTTGGTAAAACTGCCCTCTTTTATACGGTGCACACAGTAAAAGTTCAACCAGTGTTACTGACCCAGGATCTAATGGCTCCTGAACTCCATAGCCACTCACTTGCCCACTGTGGGCCTTGTCCTGTCTTCCCCGTACCTTCTGAGTTGGTCTTCCTTCTTTCCTGAGAATACCACCTACCCCTGCTCCTCATTCCTTGAGTCTCAGCAAAGCACACCATGGGCAGCTGCCACACACTCTTAGCCAGCCTCCTTTTCTTCTAAACAGCTGACACAGTAGCCAAGCCTCCAAACACTGACCCTACCAAGCCCCACAGCCCTTCGGACTTCTCGTTATTCTCAGGACAAGCGACACTCTTTCTGGCAGCCAACAGGACCTAAGTTCCTTGTGCCTGTCCATCCCAGAGCTGCCTCTTTTCCTGTCCTCAGAACTTCTCTAGGGCCACAGGGCAACTGTGTATCTGTTTCTTTATTGACTAGCCAATAAAGAAATGAGTCCCTCTGTCTCTTGCCCCAAGCTTCCACTTGAATGTTCCACTTGATTATTTCTTTCAGAGTCTATGTTACAAGCTTTGTGAATCTACAGTACACCCCCTGCACCCCACCACACACACTAGAATATCTGGTCCCATGTCTCTGCTGCAGCACCCTTCACAGGTCTGCCACCTGCTGGCACACCAGCAAGATTTGGTAAGGAACTGACAAGGGTACCCAAGTCCTGTGGACTGCCTTGCTCCCTGTGTCCACTCCTCCTCTTGTCCATGGACAGCATGTCAGCCCTACTGTGCGCTTTGTTTTACTCCTTCTTTGTTCAAGGCTCTAGTGGCTGTCTCTCATAGGCTGAAGTCTGAATTCTCCAGTCTAGTACCTGAATCTTCCACACCTCCTCCTGCCTTTCCAAAAGCAGTTGGAAGTCTATTTCCAAATATATGTGGATATATACACGTGTGTGTATATAAATAGAGGCACGTAAACATACCTCTATTTACATATACTTGGAAATATGTAAATTTATATTGAATATATTTGAAAATATATGTGATCTAAGCAAGCCTGCTCCTATTCCCTCCATGTAGCTAAGCTTAGACTTAACAGCGTAGACCTGGAGACAGGTCTGGTCCCTCCCAACTCCCACGGTCCAGTTCTCAGCAGCTGTCTGGCTCATGGGAGAATCAGATCTCCTAACCCATTGGCCTACTCATATGGTGGTATTTACATCTCCTCAGAACTGCCTGAGACTTTTCCTTTCTGCCATTAACAATCTCTAACTGTCCCCTGAGGGTAGGCAAAAGTTCCACTGTGAGAGAAAGAAAGAGATGTGGAACACTGCCAACCAGGGGTGCATAGAACCCTTGGACACTTACTCTGGCGAAAGGGATGCTGGGAATTAACTCTGCATTTGTTGTTGTTTGAAAATCAGAGCCCTGACAATTTCAAAAATAATGGTCACATGCATGCCTAGCCTTAGGAATTCCAAGTAAGGAAGGACCCTTGCTGTGACTGTACAGTGGTCTGTCACTGTTTCCTTAGATAGTTCTTGCTGGAGCCAATCTTCCATAGTCTTGGCTGAAGGGAGGAAGTGTTCTCCTTGGCCCTTTGGGGGAGTTGGTAAAGTCTGCATACCATGAACAACCATCTCTTTTGCCTAGGATTGTCCTGGTTTGAGCATTGAATGTCTTGTCTCAGTGTCCTACCCTGGAAAACTCGGAGCAGTTGATCAGTTAGGAGAAGGCTTGCAGCTCATCATCAGGTCCCCCTGATGTCACAGCATGAGAACATAAATCTTGATACAAAAAATATAAACTTACTAGGCAAACATATCAGGAACATATTAGGAAATGACCAGCTAATTCATGTTTCTCAAAGCCTCAGTTAGCTGAAGCCCCTGAGGTGAGAGCTTACCTCTCAAGAGCTAAAGAAAAAAAAAAAGAAAAAAAACTAAAGTAATGTTTATGGAATATAAACTTGGCAAATGCCTGAAGAGTGACCCCTGCAGGAGAAAGATGCCTTCACAAAAGCACCTGTGGAACTATTCTGTTAAATAACATGTCTCATATATCTCTTTTTTCCCCTCTCAGTGGCAATGTGATGTGTGATGTGTGTGTATGTGTTGTGTCTTGTGTGCATATGTTAATGCACGGGCGAAAGAACAGGCTACAGGTCAACAGGTGCCTTTCTCAGTCAAGTCCACTTAACTTTGAGATAGCGCCTCTCACTGAACCTGGTCTTACTCGGCTAGTCTGGGAGGCCAGTGAGATCCAAGGACCCATCTCAGCCTCCTCAGAAGTAGGATCACACCTCTGTGGCCAGATTTTTATACAGGTGCTGAGGATTCAGAACTTATACTTCTGTGTTAAGAACTTAACCAAATGGGCCATCTCCCCAGACCAGTCATTTATTTCTAAAGAGTTTAGTACACTAAAAGTTGGGAATTCATGACCAACTGATGGGCAGTCAAGAAGTAAAGAAAAATAAAGTAGGATTTAAAATGAAGTCACACAGAGGGGAGGGAGGGGGAGAGGGAGGGGGAGGGGGGAAAGAGAGAGTGAGAGAGAAAGATTTGTGTAACATTTTCAGGACAGTAACTTCCATGCTAAATGGCTAAATGTTAATTAGGAACATTGAAGATGCTGTCAGACCATCATCAGGAGGAATCTCTATAGTTATTAAGTCCCCTGAACTAGGACAAATATCAGTAGGAATGAGAGAATCAGAGGGCCTGGTGATATCTCACTTGTTTTTATTTTCCTTTGTTACACAGCATATACATACTGTTACATTGTGTTCTGTAGCATTACTTTCAAAGTTTCTTAGTATTTTTGGTCAATAACTCACTCTCAGAGGCTAATACTATGTACCTATTGACAAGGGGGTCTGTTACAAAACATGAGGCCTAATAATGAGATACCTGGTGGCCCTCTGGAGACTTTGTATTGAGTGTTTCAGACTATAAATAGTTGTTCTCATTGACAATGATTTGGGGATACCTAAGAATCACTTTGTTCCTCCCAAACTCACTTAAACCCTCAAAACTAGACTGAATTCTCCCACATTTTTGCTCTATTTCCTACCATTCCTAAAATGTCTAAGGGTCATGTTTTCTTACCATATTGAACTTAAATATTTTATGTTACATTAAGCATAATCTTGTCAATAAAATGTAGTGCCAATATTTTTCAAATTTTGAAAAAGCATAGTTAATGATGCAAATAATTCCCTATTTTTCATTTTGAGAGAAAATCATTAGCAGTACTCTCCTTGCAAGAACAGGATTTAGCTGTAAGAGGACACAGGCCATCCATAAAGACAAGATATAAATTAGCAGTGGAGAGAGGCCCCTCCTGTTTAGAACGTCCAGATGGAAATGAACAGTGGAATCATTCCTCTGCAGATCAAACAGCGCCTTAATAAGTTGGGGCATCGTGGCTGTTGACTTAATTTAATAGGAAGATACCAGAAAATGACTATGACCCGACCCATGGCAGTGGCCTCATTTTCTATGTTCATCAGCATTTGGCTAGGGAGGCCTTTCCTTTCATTTTGAAGGAAATTTACCTCTAAAATGGGCTTCAGGACCTACCTCTCAAAAGTGCCCCATGTTAAAGGAGAGAAAAAAGAAAAAGAGCCCTGAATAGAATTGAATCGTCGAAATGAAGAGTGTGGTCAAGTCCTTTATCAAAGACAGAATCAAAATACTTCTTTTTACCAGGCAATCTGGTAAGTAAAGGTTGTCATGGAAACAGGATGTATTCTGATTATAGGAGGAATGACATTGTTCATCTAACTAGGTGTTCATCTCTTCTAAATGGGGAGAAATTGTTGTAGCTGAAATCCATTATATTTCTTTCAAATCTGCATTAAAAATAATCATTTTCTTTCTTTTATATGGGAATGCTCAGACACAGAGCCCCTCTCTCATAAAATGGAGAATTAAAATTACTTGCAAAAGAATTGGTGTGTAAATAAAAAGACATAAAATGAAAATGAGTCCTGTAACATGAACCTATCGATGCACTGTGAAGAGCTGGGAGAGTGGGATCCAGGCAGTAGAATATACAGCCTCCTTACCCACTGCAGGGCATCCCTTTCTGCAGTATTAGCAACTGGGTTGAATAGAATGATCCATGCCAGAATAGCTGTCTGGAAGTTGAGGTGAGTTGCTAACAGGTTTGATATTAGTTAGCCCTGGATTCCTAGTGGAACCAGAGAAGGGGCAGGGACACAGAGCTGAGGGGCAGTTTCCACAGAGAAGGGGCGGGGACACAGAGCTGAGTGGCAGTTTCCATTCTTCATCAACAGCAGAGAAACATGGAGGCCAGGCTGTCGATAAGAGACAGTTTGAAGATCTTTCTGGATCAAACAACCTAGAAAGGCAACCATTCTTTTCCTTTTCCAGGTAGAAAATATTTTCTCCACCTCTCCCACAAAAAAGGAAGCAATTTTTAAAGTCTTGTTTTATGTCCCTAGCTATGCTGAGGTCTCAGCAAATCCCTTATTTAGGCTCTAAGGCCAATAATAAATACAATAATAGAAACAGCGGGCTGGAGAGATGGCTCAGCGGTTAAAAGCACTGACTGCTCTTCCAGAGGAGTCCAGTTCTCCGCAACCCACATGGTGGCTCACAACCATCTGTAATGGGATCAGATGCCCTCTTCTGGTGTGCATAAAGACAGCTACAGTGTACTCATATACATAAAATAACTACATATTTTTTAAAAAATGGGAATAGCTCCAACATATATAAAGAACACTTTAAACTCAACAAGAAAATGAATGACTTGACTAGAAAAAGAATAAAACAGAATAAAATCTTGAAATCTCACTGAAGACACAGAGGCAGCCAATAGCATAAAGAAATATGTTCAGCATTCTGTATCATCAGGAAATTTAAAACAACAGTGACATAACTCACTAGAATGGCTAAAGCCTCAAACAAATGCTGGCATGGATACGGAGCAGCGGGGCTTCACATTCATTGCTGGGGATGCTAAACAGTACAGCCACTTTGATAAAACCCATCAGCACCCTAAAAGGCAAGGACTCCTCATCCCAGAAGACCAAGCAATAGCACCCCAGTTCTTTATGAGTTACAAACACATAGACAAATGTTTACAGCAGCTATACTCATGACTGCCATAATTCAAGTGAAACCAAGGTGGTCGTTAGCTGGTGAGTCGACAGAATAGTACTATTAAAGAGAAGTGTGCCTGTTATTAAACTATTAAAACACACAAGGTAACCGCTTTATTAGTCGAGATAAACCAATCTAAAAGGCCACATACTGTATGAATCTAAACCCACAACATTCTGGAAAAAAAAAAACTATGAAGACAAAGATCAGTGGGCCAGCAGCTCATGGAAGGAAGAGAGAGATGGACAAGTAGAACATGGGGACTTCTAGGGCAGTGAAACTATTCTCTACACTACCACAATGGTGGGCATGTGTCATTACATATCTGCCAAAAACAAACAGAGGTTAAAATCAAGAGCCAAGTGTAAGGTGACGTGTGCTGCTGCTGCTCAGCGGATGCACTATGGTGTAAGACATGCTACTCACTCAGTTTTGCTGTGAGCCTCACACTATTTTAATAAGTAGAACTGCCAGCTTCATAGTGCACACCAGAAGGATCTACTGGAGAAGCAGAGGTTGTAGCATCACGAGTTAGAGTCCAGCCTAGTCTACGCCCTTAATGGTGCTGGTGACATGGCACAATGGGTAAGAGAGAGCTTGTCACACAAGCACGCAAACCTGAATTTGGGGTCCTATGTAAACTCTGGGGTGACTTGAGAACTTGTTAGCCCAGCACTCAGGGGTGCAGACAAGTAGATCCTGGGAGCATGTTGGGTAGGAAGCCTTGCTTTCCCATCCCCCTCAAAAAAAAAAAAAAATCAAAGTCCACTAAGGGATCCAATCTCAAGGGACTATGACAGGGCATGGAATGCCCTCTTCCTGCATTCATATGAGTATGCATAGGTGTGAAAACATGTATGCATGTGTGCGTGCACACACACTCACACCTCCATTTTCATCAGTACTTAACTATGTCCTGCACTCCCTTATCTAATCCACAGATCAGCCTTATGGTGCAGGTAACATTACCTTCCCTGTCTTACACACTGGATTTTAATAGCATTCCCAACATGTAGCAAACAAGTATGGACTTCCAACCCAACCCTTTATATCCTAGCCTGTCTTTCTAACACTTGCCCATTCCTCTCCAGGCCTCCACCCCCTGAAAGCACCTCCATGTCTTCTGAGAAATGAGGTAGGTTCTTGACCTGGGCACGTATTCACATTATGTCTCTGAGCATTTGAAACAGTATGGTGGGGGACAGCACCTCTGTCCGTGATGTATTGTGGGCACCCACCCACTGAATAAACAGTACAACTGGCACACATCAGACTACAAGTCAAAGCAAGTTGGTATGTATCATAAACTCAGTTGAGTCACCTGCTAAGGGAGAATTGTTTGCATGTCATAAACCCCACAGATACAATCTCTATTAGGTCTTGATGGCTCGGTGTTTGCCTGGCATTGAAAGGGGAAATGAAATATATTCAGAGTCCGCTTATAGACTTGTATGAAAATTGCATTATGTTTTCAGCATGTTTAAAAAAAAAATCAATTAAATTTTTAAAATCTCAGTGAAGCCCGAGCACAGACAAAGGAAGAAAAAAGAAGTGCAGAGGATAATCAAGTTGCTCAATACCAGAAAAAAAAATTACGTGGAAAAGAATGAGAGCAAAGTTACAGAGCTCTTTTCATAGAAAATAATTTGGGTATGAAGACAGAACAGTCGGACAATGTCTGCAACTTAATGAGAAGATAAAGCAAGACTGTCCATCTAGGACTACGCACTAAGTAAACACTGTTCAATTACAAAAGCGAGGAAATCTCTACCAGAAAAACAGTGAGCATGCTTCCCTGATTCCTCCCGTCCAGCGCACCATAAATAAACCACAAGATGACGGTGAGCAGGGCAGAATGCAGGCACCGGCTGGGTCCTTGGCATACACGGGGGTGAAGCCCCCCAGGTCTTCCTGTGTAACTCACCGCTCACACTTGCAGAGGTGGACACAGAAGGAGTCTTAAGAAAGGGCTTTCTCTAGACAGGGTACCAGGAAGGGAGGAGCTGGCAGAGGCAGAAGCCCACAGACCACACCGCCAGCCAAATACAAAGGACACAGTTGTCACTGTGCAGCTATGCAAGCCAGCAACACCAGGAGGGAACGAAGATCCGGAAACCCAGAAAGCAATGGCGTGAGGTGAACAAAAACCGGGGCTGAGGAAACTGCAGTCTGTAATGGGGTAACGTGCTGGCCTGGAAAGTGTGGGTTCAACTCCCAGAGCCCAGGTAGAAAAAAAGAAGAGTGGTGGCCTATGTTTGTGATCCCAGAAGGGGAGGGGTGCACGAGCAGATATCTGGAGTATCACTGCCAACCATTCCAGAGGTGGAGACAAGCAGACACTGGGATTCTCTGGTCAGCCAGCTTAGCCTTCTTGGTGAGTTCCAGACCAGCAAGCAACTCCATGTCAAGAAACTAAGGTGAATCATGCCTGGGGAGTAATGACACCCAAATAATTTCCACAGGCACACGCATGTGTGCGAGCACACATAGAGAGACACAGACACAGGAGCAACACACACAAATTAAAATAATCATGACCCAACAAAAATGCTATTTACAAGAGAAACTTCAAAAGCAACAATGTGAATAATCTGAAAGGAAAAGAGCAAAGAAAGAGACCACATAAGCAATGGAAGTGGTTAACTAATGTCCGGGAAAGCTGAGCACAGTTCCTCAGCAACAAGGAAGGGAACAGCAAGTCATGAAGCATCCCTGACAGGGAGATGGCTCGTCCTAAACACCTGCGCCCCCAAGCAACTAGGCTTCAAAGTCTTAGGATACAGGAAAGGATGCCTCATGGGCAGGAAAACAAATGGGCTACCTACAATTACATTTGGGGTTTGGGCCTCCCATCCTGGCAACAGGTAGGAAAATCAGCAAAGGTATAGAAGGAGTGAACGCCTGGTGTATAGTCAGAAGAACCTAATGGCCAGGTACAAGCAGGGCTCAGATCAATGAAACCGTGGCTGATCCCTAGGGTTCACTGGCTAGCCAGCCTAGCCAAATTGATGAATTCTGAGTTCACATAGACACCCTGTCTCCCCAAGTCAAAGAGAAGAACTGGGTAAGCTATTGGTTGTCAACTTCCAGCCTTCATGTGCACACATGCATGTGCATCCCCACACACATCCACACACATCAACATGCACATATGTCACATATTGGGGGGGGTCTATTTCCAAATGCTTGAAAATTAAACAGTATTCATATGGAGAAAAATAGTAAAGAAACTTAAAATATATATACACCTGAGTTAACATAAGACGAAATCTGTCAAAGAAATGCAGTTGCTGCGGAGGGGGGAGTTTATAGCATTAGATGCCTATACAGGAGAAGAGAAAAGCCCTCCACCAACAGCGTGAATCCTTACATGGAACAACTGGGCATGGTGGCCCACACCTGTAATCCTAGCACTCAGAAGGCTGACGGGCAGGGAAATCACCACAGAGTAACCATGCCAGTCTCAGACCCTGCCTCATTAAAATAAGGATGGAAGGAAGGAACTGAAGGGAGAGGAGAGTCAACCCCACACAGACAAAAGAAAATACAGATGAAATCAAAAGCATGAAAAGAATAGAGAAACATCAAGAAAGCTTACTAAATGTGGCATTCATAGAGAAATTAGATGAAAAGAGAAATGGAAAATAAGAGAAAAATCAAAGGAAAAACAGAAAAAGAAAAAGAACGATAGTTTGCAGCATGCAGAGCTTGAAAGGTATCATGCCCAGAAGGTGAGCGCTGTGAGAGATGCCCCAGAGCCTTCCCAAGGAGGGCAGACATAAGCTAGAATTGGTGTTTAGTGGATCATTAGGATGAAAATAATGGCGATGTGTGAGTTTCATAAAGTACGCAACAGAAACCTGTGACAGGCACGTGTGGGAGATGCTTGTGAATGCCGGGATGAGTTCCTGTGCAGTGAGTGAGGACTCAGAACAGCAGTGTAGACTGTGCTAAGTCACAGATGTGAGCTGTGACCTACAAGAAAATGCTAAAGTCACAATGGAATATGTGTAAGCAGAGTAAACAATCCAACCAAGGCTCTAACAGGAAGTCAAAAGAAACAGTGAACTTCAGGAAAGGAGAGTGGGTGAAACCAGCAGGAAGCAAACTCCTGGGAGACAGATTTAAATGTCACGATAGCGATATTCCCATTAAATGTAAACAGACTATATTCTAACAGCATGTTAGGGATTGCTAAACAGGATTACAAGCAAGACTCAAGCAGAAAGCTACCTGTCTTAAAAAAAAAAAAGACAGTTGAAAAATTAGTTACTATAGTTTTTCTACTATATAGATGGGAATCTCTTCCCAGTCTTATTGTAAAATAATTTTATTGCAATTTATGCTCAGGATATGAAGCAAACTACTAAGCAAGCTACAAATCAATGTAGATTCTTCTTTGGCCCACAATTATTTAACTCTTCTCCTCCTCCTCCTCTCCCTCTTCCTCCTCTTCCTCTCCCTCCTCCTTCTCTCCCTCCTCCCCCTCCTCCCCCCTCCTCCTCTCCCTCCCTTCCTTGTTCTCTCCCTGCCTCCCACCCCCAACAATGTGTATCTTTAAGTTGATTCTTACAGTCATTTTGTTCTACCAACAGTTCTTCTCATGCAATGCCACATTAAGAAAGCCAGAACAAGTCGGGTGTGGTGGCGCATGCCTTTAATCCCAGCACTCGGGAGGCAGAGGCAGGCGGATTTCTGAATTCGAGGCCAGCCTGGTCTACAAAGTGAGTTCCAGGACTGCCAAGGATATACAGAGAAACCCTGTCTCGAAAAAAAAAAAAAGGAAAGCCAGAACAAAAGTGTTTGTTTTCAGAACCAGCAATGAAGACTAGTTGAGAACACAGATGCACTGATGTGCAAAGTGGATACAATAATTTCAAGTTCTAGCCCTGACAGCACTCTAGAGTATACAACCAAAATGGTTACAAGTTCAAACAGAAATATGGGAAGCCAGAATTGCAGCTATGGATTTAACACTCCTCTCACAGTAGACCAGAAGAAAAAATCAGAAAGAACATAAATATCTTAACAAACTGTCAATCACCTTGATCTGATGGACATTTGTAGAGCATTCCACTCAATAAGGACACAATACACTCTTGTCAAGTGCATGTGATGTTTATTTGTTTTAACCAACAAGACACAGCATATTCCAGGCCATAAAACTAGTGTCAATAAATTCAATAGAATTTGAGTCACACAAGTATGTTCTCTGATGAGTGGAATTATCCAAAGGGGAATTAGAAGGATTCTGCAATGAGTGGCTACAAAAACCACACACACTAAATTCGTGCGATGCTGCTGAAATGAGAGGTCAGTCTGTAGCACATAAATCAGAATGATGGCCTTAAGTCAAGGGAGCTAGCTGCCACACTAAACCAGGAAACAAAACTGGACACAAATTAAGGAGAAAAAAAACTAAGGTCAGAGCAGACAACAATACAACAGAAACAACACGGGGGAGGGGAAATCAATGAAACCAATGTGTAATTCTTCAAGGTTTCAAAACATTGATTAAGTTCTAGTTACAAGACTTAGAAAAAACAAAAAGACATAAATTACTGATGTCAGAGTTGAGACAGGTGACATCAATGCTGATTTTATAGATACACAGAAGGCAACAGAGCATCAGGAAGTTCCAGGTGTACTTTGTGAAAGTCCCTAATAACTACTAACGACTGTATGTAGGAAAAAAAGATATGCTTGTGTTAGTTACGCTTGTTAACATTTTGTTTAGAATTTTTGCATTTATATTCATAAGAGTCACTGTGTGAGTACTTCCCTATTAGGTCAGATTTACTCTGGAAGGATAACAGCAACTTGCATAAATATGTAAATAGGTAAATCCATGACATTATTAATAGATGCAAAGAGACATCTGTAAAATCTGACATTTATAACAAACTTTAAAAAGCTGGAGAAACTCCCAGCAAAGTCAGAGTGGAAAGGGAACCCACTCACATGCAGGCATTTACAAAGCCGCACAGTTACTATACCTAATTGTGACATGCCGAACGCTTCCCCATTGATAACGAGAGAGAGACCTCTGCGGTCTGCTCTCTTCATTTGTTCAAGATAATTCAGGAGCCTATCACCAAGGCAATGGCATTATGAAAGAGAAAGATAATTCCTAGATTGGAAGAGAAGTTAATGTCATCTTCAGTCGCAGATAATAATCTATATGCAAACCTGATGGGACTTCCCCAAAGGGCTACTAAGAGTGGATAATTTAGCAAAGATTCAAAATACAAGAACAATTTCCAAAATTCAATCCAATTTTTATACTACCTGGAAGGGAAGTTTCTTTAGATGCTATTTATAATAATTTAAAAATATGCGATGCTCATAAATAAATCTGACAAACAATATACATGAACAAATAAATACGCATCTGTGAAAAGAATCTAAGGGTGACCCAAATGTCCCGGTTTTATCTCTGCTGCCATGGTAAAACACGCTGATGGAAGGCAAGCTGTGGGAGGAACCCTAAGTTACAGTCCATTACTACAAGGAACTCCAGGCAGGAACGGAAAGTGTCCCGTCCACAGTGAGGCAGAGTCAATGCATGGCCGCTGGCTTTCCGCAGCTCAGACAGCTAGCTTCCTTTCCAGACAATTCAGGGCCCAGCCACCATTCAGGGGTGTTATCCCACCTCAAGGATCATCAAGAGGATTTCCCCCCAGACATGCCCACAAGCCAATCTGATCTAGAAAATTCTTCATCAAGATTCTCATCTCAGGTGACAGTTGAAACTAAACAGCTCGCCAATTAAGTGAGAAGCTCTGACCTGATCAGGAAGAGACAGAGCTCTGAAGGCTTTAATTACTCATTGCATAATCCCAATTGAAATATATAAAATATATATATATAAAATATAAAATATATAAATATATAAAAGCAACTGAGTAAGCAGTAAGGTTAACGAAGGGCGCTGGACTAACTGGATATCTGGACCAACTGGATATCTGGACCAACTGGATATCTGGACCAACTGGATATCTGTATGGGGCTGGAGGAGACCCTTGCACTTCAGACTATTTGTAAAACGTAATTAAGTGTGGAACATTCTTTTAAAAGGCTGAATGCAAAATAAAAAATAATAAAACTACTAGAAGAAAATATAGGAGAAAAATCTCAGTGATGTGGTATAAGCAAGAATTCACCAAAACTATAATCCCTTCAGTAATCAAAATAAAAAAAAAAGAGACTTGATGAAAATGAAAATCCCTTGCTTTTTCAAATACATCAAAGAGGTTTCCATGACAACTCAGTGGGTAAAGGCACTTGAGGCCAAGTGTGATGATCTAAGTCTGGTCACTAAGAACCACATGGTGGAAGGTTAGGAGCCCCTCCCGCAAGTTGTCCTCTGACCTGGATACATGGCACATGTGGGCCTTGTGGCATGTGCAGCACACATACAAACAGGAATGAATTTTGTCAAAAAACACAATAAGGAGCAAAAGACTCACACAATGAGAAAATATGCACGCAGTTGTTTTTTTTAACATGAAGTGTGCTTATTAGGAAAAACCACTGCTAAGATTCATAAGTCATTCTCCTGCACACTTAGTCCTAGGCCAGGAATATCCAGTGACTGCACAGGAAAAGAACACAATGACAGTGCCAACCGGGTTTTGCTTACCAAAAAGGAACTTTAAGGCAATTCAATTTCAAGCCACAAAAGCTACATCTATGATATAAAGTAGCATCTAAAACCACGGTGGCTTCAAGAGTGCCAGCCCTCAAAAATCAGTAATGAATACACAGCCTACTAAAAAATATGGGCAAAATCCGTAACGAGATCTGGCGCCCTCTTCTGGAGTGTCTGAAGACAGCTACAGTGTACTTACATATAATAAATAAAAAATAAATCTTAAAAAAAATATGGGCAAAAACTGGACAAGTTCATCAGTAAAGGATATATAGAAATGGCAGGTGAGCATCTGAAAAAATTGCTTGTATTAGTTATTCCCAGTCTAGTAGTTTTCTGTCAGCTATGCTGTTGGGTACAAAAGCAAAATACACCATTTCCAGATGTCTAAAATCTTAACCTGCAGACCTCCAAAACATCTTTCTCAGGACTCTACTGGCATATACAGAGCACATGAATATGGAGCCAATGGGAAAAAGAAAGATGTGAGCTCTGCTGTCTGGGAGGTGCTGACACACAGTAGGGGTACAGAATGCTATGGAAGGAATGAGGGTGCGGTTGAGCAGAGAGCAGTCCAGACTAGACAAGGGTAATGGAAGGAGAGTGGGTGCATCAGAGGCGTTCTGAGAGACGCTGAAGCTTAGGGACTGTGATCGGGCCTCGCATGATCTTAGGTAGGTCATGCAGGCACAGCCAAAGCACCTTCAGTGGCCTGAGTATGTCCCACACTGTCCCACCTCCTAAGGCCTCCACTCTGTCTCCCACGCCACCACACTATGGATCAAGTTTCCAGCACTGGAAGGCTTCAGGGGACACAAACCATATCCAAAACCACAGCAACAATCTAGAAAAATCAACAAATAGTAGATGCATCTTGAATGGTGGATCTCTCTGTCCTATACCTTAAAGCACCTTGAAGGAATGTGCCTCAAAAGCTACACCTAAGAAAATGTACACAATTACAATATTCAGTGCACTATTTAATTGTGTGTGTGTGTGTGTGTGTGTGTGTGTGTGTGTAGGGGGGTTAGACCTACAGGTGAGAGTGTACATCTATGTGGGGGCCAGAAGACAACCTTGGGTGTCATTCTTCAGGTGCTACCTACCTTGTTTTTGGGGGGACAACACTCTCATAGGCTTGGGGTTGCCAAGGTGGGCCAGGTTGGGTTGGTTAGCCAGTGAGCCCATCTCTGCTCCCACAACACTGCAACTATAAGCACATACCACCGTGCTTGGCTTTTTACGTGTGTCCTTGAGCTGGAATTCAGCTCTGCCTGTTGACAAGACAAGCACTTTACCAATCATGCTGTAGTGGAGAGGGTAGAAGCAGGGCATGCGGTCTCAACCATGGCTAGCTCCACACACCTCAGGAGGACAGTTAGGTGGAGGACAGTTGGGTGAAGGTTTGACACCTTAATCCTCTAACCTCAGGACAGCACCTCCATATCCTGCTGGATCCTTCAAGTCAAACTGAGGACCACAACACTAGCTAGCTCAACCACTAGAGGGAGCCACTCAGTTCATGAGTGAAAAGGAAACCAGAAGAACAGTCACCTAAAAGGAGGCTCCTAGCTCCAAATCTTCAGAGGTGAGCACATTACCTGGAGTAACTGCAGAAGCCAGGTAAGTAAGGGGGGCATTGTGGAGGCGGGGGGCAGGCAGGATGAGAAATAGATGATCTGATGGCAGAGTAGGGAAATGGAGCAGGGCTCTAAGTAGGGAGGGTGAGGGAGACAAACACAAATGGAGACCAGAGGAAGGTAAAATGACAGTACAGGTGTCTGAAAAGATCGTAAATGTTAATAAGTACCTGAAAATACCTGTAATGCATGTAAGTCAGTGAAGACAAACAAATACAAGTTTGAATGAAATATTCCCATCTCGGCTGGCAATACTCTCTTCAAAAGCTATAGGCTAACAAAGATTCTGACATGAGGCACGAGAAACCCTCTTCTGAGTTAAGATTGTCAAAGAGATTCCCAAAATATACATGCAGTGTCCAGAAGACTCAAGGTGGATCTACCCAAAAGCTTCCTCCCTGAGTGTTAGCTCTCATGATACCAGGAGGCACCATGCAAGCTCCCAAAGGAGGGAAACAGCCAATAGTCCTATCCACCTATGACACCTATAAGTCACAGCAATAACCAGCATAGCAGCATAGCTGCACCCAGCAGCCTAACAAACATAGGCTGCAGTAGTGGCACACACACCTCGGCAGTAACCAACAGCTCTCTAATTAGATTCAAGATTTACGCAACAAGTGGGACATCATGTCCAGTACTGGAAACCTAGCCAATTAATTTGTTGTTGGAGAAGTCATGGATCACGAAGGAGAATCTACAACCATCACTTTATTAAACCAATATAATCTCTAACTATCACCTAAATATTTATCCTTATACCCACAGGTAAGTATAGTTCTTACCCCTGCTCATCAAGGAAGCGTCTCTATGCAACTGATGAAGACCATTATAGAAAACTACAACCAATCAAAATGCATAGCTGTGGAGCCCAGTCCCAACTGATACCTCTACTACAGTTCTGTTGTAGAGGCTGATACCTCTACAACAGCCTAGTACCTAAGGCTCACGGATCATTGTGAGAAATGCAGGCAGAAAGGCCATTGGAGGCAGAAAAGGAGGTCTGTGGTAAGATTGTATCTCCCAGAAATGCAAAGAGAATCTACACCCATGAAGTCTCACTAACATGGCTGCGGAACCATGACCCGAAGACAGACACCACCAACAGACATGCTAATCTGTGTGGAGGAAATCTCGGGAGGCTTCAGCCTGACAACGTGGTCAGCCCCCAAAATGTGTCTGTAACATCATACAGTCAGAGCAGACTTTATGTGGATTAAGTATATATGCACAAATATATATAAACAATTAAAGAAAAAGATGACACGAGTTTGAAGGAGAACAAGGTGAGCACATGGGAGGGGCTTAGAGGGAGAAGGGGAAGGGGGAGATGACATAATGACATTATAATCTCAAAAAACAATTTCAAAGAAAGGTTGTTCCTCACACTGAGGCATGACTTTAAGTCACTTGAGTATTTAATGCATTAAACAAGTATCAACACTGGAAATTTGACGGCAACAGCACATCCCTGTTGGTCGCTCGTCATCCTTCTCAATACTGGAAGTACCTTTCCACTGTAGTGTACCTTCTAGAAAAGCTCTCACCTGTTCAGGTGCAGATGCAAGAGGGTGTTTTATATACACTACCTACTGCCTCTGAAAAACACTGCACAAACCCGCACACAGACTTTGAGTCTTTTGGATGGTTTAAGAAACGTGTCAAACAGTGTTGCTTTGCTTCCCAACTTTGTAATAGGAGGCTCGGCCCATTTAACACACTGTGAGGATGGTTTTCCTGTCATACATGTCGGTTATTAATAACTGAGGGTAGAAGGATGGCTCAGTGGTTAAGAGTATATACTGCTCTTGCAGAAGACTCCAGTTCAGTGCCCAGCACCCACATCTGGCAGCTCACAGCTGCCCATAAGTCCAGTCCCAGGGGTCCAAAGCATCTGACCTCTGAGGGCACCTATAGCACATAGTAATAATGCCCACCCACCCCATCTTTATGTGGAATTGGGATATTCATCTTCCCTGGACACTTTATTCTATCTGAGCTTAGGTTATATAATTACCACTCTGAGCAGTTGGGTGTTTTATAGAAGTACCCAGACAATGCACACAAAACACCCATTGTGTCACTGCATATAAACAAGTGACAACAGAACATGTGGCTGATAGAAGGGTACTGACTGAAACCCTCTATATGTTCCCCAAGCTCACATCAGCATCCTCCTGCTACAAATACTGAAGCCTAGGCAAGAGGCAAACTTGTGCCATCCAGAAAACCAATGTGACTTCTGTGGCCATTCCCAGGACAGTGCAAGAAGTCAGACCCCACAGGCTGACATTCACTCGGAAAACCATGAGTAGAAGTCTGTATCACTCTGGACAACTATCCATCCGTTAATAAGGTCACAGTGATGGCTTCATGTTCATACAAATTGGGTTTCATTTTGCATTATTTGCAATTCTGTCCTCTTGGGCCATTCATTGTACAACTGTCCCCATTACCTAATTTCAGGAAATTTTCATTACTCTTTTTTTTTTTTTAAGATCTATTTATTATTATATCTAAGTACACCGTAGCTATCTTCAGACACACCAGAAGAGGGCGTCAGATGTCATTACAGATGGTTGCGAGCCACCATGTGGTTGCTGGGATTTGAACTCAGGAACTTCAGAGGAGCAGTCAGTGCTCTTAACTGCTAAGCCATCTCTGCAGCCCTCATAACTCTCTGAACAAATGCGATAGCCATTCCCAGCCCTGCTCCATTCTCCACCCATCTTCCCCCAACCAACTTTGTGACTCTATGAATTTGTAGAGAACAAAGCTTATGTGCTAGTGACATGAAACCAGCGATCGATCGCAATATGTGGTTATACGCCCTTACCTGATTGGCGCCTTGACTAACTGTAGCTTGTCCCATTTGTATATTCTCTACCCCCAACTCGAATTCAAGGAACCTTGTCACACAGTATACATTCAATATTTGCATGGCAAACATGGAAGTAGATCCCTATGGACTCATGGTAAATCCATAAATTGAAGCGAACTATAACTACTTCTATAAGCCTAACTTCTGACTGTCGCTGTTTCGCCCTGCTGGCGTGTTATGTAGTTTCAGGTTTCAGGGCAGTTCCTTCCTTAAGAGTGCCATAAATCTGGTGCACATATTTTACAATACATGGTCACTCACACTAGTGTATGTCAGCATGGAAGCTGGTTCTTCATCAGGGGGTCAAACTGTCCTCAATGTTAGTCACTGTTCTTCCCTGGACTGAGGCATGAGCATCTTGGCTGAGACATCTGTCCACAGTCATCATCTTCAGTGATCACATGCTATCCATGTATAGACCATGGGCTTTGCTTTTGTCTCACCCAACTGACTGTTCCTCACAGCAGGCCTGTGAGATTCAGAGGTCTGGAGGCTCAGAGTAAACACAACTTTCCCAGAGGTACACATAAATGACTGATTTGGGAATGAGCCAGGTTATATCTAACTCCAATGCCTATTTGCATTCTTGAAGTTATGGCTGACTGCTATAGAACAGCCCAGTGCTATGCTCTGATAACCCGACATCTGATGGGCCCAGACTCTGGCTCGCTGCTTCTCAGAGATAGGATGGGGCTGTCAATACAATGTTCTCCAAGACAGAAACCTGAGGCAGAGGTCAAGAAAGCTTCCATGATGATGGAACTCACAGCCACAGCTGTGTGTGTCAAAATGTGCCAACTCGTCTCTCTGAACAAGCTGGTTTATATTACCAGTCACACTATGTGCATCAAAGATGTAACATAACTGATAGGGGGGAAATTTCAACTCCTCTATCTATGTACAAAAAATTACTTATAAATGGACATTTTTATTGGGAAAAAACTCATTCGCCTTTAACAAGAGATATTCAATTTGATGCCTGAGAAAATATTTGAAAGCCTTGTCTGAAGCAAAAAGAAAACAAGTTGATCCCAGCCAATAAAATGTTAATGGCTTTTCTTTAAGTATGAATCTATTTTAATCTATTGACCAAATGCTGAGAATGAAGGCTGTAGACACGTGAGTGCTGCCACAGTCATGATTTACATGTCCTGCCGCTGCTGGGCTTATCTGATTCTGGGCAAACGATTAATCCAAACCTCAGATCCCAAAGAGAAATGCATCAGACCATTCAGCAGTCTGTCTGTCTGTCTATCATCTATTGTGTATCTAGCCATCATCTATCTGTCTATTTCTCACAAGGGAACCATGAACTCTTTCTTTCCCTTCTCTGAAGATTAGCTCTCTCCACTTAGGAACACAGACACACTTAAACTCCATTTTTTTTTTCCCTCACCTACAAACTAAAGACCCAGAGACCCTAGAAAACCAATACCACGTTTTGTATATGCTAACATTCTAGATTTTGAGAGGTTAAATGATTTGCAGGGAGATTTATATTCATAACAGCAATACTATCAACATTCTAACTCAGTGGGGAAGGGTCTGAGCTGGAATGAGAGGACCTGGGCCCTACTTCCCACGCAGCCATAAACGGGTCAGTAAAACCTGAGTGTCTGACTGGATGCTTTGAAAAGTTCTTCTCCCTTTAAAGGCACTCTCATTCTCAGTCCTGAGCACCTGCTACTCACTGCAGGTTATCCTTCTTATCTCAAGAGGCAGAGTCTGGGGCTGGAGAGATAGATGGCTCAGTAAAGTACTTGCCTTGCAGAAAGACCTAAGTTTGATCCGTAGAACTCATGGTAAAATAGCCAGGTAAGTTTGCTTGTAACCTCAGTGCTAGGGGAAGAGGAGACAGATGAATCTCTGGGGCTAGCTAGCCAGGTAGCCCAGGCTACTTAGCAAGCTCCACACCAGTAGAAGAGCGGGAAATCCTGTCTCAAAAACAAAATGGTATAGAACCTGAGGAGGCATACTTTAGGTTGTCTTCTGCACCTAACCCCATGAACATGCACACTCTATATATTCACACTGCTTTATCTGTTAAGTAGAAATTGTAACCATACATACCACACAGGACCACAGCAACGACATTAAATAACACTTCATTGTTTAATACAGTGTTTCGCATCTGGGTGCTCAGTATATAGAAGCTACCTTTCACATCAACATAAAGAACTCAGTGATGGTGTCTTCATGAACTGTAAGGAATTTCCTTCTCTGAGCAAGTACGGCCCACATGGTGGCAAAATCTCATTGTCTAGGGCTATGCATCTGGTTTTAAACAAAGAAAAAGATCCCTTTGCCATGCTCTCGCTGAGAGTGGGAGTCCATCACATTGTGTTTGCCGAAGTGTGGGACTTCTAGAAAGCTACTTGAAGGGGGGCCAACCTACATGCCAGAACACTTCCCTTCTCCCCCCCTCTCTCTGCCAGGGACGTCTGCAGCCCATCATGATCACGAGGGGAGGGAACACTTCCACAGGCCCAGACTGTGGGCCAATAACCAACACCAGCATCCACTCACCTCCATGATGGAAATACAACTCCTAGCTCATGCACCCTCTCAAACACACTGCTTTTTTGCTGTCACATATATTTATAGGACTGCCCAGTCACCTCTTCTTGACCACTTAGGAGTACCAAGAAAGGCATTCCCTTGAGACTTTTGCAAAAATGTCCAAACTGTCTTCCTAGGCCTTGCTACTCAAAGTGGGGCCAACAGCCAATATAAGTGTCACTATCTAGACCCATTCTGGACCTACTGAGTCAGAACTGTGTTTTAAGGGACAACCCCCCACCCCCCACCCCAGCAGTGACTTCCAAATGCAAAGTCTTAGGCTTTGGACTAACATCCAGGTTCTGCACTCCTGAGCTTTGGCTTGTTATATTGCCCAGGCTGGCTTCCAATTTGCCACACCCCTGACTCAGCTTCCAGGATGCTGAGACCACAGGTGCATACGACCACAAGGATGCTGTTATTCTTCTTCAACCCTGCTGCCAATATAACCCTGCTTATGTGTGTTCTCCTCATGCCTCTCTCCTTCTCCAGCACCTGTCACAGGCTAAGTTTTGACTCAACTCAGCTTGGCATTTCAGGCTCTCTGGGATGGTGACTTTAGAAATGCCCACCAAGATGACCATTTATATACGTAGGATTTTTTATGGGTACATCTGAAAAACACCATAGCCCTTAATTTTGGTTCCCACATTAAGCAATGAGGATAGTGATATAAGCACACACACACACACACACACACACACACTCGTGCACTATTTAGGGACTAGTCAGATGGACAGGATTTTAAAAAGAATAAAACCAGATGATGGGGAACTTTAAGTGCTAGGAAGCAAATAAAGAGGCCAGTGACAGGCAGACAGTCGGCTCCAAAAGCCTTAAGAATAAGGGCTCATTTGAGAAGCTGGTATGGACAGTGGGCCCAGCAGGAGAAAAGGTGTTTAAGGGCCAGAACATGGGACTGGCCATTTCAGATTATCCCAGGGAATAGATGGATATCCCAGGAAAGACATACATTATTTAAGGAAAATGCCTGATTTCTTTCTGTGGTACACGTTTAGTTCCACTTAGGAGTTGGAGAGCAAGCACGCTTGAGGGGCCCTGAAAGTCCAGCCTTGGAAACAGGACTAAGTAAAACTGAGATGCCAGCTGGGCCACTTCTGGCTCGACTCCCTTGCCCTCTAAACCTAGGCTTCCTGGGGTAACTGGCAAGCTTTCGAATAGAAGCAACTTTGCAGTTGTCTCTGGAGGTAGGGGTGAAGAGGGTGCACGTACCCCCCCCCGCCCCCCGCGCGTGCTACCGCCCACATTAGGCTTCACCTGGGTATCTATGTTCTGTGCTCACCCTGTTATGTTGCTGTCCATCATCACCAGCTTTCAAACAGAAGGTTCATCCCAGACATCCCTGCCTCCTCTTCCCCCAGGCCTCCCAGACACTGCCACCCTACCGTGCCCCCCAGTTCCCGGCCACAGTGACCCCAGCGCCGGCGCTTGACGCCGCCGCCGCCGGACCCCCGTTTACCTGGGGCCAAACGCGACTTGTCGCCACCTCGCGTCCTGGGCCCTGCCTCCCCTCCCGGCTGTCGCAACGGCGCCCCCAGCCCAGTCAGGCCCGGTGCGGCGCGGGATGCCTCGGCGGGACTGGCGGCGGCGGCCACGCTGCGCGCTCCGGCGGAGGGGAGGGGGCTCGGCGGCGGCGGCGGCGGCGGCGGCGAAGGCGGTGGCGAAGGCGGCGGCAGCAGCAGCAGCAGCAGCGGCAGCGGCAGCGGCAGCGGCAGCGGCGGGCCCGGCGGGGGGCAGAGCCAAGAGGCGCGGCGGCGGAGGAGGACCGGGAGGAGGACGCGGAGCATGCGGGGGGCTGCGGGCCTGCCCGCAGTGAAGCCCGCCGCGCCCAGGGCGCAGGGAGTGGCCGTCGCCTCCTGCGCGCACCGCGACTGAGATGGCGGCGGCGCGGCCGAGGCGCGCGGAGCCCCCGGGGCAGGGCCGGCCGGGCGCGGGCTGACAACCCCGCGGGCCCGGAGAACTAGCGTGGAGGAGCACAGGCCTCGGGGCGGCCTACGGCGAGCGGCGAGGGCCGGCGGGGAGGAGGAGGAGGAGGAGCACGGCCGCGATGGCGAACGCTAGTGAGCCGGGAGGCGGCGGCGGCGGCGGCAGTGGCGGAGGGGCCGAGGCTGCCGCGCTGGGCCTTAGGCTGGCCACGCTCAGCCTGCTGCTGTGCGTGAGCCTGGCGGGCAACGTGCTGTTCGCGCTGCTCATCGTGCGGGAGCGCAGCCTGCACCGCGCGCCGTACTACCTGCTGCTCGACCTGTGCCTGGCCGACGGACTGCGCGCGCTCGCCTGCCTCCCGGCCGTCATGCTGGCGGCGCGGCGCGCGGCGGCCGCGGCGGGGACGCCGCCGGGCGCGCTGGGCTGCAAGCTGCTGGCCTTCCTGGCCGCGCTCTTCTGCTTCCACGCCGCCTTCCTGCTGCTGGGCGTGGGCGTCACCCGCTACCTGGCCATCGCGCACCACCGCTTCTACGCCGAGCGCCTGGCCGGCTGGCCGTGCGCCGCGATGCTGGTGTGCGCCGCCTGGGCGCTGGCTTTGGCCGCGGCCTTCCCGCCGGTGCTGGACGGCGGTGGAGCGGACGACGAGGACGCACCGTGCGCCCTGGAGCAGCGACCCGACGGCGCCCCGGGTGCTCTAGGCTTCCTGCTGCTCCTGGCCGCGGTGGTGGGCGCCACGCACCTCGTCTACCTCCGCCTGCTCTTCTTCATCCACGACCGCCGCAAGATGCGGCCCGCGCGCCTGGTGCCCGCTGTCAGCCACGACTGGACCTTCCACGGCCCGGGCGCCACCGGTCAGGCGGCCGCCAACTGGACGGCGGGCTTCGGTCGCGGGCCCACGCCACCTGCGCTCGTGGGCATCAGGCCTGCAGGCCCGGGCCGCGGCGCCCGGCGCCTCCTGGTGCTGGAGGAGTTCAAGACGGAGAAGAGGCTGTGCAAGATGTTCTACGCCATCACGCTGCTCTTCCTGCTCCTCTGGGGCCCCTATGTGGTGGCCAGTTACCTGCGCGTCCTGGTGCGGCCGGGCGCTGTCCCGCAGGCCTACCTGACAGCCTCGGTGTGGCTGACCTTCGCGCAGGCCGGCATCAACCCCGTGGTGTGTTTCCTCTTCAACCGGGAGCTGAGGGACTGTTTCCGAGCCCAGTTTCCCTGTTGCCAGAGCCCCCAGGCCACGCAGGCCACCCTCCCCTGCGACCTGAAAGGCATTGGTTTGTGAAGCGCGCTCCGCCACCCAGGCTCCCTCTGGCTTCGATTGTGACCGCGCATCTTTCCCTTCTGTCCCGTTGTCTGGTTTTTCTCTGCTGCCTTCACGAGACTCTCAAAGTGGACACGCACTTGGATTGTATAGACCCCTGTTCTGGGGCCGGGGGAGGGGATGCCGAGGTCCCGTTCTGTCCTTTAATTATACTTTCTTCCTGACAGTAGGCCCTGCAGTCTTTTTGTACTGGTATCGACTTCTTTTCTTCCACGTGTGATTTTTTTTTTAAAAAAATAAAGGCTACACTGGTTTTATTCATGCAAAGTTTCCTAGAGACCATGGCCAGTTTTCTACAGAGGTTATTTTTGACAACCTCAAGTGGCATTACCTTTGCGTTGCAGTGAAGGAGAGCGAGCTAGGGGATCTTCTGTTGGAAGAGAGGGACAAAGTTGTCTAAAGTCCCCTCAGAACTGCAGGCCACAGGGCCAGGTGAGCTGTGTGCCTTGTTTGGGGGTGTGGGGAACTTCTTCCAGCGGTGACACTGAACTTTAGGAGAAAATGCGAATGGGTAGGAAGACGGTCTCTTTTGAGTCACTTAAGGAGCAAGGTTTGGGGCCCTGTGTAAGTTATTACAAAACAATGCATCAGCAGACAGCTGCTCTGTAGATCAGTCTTGGATGGAAACTCTCTGTGAGACTGTGACTTTTAAACAGTAAAAAGTGTTTTGGATAGTAATGTGGAGAAAAAAAAAAAAAACAGTATTGCATGTGTTTGTACCCGATTGTGATTTGCGGATGGGGTGGGCTCTGGAGGGCAGAAAACTACAGGTTTGTTTGGGTTAGGGGTTTGGGGGATTTTCCCCTCAATAAAAAGTTAAAATACTTTTGTGGAAATGGCTTGTGCTTTGATAAGCCCAGTTTTACTCTGTATTATGAGCTAATTTTCCCTCTGAAGACTTGTCTGTGGTTAAGAGGATATGGGATATAACGGTGCCTCTCCCAGGAGACAAACATTTTCCTGTGGTGTTTGCTAAGTTAGGCGGTGCTGTTCTACTCATGGCTGTTTTCAATGATTAATAAGAAACTATAATTTAAAATACTATCTCTTTGTTAGACATTGTCATTCGAAACCGAAGGACTACATTGCAAGTACTGTATAATACTTTTTGCTTAAACTGCTATGTTTTTATTAATGTAACTTGCGTTTTGAAGATTTCTATCTGTACTTCTCTTTGCATTACACAAATATACCAGTATTTTCATTCTGGAGTGGCTGTTTTGTTTTTGAGGCTGAGTCTCTTAGGTCTGTTGCTAAGTAACACACACCGCCCATTGGTGTCTGCTGTCCCGCGTCAGGTATTTGCTTTGGATATTGGCATCTCTGAGAACTGGAAGCTCTTGTGAGCAGGGGTGGGGGGTTAGTCATGGAGGCCAAACGTTGAGCTCTGTGGCTCTTCCTCTCCATGCTATGTTTTTGAGACAGGGTCTCTCAGTCAAACAGAAGCTTGCCAGTTGTCTGGGCTGGATGGCTAGTAAGCCCGGGGACCTTAACCCTAAGAATTTCAGGAGCTCCCAGATTTTTTCTTGGAGCTTAGCCTCTCAAACTTCTGCAGCAAGCAGGTTAACCACTGAGCCATCTCATAAGCATGGGCTACAGATGGAGCTCAGGAGGAGAACATTTGCCTAGAACCTGAGAGGCCTGGAGTTTGATTCCTAGAGTCACCAAGGGGGGAAAAAAACTCTACTGATTTAAAAGAAAAAAAAATCAATTTGACAAACTATTCATAATGGATGTTGTAAATATATGGTTTATTTTGAGAATAACATTAACTATTAAACATTATGTTCAAGAGATATGAACAATAAGGCCATGTGGCCAATCTGTCTCCACTAAATAGCATCATTTTGTTCTGCTCGTGAGAGCTGAAGACACCAGTCCACTTGGAAGGCTCCTGTTCTCCCTGTTACTTCAGTTCAGGTAGAGTTCCACCCCTGAGTTTTCAAGGGTCATTCATCAGAAATCTTAAGTGAAGTCCAAGAGAGAGAGGGCAGGGGAAATTAATTCTCCTCTCTTACACCCATCCAAGTGACTCAAGTTCAAGACACAGAGGTTACCCAGGCCATGTTTTATTCAGAATATTTAGCACCTGGCATACCACAGGAATCCCTCCATCCCAGGATATCCTTGAGTTATTCCGATCTTGGGCAGCAGCCAGACTATATCAGAGACACCTCACCAGGTGATGCTGGGACTCCTGAGTCCCAGGGTTATTTTCAGAGGAATTAGATGGCCGGGCTTACACAGTCCAGTGGTTCCTATTGAGATGTGCTGAGTCGGGAGCCCTTCTCCGCGGAGAAGTCACCTTCTACATCCCTCAGTTGGCTCGAGACGTGATTTACTTTCGACATGCTGTGTGCAAACTTGCTTATAGAGGAAGGCATGGTTTCCGCTGAGGATGTAAGGCAGAGCAGCAAGCAGCCATTAAGGGCTGGGCAGCTGTGTCCCGGATGCTCAGCTCATTGTAGCAGAGCAGGTATAGTACACTCAAAGAAGACAGGAACTAAGTAAGATGGCTCATGTGCTAATCTGGGATATTAATTCAGCACACCCCATCCCCAGGGTGAGATGAATGAGTTGTCCCCATGCTCAAAGCAAAAGGGGGAGGGGGAAAAGGCTATGTATAGAAATCTCTATTTGCATGTGCTGTTGTAGATTTATTGAGTTTAAAACAAGCAGTTTCTGGTCTTTGGTACCTTCTATTTAGTAGCTTTGCAGCAAGAGTCGTATTGTGTAAATTGAAACCTGACTTTCCCTTTTTAAAAAGTGGGTGCTTCCAGCAAATTGGGGAGCACATAACAAATTGGCAGCCACAGCGACAGGCTCTGGACCCACCTGGCAGTCTTATCAGGAGCCTGTCATCGGCTCTGTCAAATTTGTTTCCATTCATTTAATGTGCGGGTTCATGTGTGTGGCACATATTTGTGTGGTATGTCCATGCTGTGGTGTACACGTGGAAGACAGAGGGAAGCTTGAAGAGGTTGGTTTTCTCCACCATATGAGATCAAACAGCTTATCAGGTTTGGTGTACAGCAAGCTGGCCCATTTCACCAGCTCATGCCTTCTTCTTTCCCCTTTCCGTTTGTCTTAGTCAGGGTTTCTATTCCTGCACAAACATCATGACCAAGAAGCAAGTTGGGGAGGAAAGGGTTTATTCGGCTTACACTTCCATACTGCTGTTCATCACCAAGGAAGTCAGGACTGGAACTCAAGCAGGTCAGGAAGCAGGAGCTGATGCAGAAGCCATGGAGGCATGTTCCTTACTGGCTTGCTTCCCCTGGCTTGCTCAGCCTGCTCTCTTATAGAACCCAAGACTGCCAGCCCAGAGATGGTCCCACCCACAAGGGGCCCTTGATCCTTTCTCTGTGATAATCCAGCTGTGTCAAGTTGACAGAAAAACTAGCCAGTACACCGTTTTTGTTGCCTTTATCTCTCCCACCTCCCCCTTTTCCCTTTTTCGGTGGCGAGGGGGTAGTTGGAGACGGGGTTTCTGTGTGTAGCCCTGGCTACCCTGGATCTCATTTGTACACCAAGCTGCCCTTGAACTCAGAGATCTGCCTACCTCTGTCTCCTAAATGCAGGGATTAAAGGCATGTGTTACCACTTTATTTCAGCACATTCTTTGGTCGGGCAAAAGCTCCGCATCTTTCAGATGCCCTACCCTCAAGGGAGAGGCAAGATTCTAGGTCAGCATTGGGGCTTACTGATTGCTTGTTTTTGGTGGTGCCGGTAGTGGTCTTAATTTCTTCTGCTGAGATAACAAAAGACCCTGGAGAGAACAGAACCAGTCCCCAATGCCACGGGTCTGGAGCAGCGGATCAACAAGGACTATCTAGGTTATAAGACAAGGCGCTCTCTCAGAGTTGGTCTTACTGGGCAGATACTGACATTCTCAATCCATCCAAACAGTTATGGACATGGTGCGCAGTCCATGGGCTCTACCAGCATGGCAGTCTCTGGCAGTCCTTTTTTTCCGCTCCTGCAGCCTCCATAGGTGCACAAGCCAACTTCCTTGTTCCTCTGCTTCTTTGTGTCTGCCTCTATATCATTCTCATGGCCCAGAAGTTCCAAGGAAGATGAGACCAAAGCAGAGAGCTCAATTTACCTTTCAGGTGGGTCACAGAGTTGGTGGGATGAGCCACGTATTTTCCTAACAACCTTCAGGATTGTGTAGAACCATCTCTGTTGTCCTAGGAGGGCATTCATGGGCACAGCTCTTCGGTCCACCTCTGGGTCTCCTTGTATGCCCACATTCCCCTCTTGAATTGCCTGTGGGCATACGCCCTCCCCCATGCTCCCCACACCTGCCCGGGGATTCCTCACTATGTCCTGTCCAACAGGTCAACATCTAAGGTGCCACAAGCCCAAGGAGACTGTATAAACAGCGGTGCCCCCAGGTCCTCTCTGGGCATTGGTTCTGTGTTGGACCCAGGCTGTGTACTTTAGGAAACTCTTCTTGGCCAGCTACATTGTCCTACACTCCGATCCCCCCAAAGAGGGCCGTGTGTATCAGTTCATGGGACACCTGGTATCTCCTGTTCCCTCTCCAGGACTCTTCTCTGCCCCTCTCTTGTTCCCTAGCTGCTCCAGGTCACTGGAAATGTCACATATACTATGATTTGATCCTATGTCCAAAGATCTTACTGCCCTGACGCTTCTGAACTTCCATTTCATCTTTCAGACACAAAGAGTCAGTGCCTGGCTTCCACACAGTGATGGGTTTTATCCCAGTGTATGCTGTGGGAGAGATTCAAGGCACCCCTGTAGCCATGAGATTTATTGCGTGGAGCAGTCAAGTACTGACTTACTGTCTCTGGTGTCTTAAACTGTCAGGATGCTGAGGTAGCTGGCTCGAAATATCCTCTCAGGTATCTGAGAGATACTTCACCCACATGAGAAGCCAATACCACTTGACTTTCAGGGCCCTCTCTGTAAGGGGTAAGGGAGATAATGAGGAGCCCTTCTCCCCCACTGACAGCTGGTCCTGTGTCAGTCCTTGTTGTACCTCCCAGCTACTCCAGGAGGAAAGAAAAGAAAAAGCAAGAGTTAGCCAAATTTAAGAGATTCTTTCAGGAGAATCTTGAACAGACTGTTGAGGGTTGAACCCAGCTGGTAAAAAGTCTCCCTCCTCCCTTTTACTCATCCCATTCCCCTTCGGGTGCTCTTGGGTGAGGACATGATGTTTGAAGCCACAGCAGCCCAGTTGCCTTAAGACCACGAGGACAGGCATGTGATTGCGGTGAAAGCCATGGACAGAGAATGCACAAGTGCCTGCCTTAGTGCTCCTTAATCTCTAGCTCAGTGGTTCTCAGCCTCCCTACTGCCGCAGCCCTTTAACACAGTTCCTCAGGTCGCTGTGACCCCGAACCATAAAATTTATTCTCTTGCTACTTCCTAACTATGACTTTGTTACTGTTCTGAGTCCTAATGTGAATATAAGATATGCAGGATATTTGAGATGTGATTCCTCCAAAGCATTTGTGACCCACAGGTTGGGAACTGTCTCTCTCGACTCTAGCTTTGCGGTAAAAGCCCCTATGGTTGGAGTCATTGCTAGATCCCTGTAGCTCCATGTCCAGCAAAGGTAACCCCAGACTACTGAGAGACCCTGCCTCAAAACAACCAAATAATCAAAATGGGTAAAGCACTTGCTGAGCAAGCCAGAAGACTAGAAAAGCAGAGTCCAGATCCATTCACCCATGCGAGTCCAGGGCAGGCATGGTGGCCAGACTGTAACCCCAGAACACAAAAGGTAGAGACAGGATCCCAGAACAAGCTAGCTAGATAGCTCAAGGTTCAAGTGAAAGGCCTTAACTCAGTGTATATGGTGGAGAGCAACTGAGAAACACATCTGGCCTCCACACATCTGTATGCATGCACACCCACACACATGCAATTATGCATACACACACATGCATACCGCATAAGCAAAATTTAAAAAAATATTAAGTAGATGGTGCCTGAGGATCAACACTATAGGTTGTCCTCTGAGCTCCACATACATCCTTACACATGAGCACACTTGGACATCCAGTACCAGTGCACACACACACACACACACACACACACACACACACACACAGATGGATACCAAAGTCATGCTTTCTACCTATCAGATTGTCCTATTTGCTACTAATAATCTTCAAACCAGAAAAATAATGAAATAGAGTGTTCTTTAGTTTGCTTGGTTGTTTTGTGTTTGTTTGCTTTGGTTTTATTGTTATTTATTTATTTATTTATTTTTGACATGGTCTCGATATGTACCCTTGGCAGGCCTGGAACTCACTATATTGATCAAGCTGGCCTTGAACTCACAGAAATCTGCCTCTGTCCCTCAACTGTTGTTATTAAAGGCATGTACCACTACACCTAGCTTGAAATAGATCTCTCATTTTCATTATCACAAGATAGGCTCTATATAATTATATTATAAGCTTTTTGACCAATGAATGGGTAAACTCTAAAGGTTATTCTTATGGCTTGAATGTGAAATGTCCTGTCTCACACTCCCTTTCATCCAGGCTCATGTGTTTGAACATTTAGCCCCTCAGCTAGCAGATCTATTTTGGGAGGCCGTGGAACCACTGGCAAATAGGACCTTGTTGGCTGGCATAGGTCACAGGGGCACACCCTGGGGGGTCACAGCCCACTTTATTTCCTGTCCTACCTCTGCTTCCTGGTCGCTCTCTGTGAGAGGCTGCTGTTATGATACCCACCATCGCAGACCCCACCCACTCTCCAGCCACCATGCCTTGGTGAATTGTATTCACCTCGCATCCACAGGGCCTCATGGTCTACCATGGTGAATTATATTCCCTGAGCTGTGAGCCAGAGTAAATCCTTCTCTCCTGAAGTTGCTCCTGTCAGGTATCGTCACTGAGAATAGGAAAGGAACGACCACAGTCATATATCTAATTACAGGAGTCTGGGAAATGACACATAAATCCACCCACCCAACACACACGGAAAGCCAGCGCGAAGACAGTTCTGTGTTGGCCAGTGCTGGACACAGGGGCCAGTGAGGTGCAGTTTTCTTGGTTACTAGTTAATTAACTGGGGAAACTTGGCAAAGGCACTCAGCGTCATAAAGCAAGGCAGAACCAGAGAGATGCCAAGAGGGGTCCACAAGAGGGCTGGGCCAGCACATAGGCCAGACTTCATTCCAGCTTGTCTGGAAAGACTGACTAGCATCCAGCTCTGGTTTTTCCGTTGATGAGAAAGGGGGAACTAGAACAATGAAACCTAAACGCCCCAGGCTCCACCCTCCCCTCCTCCCCAGCTATGCACCTCCCTCTGTCTCAGTCAGCTCTCCCTTCACGCTGGAATCCATGAAAAAATTTTATTTCCCTCAGTAAAAGAAAAATCACAGAATTCTCCCTTCAAAATTTCCTGTCTCTGATCTATCCAAAAACTCCAGTGCCAGGAAGGAATGGGGTCGCTTTCATGGGAGAAATCTGTTATGTAACACGCCGGTGCCTGGAGAGCCAGCGGACGGGCTGCTGGCTGGTGGGTTCTGTCCAAACTTTGCAAGAGGCAAACATGTTTCCCTCAAAAGGACCACAGAACCCCTCCTAAAACATGAACGAGGAACAGGCTTACACCACAGGAAAAGGTATTTGGTGGGTTTTGTTTTTAAGAAAGAATAGACCTAGTCAAGGAAAGGCTTAGGAGCTGCCCAACCAACCCTGGATCCTGGTAAATAAATAGTCTGAGATTTACATCTGGAAGGTGGAAGTCTTGAAGTCAGTCTGAATTATATCAAGGAATTACAAACACATTTCAGAGGTATAAATACAGTCATCTCATTTCCTGATACCATTACAGAGACAGGTAAATAGAAGCTATTACATCCCAGTTTCTGGAAGGAATCATTTAGTTATTTACAAATTAAGTTTTAAGTGGCCGGCCTACAACAGGTGGGGAGAAGATAAACTGTTAGAAAGCTATATACTTAAAAACAGCTGTGGGTACAACTATATTACCTGTAGAATGCTGGCCTGCATAGCCCTCCCTATGGGAGGGACAGCTTAATTTTCTCCTGGGAAATGACATGTGAGAAATGCAGTTTCAAAGGGGCCTTGGAAATCATTCACACTTCAATGACAGCGTGCTAGGAATGGGATCGCTTTCATGGGAGAAAGCATAGTGTCTCTCGGTTTAATAGTTACTTAGTATGGGCTGGGGAGGTGGCATGGGGACCTGGGTTCTGACCCCAGCACTGAGGACAAGCATATAGCCCTGTAATCCCATTCTACAGAGGCCACAGAACACATTCTGGCCAGTCTAGATGAATGGCTGAGCTCCAGGTTCCTGAGAGAGCCTATCTCAAAAAATAAAGTGAAGAGTGATTGAGGAAAACACTGGATAAACTGTGGTCTCTATCTGCACACATGCATCTGCATATATACATCTACTACACACACCCCCCCACACAGAGAGAGACACACATGCACACACACACATGAACACTCAGAGAGAGAGAGAGAGAGAGAGAGAGAGAGAGAGAGAAGACAGACAGACAAACAGACAGACAGAAACAGAGAGCAAGCATGGGGCTTAAGTTCCATCCCTAGACCTGGGGCTAAAAATTTAATTTGAAATACACATGATGATGAGATTTCTCCCCCTGCCCCATTTAACATTCCTTGTTCCCCCCTTTTTTTTCCACAATGATCCCTGACTATTGTGTAAGTGTGGCCATGGGCTGGGCAGATAGAGAAAGATTCCCACTGCAGGCCTGCATTCAGCGAAGTGGCATGGGGAGTGTAATTGGGCCATGGGTAATTCTTTAAGCTCGAAGTCGAGATCAGTTTCATTTGCATATCTATCTTGAGGAATTATGGGATACCCAGAGCTATTTCTAGAATGCTATTTGCATAATTGTTCTAATCTTTTATGAATACGGCGACATGTGTGGTCTGACAAAGGATTTTTGAAAGAAAATTTGTTAAGTTGCTTTATGAGGTTTGTAAAGATATTAGAATTAAATAGTGCTAGGTATGTAGTTAATAACCTGATTCTATTGAAGGAACACAATTACATAAAGCCATTAGTCTCCTGCAATGGCTTCTTACCTTTGCCATTGTTGTTCCCCGAAAGTTTATCATTTAAAGTTGATTTCTTCTCCACCAACAACACTTCTTAGAAAGAATTACATTCAATTAAACATCATGAGAAAATGTACAGTTGTTTTGTGACTCTCTGACACCACCCCCTCCCAATTTCTTAGTCTGTGGGCATTCGACATGTTTCCAGCTTTGGACACTAGCTACAAGACAGACAGACTGACAGTCTTTGTGGTCATTTCTATCCTGGGGTGCTCATGATCAAACTACCTGAGTTTCACCATTTCTAAAGAGATCCTTGCTCCACTCAGCAATTTCTTCTTCTTGCGGGACTGTCAGGTCCTCGAGGAGGAAATGTATGCAAGTCTAGTCCTCCATCGTTTGAACATTCTCAGACTACAGGAGGGAGAACTCCTTTCTGACCTGGCCACTGTGACTCTCCAGCCATTTTCTCTTCTCCATTCTGGTTCCATTCCTGAGCTATCCAACCCCCAAAGGACTGCTGAGGTGTGGTCTGTTGCTATGTATTAGAAAGCTAGACTCTGTACTCAAAGTGAATTCTCACATTTATAAACTTTTGTTGTGTAAACCTTGTTCCTTAACTTAAAACTATTGGTTAAATAAAACTGGCTACCCCGGATTATTGAGGGGTTAGAATCTGGTAGGTCTTGAGTTACCTGGTTGGGGGTGGAGAAGCTGGAAAGGAGAGGAGAGATCACGAGGAGAGAGAGGAGAAGGCACCACTAGAGGAGATGAACCATGAGCACATAGCCAGGAGAAACAGCAAGTATTTGGGAACACTGCTGGGGAGGTAGCCAGACCAGCAGTTAGAAAAGCAGATTAGAGGTTACCCCTTAATTGTCAAAGCCAAATAAAATAACCATAGTCTGAGTCTCATTTATTTGTAAGCTAGTCAGAAGTACACTTACGTTGGTTCAGCCCCACTTTTACCTCTTGGTCACATTAAAGGCTAAAACCTCCTGTCCTTGTTGCCAATTGTGTGCCTGTTTGGCTATCACCATGTACCCACATAAAATCTGGGTACATCCCTTCGGCCTGTCATCAGTCTCAACACCAAAACCAATTTGAGGTGTGGGGTTGATCCTGCTTTCTGAAGGGCCATCACTACAAAGTGAGCATCTTTATTTTTAAATTTTGGTTTTGAGACCAGGTAGAGCCTGGTCTACAGCGCTACTTAAGTAGCCTCAAACTCACTATGTAACAGGAAGACCTTGAACTCCTGATTCTCCAGCCTCGACCTCCTGAGTGCTGGGATTACAACGATGTGCCACTATACCAGGCCACTAGTGTTTTCTTTATTTCTTTATTTGTAATGATTTATTTATCTGTATTTTATGTGTATTGTGTCTTTGTCTACAGGCATGTCTGTGTACCATGTGTAGGTCTGGTAACCATGGAAGCCAAGGTCCTCTGGAAGAGTGCTGTGATGGTTTGTATATGCTTGGCCAGGGAGTGACACTATTAGGAGGTGTGGCCTTGTTGGAGTAGGTGTGTCACCAAGGGCATGGGCTTAACACCCTCACCCTAGCTGCCTGAAAATCAACATTCCACTAGCAGCCTTAAGATGAAGATGTAGAACTCACAGCTCCTCCTGCACCATGCATTTCTGGATGCTGCCCATCTCCTGCCTTCTGATAATGGACTGAACCTCTGAACCTGTAAGCCAGCCCCAACTGAATGTTGTCCTTTATAAGACTAGCCCTGGTCATGGTGTCTGTTCACAGCAGTAAAACCCTCACTAAGACAAGTGCTCTTAACCACTGAGCCATATCCCCAGCACCCTATAGTGATTTTTAAAGGTAACACACTGAAGTTTAAAGTGTGAAAAATAATAACCCGTTAGAAATACTCATTAGATTAGGAAAGAGATGATGGAGATGTCTACCAAGATGAATCCAAATAAGGGCCACTTGAGTGCTTCTTCCTGCGTTGAGGGTGTGTGTTTCAGGAGGCCCCAGGGATTCTGGCTGTTAAGTCAACTCAACCAGCTTCCCCGGGTCCTTCACTGCCTGGGCCTTTTGCCAAATGTACTCATCTCTGTTGGAGAGGAAGCTCAATTTTCTTTTAGTAAAGTAAGGGAGATCACATCTGCTCCCTTCGGCTGCTCTGAATTTAAGTCACACAGTCACACATGGACAGTCAGTAAACGGTCTCTGAATAGGGGACAATGAGCTGGACAGGACAGCTGCCATCTGTATGTCTCTGCTACCAGCCATAAGTTTCTCAGCTCTTAATGAAATGAAAGAAGAAAAGTGATAGGGAATATTAACATTGGCCATGGAAAGGACTAATAATTTATTTCTGCATCCTCATAAAGACAAAGCAAATACTCCTTGCTATGCATCTCGTGTTCGGGGAGCACCTTTTGGCTGCATTTCTCAGGGTAACACAGGAAGCTGGAGGAGGGGAGTCGTTAGGAGGACCCAAGTCTGCTCTTTAATACCCCCCCCCCCGTCTTAGTTAGGGTTCCTACGGCTGCTGCGACGAAACACCACGAACAAGGCAAGTTTGTTTTTGTTTTTGTTTTTGTTTTTGTTTTTTTATTTGAGACAGGGTTTCTCTATATAGCCTTGGCTGTCCTGGAATTCACTCTGTAGACCAGGCTGGCCTCGAACTCAGAAATCCACCTGCCTCTGCCTCCCGAGTGCTGGGATTAAAGGCGTGCGACACCACCGCCCGGCAGCAAGTTTGGAAGGAGGAGTTTATTCACATCACTGTTCACTATCAAAGGAAGTCAGGGCAGGAACTCAAACAGGGCCGGAACCTGGAGGCAGGAGCTGATGCAGAGGCCATGGAGGAGTGCTGCTTACTGGGTTACTCATCACGGCTTGCTCCGCCTGCTTTCTTATGGAACGCAGGGCCACCTGCCCAAGAATGACACCTTCTACAGTGGGCTGGGTCCTTGCCCCCCAGTCACTAAGAAAATGCTTACAGCCAGATCTTATAGAGGCACTTTCTCAACTGAAGTTCCCTCCTTTCAGATGACATGAAGCCTCCCAGTGAAACCCCTTTGACATCACTTATCAGATTTTTATGAAGGTATCAGGGATCGAACTCAGGCCATTAGGCTTGTGTTGGGAGAGTGATAAGCGCCTTTGTCTGAGCCATTGCATCGACCACTCCTCTTACGAAGGTCTATGTTTGCTGGGCGATGATGAACAGTGCCTTTAATCCCAGCCCTTGGGAGCCAGAGGCAGGTAGATCTCTGAGTTTTAGGCCAGCCTGGACTACAGGGTAAAGTTCAAGGACATCCAGGGCTACACAGAAAAAAATATGTCTTGAAAAAAACCAACCAAACAAAAAGAATGGGTATGTTTAAAATTTCCATAATAAAAGTTTTGTTGATTGAGTTGTGTGTTTTAAATGAGCCAAACACACTCATGCCAGCACTCATCTTGTCTACAGAGGAATGCAGTCCAGGAAACTTCTCAATAGTTACTCAAACCTAACTTAATAAAAACCATTTTCTCCAAATGTACTTGGATTTCTTCAATGGGAAACTCTCCCTCTCACACACAAATTACTTGTATTTTAAATCAGAAAGATAAACATAGGAATTTAAACAATTGTCGAAACTTGGTTAGCAATACGGTCTAAAGGTCAAACCAATCCTTAGTGACGAGTGTCACTGAGCCTCTTGTTTCTGCACTGACCCCCAAGGGACAAGCGGGGAGCATCTAACTATGCCACACCTGGCCTTTCTACTACTTTGAATGTATTGTTTTCTTTGCTATTGCCCTTTGTAATTTCCTCTTGTGTCAGTGTGTACATATATGTACGCATATGTTCACATGTATGTGCATTTGAGTGTGCAGGCCAGAGGTGGACCTCTGGTGTCTTCCTAGACTTTTTTCCACCTTAGCTTTCAAGACAGGATCTCTCACTGAACCTAAAGCCCATCAAAGCCCCAAGGATGACTGGTTTGCAAACCCCAGGACTCCAGTCTCCTCTGTGCCAGCTCTAGGATTGTTGGCATTTGCTGTTACCTTCTACCTTTTATGTGATTTCCGGAGAGGGTACTCAGGTCATTATGTTTGCACAAGTACTTGACCAACTGAGCTGTCTCCACAGTCTGCCAAGGGTTAACTTTTATGATTGTTTTATCTTTTGAGAAGGAGGTAAGATGTTCAATTAAAAAATATCAAGTTGGGATGGAGAGATGGCTCAGTGGTTAAGAGGACTGACTGCTCTTCCAGAGGTCCTGAGTTCAATTCCCAGCAACCACATGGTGGCTCACAACCATCTGCAATGGGATCCGATGCCTTCTTCTGGTGTGTCTGAAGACTGTGACAGTGTGCTCATATACATAAAATAAATAAATCTTTAAAAGAAAAATCAAGTAGACACAAAAGAGCTTTAGTCTAAAGCACAGATTCTCATCTCTACCTGCTGCCTCTAGAAAGAAACATGACAATGTCTAATGACACTGCCAGCTGTCAGAGCTAGGGTAGGATACTGGAATCCTATTACAGGGTGAAACACTGCCAACCACAAAGTTAGCAGGATGGGGGAGGTGGGCATGAAACCCAGGAACTCATGGGGACAAAGGCACCTGGGAATATGCATGGGTGGTGACTCCAGAGAGCAGGCCACTGCACAGCTGCAAGCATTAGGGTCCCAGGCATCACAAGAAAGTCCCCAGGAGGGCACAAGGACAGGTACTCAAAAGTGCATGTGCAGTCTGAGCATTTTGTCTTCAGGAACCACGGTGTCCATGTTGCGGACTTCCTGCTTTCTTGGTCTTAGTCTTTGGTGACTAATGGACATTTTGATGAAATGATGACTTATGGACCAGTAGAAGTTCTAGGAATCAAGAGCAAGAACCAGTGGGGGGGGGCAGACAATGCATCATCTGAAATGTACCCCTGGGAAGCCTACAGTCAAGAGAGAACGGAGCTACAGGAGAGCCACAGGTCAAATGGGTAAAACCCTCCCTCCCATCACCTGCCTCCTCTAACCACCACCTGCTTGTTTCACCTGCCCTGGAGTAGGGGTGGTGCTTTGCAGATTGTTCAAAAGAACCACACACTACTGCAACCACCACTGAATTCTCCAGGGCAGCCCTCCTCTGTGTGCGTTTTCTTCTAAAATGAGAGGGAGAGAGGGAGGGAATGAGGGAGGGAGGAAGGGAGAGAGAGAGACCAGAGTGAATTATGCCAAGGAACAAAAGAACTTCCAAAGATATTTAGCTCCTGCCTTCCAATTTAAGTAGAAATGTGTCTTGTTGGTCATTGTCAGTTAGTGGTGTCCTTTTCAGAGATGTGTGGTCCTCTACTCTTTTTCAGTGCCTCTCAACTATAGGCAGACCTTAAAGGACAAAAGCTTTTAAAAGTATCAACACCTAGACTTCATCCGAGACAAAGCAAATTAACATCCTGGAGGATGGGAGATGTTGGGAAAGCCGGGACCAGAACCTCCAAAACAATGTGTCAGATGAGTATGGTTGCACAACTCTAATCCTGGCACTTGAGAGGCTGAGGCAGGAATAAAATGGTTCATAGCCTGTCACACATGGTGAGACCTTGCCTGCCTCTAACACAGAGAGGTACATTATCAATAGCGCCTCTAGCACTGGGGAATGTGTGTACTGAAAACAGCCTGATGAGTTTGGTGGGAGTAAAGGTTGATTTTTCTTAAAGATCGATTGGCAGGGCTGGAGAGATGGCTCAGTGGTTACGAGCACTGTCTGCTCTTCACAACCATCTATAACGGGATCTGATGCCTCCTTCTGGCAGGCAGCTGTACATGCAGATAGAGCACTATATACATACAATAAAATCTTAAAAAAAAAAAAGAAAGGATCCATTGATAAAGGACTGTCTTAGGATATCTTTAGAAATGCTAGCAGAGAAATCTGTTGTGTGGAATGGTGACTACAGTTAACGTTACCTCCCACATGTAGATGTTCAATGTCTTCACAATGAAGAATAGATATGTGAGGTGGGTGGGAATGCCAATTAGTGCAGGCTAGCCATTTTACAATATACGTATAACTCAAAATAGTATGGATACCATAGACATTTTATTTGCGAGTTAACTGTTTTTCAATAGTGGAAGGTGTATAGATGTTAAACGCATACACACACAAAAAAAAAAAATGGAGCAGGGGGACAGATCACAGAAGTAGTAAAATATTAGTTCCAAGGATATTATCTGAAGTGTGGGACTGTGTGAAACAGAAAGGTCACAAGGAGTTATCAGTGGGTTTTATAGTAGTGCATGCTAAATATCATGTCTTGATCTTGAGGTTGAAAATAGCAATCTGCCTTCCATCCTGAGGTTCCTGATATGAGACTCAGAGGAGGATGGGATTGTGTTTGGTCTGTACCTGGACTGACTGACTTTGCACAGCTTTCAAAACAAGAGCCACACTGGGGTGACTGATGAGAAGTACCAGAGCCTTTGGCTGTTGGGAGTAGTAGTTTCAGACCAACTTTTCCTTTGGTAAAATAACAAACAAAGCCCAATTTTTTAATGCAAAGTTAGAAATGACTTTGGTCTGTGTCAGCTCCTATTCCCGTTGCTCTGACAAAATACTTCACAAGAAGCAACTTGAGGAATGGTTTATGTGGGTTCACAGCTTGAGGGGATACTACATCTATCTGTGAGGAGAAGGTGTGCGGCAGAAGTCTGAAGCTGCGAGTCATATAGCACCCAGAGCAGAGAAACAGAAAGACAAGAGGGTGGGAGGTGGCCAGGGTACGAATCCTCACAGTGGCTCATCCCCTTGGTGGTTGAGTGTGGAGGCCATTTCACATTCAAACCTTAGACTGTCCATGAAAGCTGACAGAAAAAAAAAAAGTGGAAAGGTCGCTTGAATTTGGTTACAGGCTGTTGGCTAGTTCTGCCGTCTTGCACTTAAGAAAACTCACACCATGTATTTACCAGAAATAGACCAGCTATTTGTTTTTTTTTTTTACCTGGAAATCCCTGCCTTACCTTACGTTGTAGGGTTTCAGGACTAGGACACCCCCTCAGGACTAGGACGTCCAAGACGTTCTAAAGGGCCATCCTGGGAGCAGAAGATGCAGTTGCCAGGATATAGACCTATCTAGTCACATAAAAATGTCCCAGACAACCTCTGAAGGCTGGCTGGATAGATAATCCAAGCTGTTAAAGCATTTTCTGTGCAAACCTGAATTTGCTCCCCAGGTGACGTCCACAGATGTGCCTTGGCACATGCCTACTTCCTCACACAGTCTCTCTTACACATAATACTTAAGAAAATATAACTTCTGATATTGGAACTGGTGTACACTGGTCTAGTATTCATGGGCAGGGCGGGGGAGAGGGTCACACACAAGTCAGTGCTGTCTGAGCAGCACAGTTTATATTGGAACTGGTGTACACTGGTCTAGTATTAGTGGGCGGGGTGGGGTGGTCACAAAAAGAAAAAAAGAAAAGAAAATATAACTTCTGAGAAATGGGATCATAAGGTTTGTGAAAGTTATTTGAAAGGTGATGGGTTTTGATGGCCATTAAGAACCTCCAAATAGTATGTAATGCCAAACATAGTGAAAATAATTATCTGAGGGAGAGAGAGCAAACACCAAGGCTCTGGAGCTGCAGGTGGGAATGGCTACCCAGCTCCGCTGTATTTTGGTCCTCTTGGCTGGGCACCTGAGACTCCATCTGTCCCTTTATATATAAACCTTAAAACTGGATTGCTATATGTAAGAGCAAGATTGTTTAGGAGATAGTTGTGGCTTTCAATTCTGGTGAAAATTAAGATTAAATTTACATGTTGCCACTTAGTGACGAGTCTCTTGAATGATAGGTAAAAATAACTTTAGCCAGATTTCTTGGATGCCCATTTCTTTCCCATAATTCCCCTTGTTGACGTTTCTTGTTTTTTTCCCCGCATAAACGGAGACCACTTCACCTAGCAGCGATGGTGATTAGCATACCCAGATCCCATCCAGTTGTACCAGACATCAGTTCCTGTGCAGTCCCTGACCGAGCAAACCGACCAGAGCGGACGCAGGGTCCACTTCGGGGAACATCGGGTGGGAGGGTAGGCGTGGCAAATGTGTAGTCAGTTAAACTTGAGGGTTCAGATGTTTATTTGTGACACAATATGGGTTGACAACACTTAGTGAGTTGTTCAAGGCCAGACCACATTGGCACCATTGTGCAGTTCGAGCCTAGCCCATGCCAGGGCACGTATTGCACACGCCCCATCGCATCTCGTGGGGCAAGCCTACAGGTCCATGCCAGCTAACAATCGCTTCCGGGTGTCATGCCTACAGGTCCAAGCCAGCTAACAATCACTTCCGGGTGTCATGCCTAGGATCCATGCCAGCTAGCATGCGATTCCGGGTGTCATGCTTTCCTTCACTTGCCAAAGCTTTTTTGTTTTTGCTTTTGTTTTTCTGAATACACATGGTTTATTTATTCGTTTTTTTTGCTACCTTGACATTCACACAAACACAGCTCTCCTGGATGTGAGATGAAAATGCATGTACTGTTAAAGTGAATTCACCAGCTTTGGGGTGTCTGCTGACTTTAGGATGAGGGCTATATAGGAATCCGCTCGTAATAAAAACTGTTGACAGCCGTGACAAAAATAAGGATATAATATCAAAATAAATCAAAGGATATACAGTATTGTCATTATTCTGATACAGAATTTTTTTTTTACATAGAAATATTGATACCAGTACAAATGGCAGGATATCAGGAAATCCATTACAATAGACCTTTGGGTTACAAATAAAAGTTTAAATTATAACTTAACACCGATTTTTTTTAAAATGATGACTCCTGTCATGCCAGATGAAAATCAATGCTTCCTCGAGTGGCATTCTTTAAAATGTCTCCAACAAGAAGACTTAAAAAAAAAAAAGCTTCAAATAAAAAAGAAAAAGACATGTAAGACTTTTTTTTAAAAAAAAAAAGCTTCAAATAAAAAAGAAAAAGACATGTAATATTCCACACAAAGG
The DNA here is from genome assembly GCA_902729485.2 of Mus minutoides. Lineage (NCBI taxonomy): Eukaryota > Metazoa > Chordata > Mammalia > Rodentia > Muridae > Mus > Mus minutoides. The sequence continues at coordinate 1,563,577 of LR749728.1, forward strand.
AGAAAATGTCTTTTACTTAAACAAATCTAGAAAAACGGGCCAGGTTCCTTCAGTGTCCCATTAATTTTGTCCTCCCACCAGTTAAACAGCAGAACTGAAAGCCAGTGGGCCAGATGGGTGCAGGAAAGTTCCTGGAGCACTCCCAACGTCTGCCCCAAATGAGCTACCTGGGGGATCTGGTTCAAACCTGTACAGGGCTAGCTCTCTGAGCCTCCTCAGTGGGGTTACCAGTAAGGCCGGGAGTGTAGAGGCCCCACAACGCTACAGCAAGGTGAGGGTCATCAGAGTCTTTGAAGAGTAAGGGTGTGTGTCTGTCTGCGCACGGCAGGGCAGGACTGGTGAGGCAAAGGGCAAAAGGAAGTTTCTGCAACAGACTGTTCACTCTTATTCTCCTATTTGTGAAAACAGTTGTTATTGGCATTCAAAAAATGTCAAGGAAAAACATAAACAGGGAAATGAGAAGCCATGCCAGAAAATCCTCTATAAATCTCTCCAAAAATCAAAATTTTCCTTCAAAGAAAGGAAAAAAAAAGCCACTTCAAAAATCAAAGATGGAAACGTTACTTGGAAAGTGGAGGAAGGGAGAACATTCTTTCTGGCATGTTCTTTGTTTGACACAATTACAAGTGAGACTTGACGGACATTGCGCAGCCGAGGGTCGCATTTCAAGTTCCTACTTCAGAGTGATCACTTCCGGGCCAAACAAATAAACCGGTTGAAAGAAGTCCTTAAACACGCCAAGCCTGGCAGGCAGGGACAGGTGTGGTGCATCCTCCGCCCCCAAAATGGAACCTAAGAGAGAAAAGGGGAACAAGTCAGAAAAAAAACTTACCTGTTGGTCCAGTGTGTAATGTGTATGTCTATGTATGGCACGTGCACCTGTGTGTGCAGGTCGATCCCCACACACATGAAGGCAGAAGCCAGAGCAGGCTGTCCATCTTCCTCTATCTCTGGACATCTTATTTTCTCAGAACAGGGTCTTTTACTGAACCATACAATTGCTGTTTCAACTAGGCTGGCAGGCCAGTGATCTCCCAGGGTACACCTGTCTCTGCTCCCCAGTGTTGGGGTCACAGGCATGAGCACCTATGCTTGGCTTTTTATGTGCATACTGGGGATTTGAACTAGGGCCTTTTGTACTTGCAGAACAAGCACATACCCACAGAGCCATCTGTCCAGCACGCATGCAAGATAAAAGTTAAAACAAATGAAGCCATTTTGCAGATAATTGGATCCTAAATCTGTATTATCAAATGCTCACTAGACAGTACACAAAACCATGTGTGTGTGTATGTGTGAGAGTGTGTGTGTGTGTGTGTGTGTGTATCCTTTCTGCCCCCCATCCCTGCGATCAGTTTGTGAAGCTTTCAAATACAGACTCGCACCTGTTTTACAAATGAGATGGGGGAGCAGAGAGGAGAACACAGCCCAAGTTCACACATCTGGAGGTGAAGGTTTGGCTACAGATGGAAAGGAAATAGTCTTTATGCCCTCTGCATTTTCTCATATTGGTATTTTGTGTGCGTGTGCATGCATGCGTGCATGCACGTGTGTGCGTGTGTGTGTGTGTGTACACACACATAAAAAGTGATGTGCAGAGGTACATTTATGCAGACTCCATGTGGAGGGCTAAGCTGGATTCTGAATACTCTCTTTCCTCCATCACTTTCCCACTTTTTGAGACAGGGTCTCTTATGAAGCTGGAATGGCTGATCCCGCTAGGCTGGCTGACCACTGGGCCCCAGAATCCACTTGCTGCCTCCCCAGTGCTGGGATTACAGACGTTCACCACTGCACATGGCCTTTGTACTGAGGTTCTGGAGAACAGAATCTAGAGCTTTATGCTTGTGTAGCAAGCAGCATATTACTGAATGAGCCATCTCCCCAGCCCCTCTCCTTTATTTTTATAGTGATTGCTATCTAAGTCCTATAAGGGAAGGCACGCCTAGACAGGACCACATACATGTATTCTATGCACAAGTATGAATCCACAGCCAGTCAGTCAGGAACATGCAAGTCCAAGCATTCACACACAGCCACCAAAGTTAGATCACTGAGGATGTTTAGAGGGAATTCACGGGGAAGACAAGTTCAGTTTGAAGAACTAGACGGGACCAGAAGCTGACCCAGAAGAGAAGGCCTGCCTAATGCCCAAAGCCACATCTCTGTCCCTGTGCGTGCCATCGGTGGAGCTGGACTGAGACATGTTAACTGATACAGCTAGCACTAAAAATACATATGCTTTCCAATGGCCTAAAACAGAGACAGGAGACCCGCCCTACCCTGTAGGTATAGGACCTCTAGCTCAGCTAACACCCTGGCCAGGTTGGATGGCTCAGTACCATAATCACAACACTCAGAATACCAGAAAGGGAGAATCATGAATTTGAGAGTAGCCTGGACGAGAGAGAGAGAGAGAGAGAGAGAGAGAGAGAGAGAGAGAGAGAGAGAGAGAGATTGGCGGCTCCTTGTCAGAGAATTCAAACCTCTCGTTTCCAACTTCAACTCCTATATTAGCTGTCACTGTTTGTATTTCTAGTCCATCCTATCAAAAGAAGACACCCCACAACAATTACCCAGATGCTTTCAAAATAGAATTTTTACACATTAAAAAAAAAAAAAGCAAAAGTTTGTCTTCAGACAGTGGCAAAAACATTCTGACCTTATCCTTGGGTTGCTCTAAGAGGGCAGACCTAATTGTGATGCGCACAGTAAAAAGCCAGGCGCCCTAAGGCTCACGCCTCGGCAGGTCCACGCTCTCTCTTTCTTACCTCTTTCTTCCTCTTTCTTCTCTTCGCCCTTCTTCTTTCCTGCCTTCCATTTGCAACATGACTCTGGATGGGTCAGGGAGATGAGTGACATCAATAAACACAAAGGAAGTCATAGAGGTCATAGAGGTCATAGAGGTCAGGGCTTGTGGTGTGGTCAGCAGGTAGAGAGGGGCTCAGCCAGGCTCCTCTGGGGCCTTTTTGATGTGTGCCTATTTCCTAGGGGCTAAACATGGCATCTACACACAGCCATGCTGTCCGTAAGGCTAGGACAGATGGTATGCTCAGAATGGTCCTGCCGTAGAGGGAGTCAAGGCTGCTGGGCTTGATTCAGTGTGTGGGAAGCCTAGCGCCCACAACACATCGGATAGGTGAGCACAGCTGGGCCAGCTTAGACAACAACTTGGGCAGTGTGAGATCGGGCCGTCTGCTTTGACTCTGAGATTTTTTTTTTTTTTTTTTGCCAGACTCCTCTGAGGCAAGCCTTAAGGTCCTAAAATAGAGCAGTGGTTCTCAATTACCAGGGGTGATTCCATTCATAGGGCAATACCCAGCCGATTGTGTTTGTCACAGCTGGGATGGGGGAGGTGCTTATTCACATTTAGTGAATAGATGCTAGAAATGTGCTAAAGCCCTAGATGTCCAGGAGGGCCCTCTCAGTAAACAGTGAGCTGGCTCAAAGTGGTCATGGAAATTAATAACTAAGAGCTGGCAGCTATAGTTACGGAACTGTGCCTGTCCCAGGCAAGTGTAAAATAGTCAAATACAGTCTATCCAAGGGTTTTCTGCCCAGGACACAGGAGGCAGGGTTAAAGCAGACGTGCTGCCCCTGTTCTAGGTACTGAAGGATACAGCAAGTAACCAGAAAGGAAAGGCCCTTTGCAGGAACACCAAGCCACACCTGACTCCAGGAGCCTCTGGGCCCCTCCTCTGTCTGCTTGCCTTTTCTCATGCAAACCAAGACCCAATCAGCACTTCTCCTTCCAAGCATTCTTTCCAAGCAGCCTAAGGTCCGCACAGTTCTCTTACTTCCTCTCCACCTGGAAGTCCCTACCAACAAACACCCGTTCTGCAGACTCTTGCCTGCCTCTCCATTTCCTTCTAGGTTCAGAAGCCTCACAAAATGAAGCCAGTCAACGAAGTGGTGAGATGTTTACATCAATGCACATTCTAACCACTAGTCCAAACCTGGTGGCTCACTTTAGAACCAGTGGGACACCAGTCTTTTACAGCCTACAATTCCAAACAGCAGATTCTAAACTCATCAAGACAGAACCTGGCTCTTTCTTATGTGGAGGAGTACTTGTAAAGGGAAGATGGCACTTCTAAAAGGGAAGACTGAAGCATAGACCTGCAAAATCCTAGCTACTTGGGGGAACTGAGGCAGGAAGATAGTGAGTTCAAGGCCAGCTTGGACCCCTGAGTGAGACCCTATCTCAAAAATACAAAGAAAACATGTTGCTGAGGAGAGAGCTCAGTGGGGGAGTGCTTGCCTAAGCATTGAGGTCCTAGTTTCAATCTCCAATGAAACACACACACACACACACACACACACACACACACACACACACACACACGTGCGCGGGCAGGGGAGGGAAGGAGGAAGCGCGGGAGCTGACTGTAGTAATGGGGAAGGCTTTCTATGCTGCTTGCACAATTGCCTGTTGCTGAATTGTCCTCTAGTTTTGTAAGATGCCACCAACTGGAGAAAGTGGGTATAGAGTGAAGGTTGAGGACCCTGTGTCAAGCTGCGCGCTGTTTCTGTCCGTGAGGCACAGTTGACTTGAATATGCAGCCACAGCTCTGATTCTACACCAGTGATTCTTGATGTCTTGAAACCACACAGTACCCTCTCTCTATCCATCTTTGACTAAACTGTTAAGCCACATTATCTTTTAGTCTTACTAAAAATGCTCAGTATTAACAAATACCATCAAAGCCCTTTGAAAACACACGCTTACATCGCATTCACAGTGTTTAGTCACACACTGGCTTTAGAAGGAGAACAACCAAGTTTTACATCTTCAAAATCTCTGTTAGTAGAAGGTTACTTACTGTAATCTCAATATTCAGGAGGTGGACGGCTACAAACTCTACATAGTGAGTGACCGTTGAAAAATGAAAGAGAATTAGAAAGAGACAGAGAGGATGAGAGAGTGAAAACAGAAAGAAAAAGGAAAAGGAAGAAAATTATATTAAATGTTTATATAAAAGTGGGTGGGGCAGGGAAATGGCTGCCAGTTAAGTGTCCGCTGGGTAAGCTCAGACCTGACTCTCATCCCAGCATCCACAGGAAAGCCAGGCACACTGCACAGCCGAAATCCCACTGAGTTGGAAACAGCTGGATGACTGGCAAACACCTGCCAGCCAGCCTACCTGAACCAGGAGCTCCGGGTTCAGTGAAAGACCATGTCTCAAAAATGAGGTGGGAAGTTAACAAGGAAGACAGAGACATTGATCCCTGACCTCAACATGTGTGCGTGCGCGCGCGCACACACACACACACACACACACACACACACACACACACACACACACACGCACGCGCGCGCGCACACCTATATAAACATACATTAAAGACACACACACAAAGTGGATTGGAGCTGGGTGTATAGCTCAGTGGGAGAACTCTAGCATGGGCAAAGCTCTATGTTTAGTCCCTGGACAAACAAACCAGAAGGTGGAACAAATTTAAAGATGAGATCACAGAACACCTCTTTAAAGTGAAAAAGAATAATAAAACAAAAAAGTTCAAGTGTTAAATATATTCATCAAATGGAACAGAAAACCTGGCATCAAAATCCTTCTTTTTCAGTATTCTTGTTTTTTTAATTATGAAAATCATAATCTAATAAAAATCACAATGTAACTAATAAAATTAAGATAGCATGTTTTATAGCAGTGTTTCCTAAAGACATGACTGTATAAGTCACTCAAAGTGATAAAGAAATGAATACCAGTTAAAACTATTGTTTGACATAAAATATATTTTCTCCAGGTACACTGATGTTTTGGGCTTTTGCTTCCTTGATTATCTTGCGTTTGCCAGTGCTCAGGATTGAACTCAGGTCCTTGTTTCCATGAGGTACATTTCTAACCATAAGCTACTGCCCTAGGAACGCTCTCCCTAAGCCAGGTTGGACTTGAACTCCGGATCCACCTGCTTCAGGGTCCCAAGTGCTGAGATTATAGCCATGTGCAGTAAGGTCCTACTGTTTTTTCCACTTCAAATGACCAGATATGAAGAAAAAACTTCTGTACTTTTAAAACAGTAGCCCACAGGTCAATGGATGCTCCTGAGACAGAGCAGGAGGCTGGCCTCAGAACTACCTGCCCCTACCCACGCGCTCACTTCATCTCGAGTACTCTTCTGTTCATTCAAAAGACAGATTTGGGAGCAAAACTGAAGTAGGAGAATTTCCCATAAAGGTTCTATAGTTTTACAATTTACTAAGAAACCATCTTTGATCTTGAGTAGAACTGAAAAGCTGTACTATACATCAGGAGATATTTATAAAAACATCCTTCCTTACCTATCTTGAATGTAGCTGAGGACACTCTAGAAGAAATATAGATTTTTCTAGAATACATTAGCTTAATCTTCACTACAATTATCAACTTCAGTTCTTGGCCCTGAAAATAGCTCGTCAAAGTGACCTTTCAATTTTTCCAAAACAGGGGAAAAGAATATAGAATGTCATAAGACTGAGTTCTAGAAATATATTTCATGTACACAACTCAATGGAGGAAGGTGACCATGACACAAAATCTTGTCTTTGAGCGCTTTGTCAGTTTATCAGTTGATTTTTTTACTGTAAGCCCATTCTTTAAAGATGCATTTGGCCTCCCATGAAAACAAACTGCAGGAATATAAGCAGAGCTGTGGGAAAGATGGAATCACTTGCTTTCAGGATTGAAACGAACTTGAATCATGGAAACAAAATTAAGTTGCTTTCTAAGTATCAAAAATAGCAAGGGAGCCCTTGCCCCGCCCCACCCTGCCCATGTGAGCGCTCAGCTACCCGCTTTCTAACTTAGCTCATTAGGGTCTTGTGAGGAAGAAACTTGGTGGAAGATTAGCCTTGAAGATTGTTATAAGTGTGAGACAATCTGTGCTGTGGATCAATCAAAACCCAGGACTGACACCTCCCAAGACACACTTTCAAGAGAAAGCCACATAATGTCATAAATGATACCCATCCCAATAGATGAACCATTCTCAACAGAAATAAAAGAATAATGAAAAACAAAAACCATACTTCAGTGAAATGAACTAAGAAAGGCAGCACAGGGTTGGAAGGAGAACCGAGAACAGACGGGAGTCACAGAGGAAACTGGGGCCTCTGCAGGTCAGAACCGAGAACGGACGGGAGTCACAGAGGAAACTGGGGCCTCTGCAGGTCAGGCCTGATTACTTGGCTTCAGTAAAAGACTAGATCAAGCCCAAGGGAAAAAAAATGACAGGGCGTGAAAACAGATCGGTTGAATTGTTAATGCCATACAGATTAAGAACCCTTAAAAAATGAAATATTCAGATTATGAGGGAGAACTACAGGTTGGTGGAGGTGGGGGGCATAGAAAACCTCGTCAGTAAAATAACAGGAGAAAACACACCAAGTCTTAGGAAAGAACTGGACATTTAGAACTTTAAACACACATAACCATAGAAGTAGGTCATCATGACATAGCATAACTAAGCTGTTAAAAGTATAAGACAAAAAGAATATTACAATCTGCTAGAAAGAAATGCCAAGTAATATTTGAAAGGAAATATATTAGATTTATGGCAGATTTCTCAGAAGGAACTCTAAATGCCAGGAGGGCACAGAATGATGTATTTTGGGCCCAGAAGGAAAGTAATAGCTAAGATTGTTGTACCCAGCAAGGCTGCCCATCAAAGTCAACAGACAAGTGGGTACACCTCTGTGATAGGGATAAATTAAGGGACCTCACAGCTACAAAGCCAGGCTTACAAAAGATACTTAAGGGAATCCTATATGCAGAAGAGAAAGAATTTAGTAAATAACATCATTAAGAACATGAATAAATACCACTAGAAAAAGAAATTCACCAATGAAAAAGAAAGAAATACTACTAATATAGTAAACTATCAAATTTATAAAATAAACAAGGATAAGAAAAATAGATTAAAAAAAAACAATGTAGTGATGTAGATTTATATACCAAGTGCTGGAACAGCACCTAATTTTATAACAACAAAATATTACTAGACATATAAATATTTTGGCCCCAGTGTAACAGTGGGTGACTTTTAACAGCATGAATCCCAAATTTATGGGGGGGGCATAGAATATCTCAAATAAGCCAAGGAACTCTAAACAAAACCATACTGCAGGAAAAAAAAAAAAAGACACAAGGAAAACATGTCAGGATGTCAGCACAGGTAGGTTTCCTAGAGATGGCTTCAAAAAGCAAAGAAAACAAGATACCTAGAATTACATGCCAAGTTTCTGCTCAGCAAGGCTGATGGTCTTCACTCTGCCGACCTACAGAACAAAGCAGTCTGTGATGGTGTGGATAATAATGGACCCCATAGGCTCCTACATTTGAACACTTAGTCCTGAGTTGGTGGAACTGTTTGGGGAGGATTAGGAGGTGTGGCCTTGTTGGAGAAGGTGTGTCACTGGGAATGGATCTGAGATTCCCTGGGTGCTCTCTGCCCCCTGCGTGTGGTCCAGGCTGAGAACTCTCAGCTGCTCCTGTTGGCATGCGAACGGAAGGACCTCGGAAATGGATCAGACTATCAACCACTTGCCAAGCACACACAAGGACCTGTGTTCAGATCCTTAGCACTTATGTAATAAAGCCAGGCACCAATTGTGTGAGTTAGACGACCCACATCAATGTCTGGCATCCATAGGCAAACTCAGAAGCACGTGCATACAAGTATATACACACGTATACACACATGGCACAAACTAAAGCCTGAACTATTAGCACTTATCCTGGTGGGCTTCCCGTCTCTGCCATTGGTTTTCAGTTAAGGAAAAAATGCTCAAATGACCACAGTTGATTTCACTGGGGTAGAGGAGTGGAGTAGTCAGGGCTGCATAGGAAGGGGGGGGGGGAGGGTCAGGAAGACATAAGGGTTGCTCTCACATGCTATCTGTGTGACCTCAACTGGGATTAATGTTATATAGAGTACATGGCAAATATAAAAATACAGCACGGGTGTGAGGTATTGCGGAAGAGTGACATACACAACATTTTATATAAACCATATGGCTCATACTCACATCTGACCCACGATAGTCACTGCTATTAATAAGAAAAGGCCACTTTTAAAATGTATACTCTATAAACTCTATACACAACCCACACAATTCTCAGAGCAGAGAGATAATGGGAAGCTCCTTAGGGACAATGGCTTCAGTGCACAAAAGAGGACTCGCTAGGAGTAAGGAAGAAACTGGATTTGTTAGCCAAAGCAGCTGGGCCATCCCCACCAGCTCTTGGGAAGCCTGGAGTGTAGACAGGTGACTAACAGTAAAGCCAATTGTATCTTAGAATGTCCAGGAATAAAAGGTGGTGTCATGTTTAAAAAATGACAAGTGAAGTCTTGCACAGTCAAACCACAGGAAGAGAGGCCCTAAAGTAACAGGAAGCATTTCTCAAGGCCCCCAACCACAGGGAAGCCGGCCATGAATACCGCTTCCAGACAGGCTCCCAGCAACCAAGTGGGGTCCCCACACTGCAGTGCACCTCACCGACAGGCTACCGAAGTTCATTTCCTTAGAGATGTGAAAATACGGAGTGGTATCTGGCACAGTTCAGATCCCAGGGTAGATGGCTGTGATAGCTTCAAACCCATAGGGGGAAAAGAAGGCAGAAGAAAGAATTCTATTTGATTTTAAAATATGCTACCTGTACCTGTGAGAAGAAAGAAAGAAAGAAAGAAAGAAAGAAAGAAAGAAAGAAAGGAAGGAAGGAAGGAAGGAAGGAAGGAAGGAAGGAAGAAAGAAAGAAAGAAAGAAAGAAAGAAAGAAAGAAAGAAAGAAAGAAAGAAAGAAAGCACAATACCTTCCTTCAAGAAGCCACCTGCCCTGGACCTTTGTTTCACTGCCCTTGGACCAAAATGAATTGACTAGAACAATGAAGAAGAGAGATGGCCACTTGCCAACCTAGAGAACCTGCCTGATACTACACTGTGTTTAAATGTTTTCTGTGTGATGGATAGGAACACATACTATCTGGTCACCTTCAATCTCCCCTATTTACCTCTGGTTGAGAATCTGCAGTTTCTAGTAACACAACCTCTAAGCCTCATCTGACCCGATCCGGAAGGCCTGTGGCCTTGCCTCTCAGGGCACATAGCCTTTCCAAAATTTTCTAGGTCATCGCGACATTGAGTTGCTCTGCAATCACACCAGACAATTAAATGCCTCAAATCTCCAGAAGTTATAAGAATCGTATCTCACAGGTGCAGAAGCAAAATACAAAACTTTAACTGGACGCTCTGGTGCAAGCTCAGCACTGGGTGCAGGGCAGAGAAAATAGAATCAGGAGTTCAAGGCCAGCCTGGACAACGTGAGAAGCTGTCTCAAAAACAAACACCAACAAAACAAAAAGTTTAAGATAACAAGATTAAGTGTATTTGTTATTGGTGATTGTCTGGAAAAAAACCCACAATAAAGAAAATCCACAAAGATGCCTGATAAGAGTTTTTTTTTTTTAAAGAACTCTGATTTTACAAAGCATGTTCCAGTAAAATATCTACTTTGTCCTCACATTAGGAATTATGTTGGTGTAAGGTTATCGTTAATGTCAGGAGAGCAATGGTCTAGAAATGGCCACTGGAGTGGAAGGGGAGAGGAGAAAGAAATAGGTGCGTCCTCACTGTACTGTCCTCTGGTTTCTGTTTCAAATGAACTAGCCAAGCCTGTTGTTATACAGGCCTTGCTCAGCTGGACGGTAACCCCAGTGTCCCCACGCAGACACTAACTTTCCGAGTCAGGGGGTGGCAGCTGTCGCCCACTTGGCCCATAGGTGTGCAGATCCTTATGCTCTTAACCCAGATACTGACAGCGCAGCACATGCCTCCTCCGCACTGAGAGTCCTTGTCGCAAGCCTGAAAGGAAAAGAACCAACAGATAAATATAGATGGCGGGAAAGGCTCAGACTAGGGAACTCTAAAGTTAGCAGGGAAAAATCCCCTTTAAATGTCCAAATGCCCAGCCCATAAAGTATTTACCACACATGCATGAGGACACACGTTCAATCCTCAGAATCTACAAGAAAACCCAGAGACATGGTGGCTTGCATCTGCAATCCCGGCTCTGGGAAGATGGAGGCAGGCGGATCCTTGGGTCTTGGGTGGCCAACCAGTCTAGCTGAATTGGGGCATTCTAAGCCATGTGAGAAACCATGTCTCAAAAAAACAAGGTGGACAGCACTTGAGAACATCTGAGTTTAACTCTTGTCTTCCACACACATGCCCATACATGGGTGTGTGAAACTCTCTCCCGTACGTACACACGAAAAATCCGAAGCAGTGATTTTAAGAAAATAGAACCGGAAGCTCCATTTGTGTGTTTACATCTACCGTCAACATTGATCAGAATGTTTCCAGAGACTAGAGAGCTCCTATAAGATGAGATGCAGGATTTAGGAGGAAGGATGGGGGGGAGTCTGGGGGGGACAAACAACACTTCTGCTGTCTTCTTCTGGTGTTTTATGGATGAACTCGAAGAATGTGTTTGTGCTAGCCTTGCACCATACACATTCATGTAGAACTATACAGATCAAACCACATAATTTTATCATGATTAACTGCTGAATATATGGGGCCTAGTTTAGAGAAAAACAGATTGAAGTGGTCTCTAAGTATGAAACAAACCAGTGCAAATACAGTAAGGGCACCACTGTATTTACACTGGATGCTTCTTCTACGGGAACCCTGATTTTCACCATTTCCTCTTTCAAAATAACAACTCTCTGAGCATGGGAGGGGACAGACCAAGACTTTTGTCCCATCCCACTAGCCTTTCGTACGAGTGACATGCAGAAAGAAACTGGCTGGTTTAGGATGGACAGAAGTATGTGTTAGAAACTCAGTTGAACAAGCCCCTGATGTCCAACAGGCAAGGACAGGCACAGTGCACAGCACAGATGCAGCCATCACTCCTCAAAGGACACACCCAGCCCATACAAACTACAGATATGTGCAGCCATATAGAGAGCCAAAGACTCCTCTGTGGAGGACTTCTGTGTAGCAGTAAATAGAGTAAGCCTGTGTTGATGTCCATGAAAGTTTAAGAACCACCGCTCCTTCTTAGAGCCAACAACAATAAAAACAACAGAATAGGATGCTTTTGTTTAAACCATGTGCAGAAGTCCGTCTGCTGTTCAAAATAAGTAGTGGTTAAAAACCACAACTTTAACTTTGGATGGCTTTAAAAAAAAAAAAAGAAAAAAAGAAAAAGGATGATGTTTAAACATTTCTACCTTTTGTATCTGAATACCAGAAATCATTCAAATATGACCATCAGAGTCCTATGTTAGGTCTACTCAACAACCTTTTGCAATATGGTTTTAATGCATCTATACAAAGATATCAAGTTCAAAGATGTGTGTTACTCATGTTTTTAACATATATACAACCTTCTGAACATATACTCTACCTTCTGAAGCCCCATGAGCTCTTTTTCTTAGACCATTTTTTAAAAAGCCAGCTAAAATCTTTTAAAATTCAATCACTTAGATGCTTATCACCCTGTATACAATATATCTAGATAAATCATTGACTTTTTCATTCGAGTCCAGATGGTTTCTGTCAGGGGGGCCTAACTACGTTTTACTGCCACATTGTTTTAGAAAAAAAAATGTTTTCCAATACCCTTTTTATAACATTAAATTAACCAAAAAAAAAAAAAAAAAAAAAAAACCAAAAAAACCAAAAAAATCAGGAGTCCACAAGACTGTATCACAACCACCCAACCTCATCAGCATGTAAACATGAAATGAGATAAAATTTCATTTCATAACACAAAGCTTCAGTTGTTGGAAATTTACAAAGAATTGCATAAGTTTATATCGTTTTAATTAGACAGCTGCTTCCGAGAACCCTTCATTCTTCTTAACCCATTGCAGAGGCAAGCAAACAGTGCCCTCCTGTGAGTGGGACAAAACAACATTTGCACTGCCCAGGAACCTTGGGGCTTAGAGGATTAGGAAACACTTAGAATGGACCAGCAGGGGAAGGGAGGAGAAAAACCCAACCCAATCATGTTTCCATTCCCATGTGTTACAAAGACACTGTAGAAACGTTTGTTCATGCACACCAACTGGCAACCAGGGAAGCTATATACATGGTTTTAAGAATCGCTACTCTAATGAATACCACAAGGCATAAAATGGAGCGTCTATGGGGTATCACCCAAGGCTGTCATAGGCCAGAGCTTCCAGAATGCAATCTGCACACTAAGAAACATGGAAACCATCAATCTTTATTTATCCAACATAATGACCCTTCTTGTAAGTGACTTGTTATTTTATTACCTGTATATTGTTCCAATCACATCTCTATTAAAATCCAATCATGTGTACTTAGATGTTTAAAGTGATTTAAATAAGTAAATCTAGTAACAAAAAAAATGCTAGCGACTTTATTTTTTTTTCTTTAATGAGTAAAACAACAGCCAACAGCCAAGGTTCTGCTGGGCTATTAAAACGGACTTCCGAAATGTTGTACTGTGAACTCATTCTTCAGATAGACAACAAACAAACAAACAAAAACACCAACAATAAAAACCCGTCAGGAGTCTTGAAGGAATGAGCTATTTCTAAGCATGATGAAGACACTCTCTGTGAGTTTAAATAATGTCTAGCGACAGCCTGCTCCATCACTAAGCCCTAGGAGTGAGGTATCAGGAGTCAAACTTGACAATTTATGTAACGAGAACTTCACGGTGAAAGGGAGGGAGGAGGGTGGAAAAGAATAATATAAAAGCGCAGCTGCCCCAGAACCCAGTTAGAAGAGCCCACAATTGCTTTCCAAAGCCCCACACGTGGCCCGGACCCAAGTTATCTCACAGGGTAAGACCCACACGGGAGCCATGGAGTTTGAGGTGTACGTCTTGCTCTTTTCCAATTTAAGTAAGAGCAGCCGGATTTGGGGGGTGTGGGTTTTCCAGTTCCTGGAAAATAACTTTCTCGCTAGGGAAGAAACTTCTTTGAGCTGCTGAATAGAACAGCAGACCAAACCGGAGGAGTGCGGGAGGGAGGGAATGGAAAGGCAGCAGCAGCAGCAGCTGAGGCTGTTTAATTCCATCTTGAGCCTGGCTGTCCCAGGCCTTGGGAGCAGAACATGTTCCCAAGTGTCCAAAGAACTATCCCAGAGAATGCCACACGGGGCACGCCCTTCCTGAGCCCTACACACCCTGAGCCCGGTGTCTCTCTGGCGATCCGGGCGCGACAGGTGCGCGGGCAGCTTACCCCGGTAATGACCGCGGCATCCCTGGCGGGCGGTGTGAGCAGCAGCGGTAGCAGCAGAAGTAGCAGTAGCGGGGCACAGCGCGGGTGTCCCATGGCGTCCCGGGGACGCGGTGGCAGTTAGGGGACACGTTCCGGGGCGTTGGGACCCGGGACGTTGGGGACGCGTGGCGATGCTGCTCTGCGGAGCTGCGAGCCTGACGGCGGTTATAAAGGCGAGCCCCGCGGTGACTCACGCCAGGCAGCACGCGGGGGGCACTGCGCGGGCACACACCCCGCGCTCCACGCGCACACGTGCCCCGCGCCCCACGCGCACAGGCGCCACGCGGGCAGAGCCCCCGCGGGGCGCCGCAGCCTTAGCCAGCCTTCCTGACGCTTTTGTGGTCTCAGAAACCCTCCTCCTTCGCCGTCCTGCTTTCCAGAGCCTCACGTGCTCAGCCCCCACATTCGCAGAGGCACATCATTTGCCATACAGATGTGCAGGGGGTACCCACGACGTGCCAGACACGGCGGACACAACTGCACTGTATTTGTACACATTTGTTCAGCATATCTACAGTGAGCGCTCCGTGCGTGCCAGGTACTGCCACCGGCTCTGCCCTGAGGTGGCACAACATAGAAAGAACAGACAAGGGAAGGGCAAGGGAATGTAGCAGGCTGGAAGAACAAAGCTCTAGCACAACCCCAATCCCACATCCCTTACGAAGTTGGAGGGACTCGACTGCCCCTCCAGCTGTGGGAGTCTCCTTCCCTTTTTGGAAATGACTTCTCCTGGTGCCCACATCTGTTCCTGACCCTTTCTGCCCTGATTTCCCTCACGTGCGTCCCCTCCCCTCTGCAGCTTCCAGCCAGCTTCAGGCAGAACAGGATGTTGCCAAAGGGGGGAAAAAAAAGAGAACTCCCAGCTTGCTCTGCCAGCCTGAGGCCCTGGGAAGGTGGCTCTCTCCCAGCTCCGTTCTCCAGCCTAGGAAACTCCAAGTCTTATAGACATGATTTTTGGGGGTGGAGGGTGGAAGGGTGGGGGTGGGGTTCTGATCAATCACTTAGAGTCTGCTGGACTCTAGGCACGCATCCCATGAGACAAGAGGCAACCCTCTCTGTGTCCCTAATTTGGCTCCAATAATCTCATCTTGCTTGCTTCTACAAGGATGATCAATTCGACTTTTTCTGAGGTTTGGGGGAGCCCACCTCACTCCTAGACGACTAGGGACCTTAGACTTTCCCATGTCCGGTAGGACCACAGACTGCTGAAAGGCAGATGGGCCTTTTCAGCCTCTTTAATCAATACAGTAAGGAGAGCTGGGCCACAGTTACTTTCAGACTGTGGGCTCCCCCATGCCAAAGCATTCAGACGAAATGTAGAGGGGAAAAAAAAATGAACAAAGGGCCAGGGAATTATTTGAATGTTAAACAGCTGGGCATTTCAAACCCTAGATCTTTGGCTGAGTTTTAAAGCCTTTTGTACCATGTTTTTGAGTTCAAGAAGCATCCTGATACAGAAAACACAAACGGGACCAAACTCCTTTTTAACTTTGAGAAAACTGTTAAAAGTGGATTCACAGTAAACTAAGTGGAAACAGTAGCAAGTGACAGAGGGGTGGAAAGTTTCCTTTCCAGTCTCCATGCCAACCAAGGCATGGGAGTGCAGCCCGGGGAAATGTAAAAAACCAGTCAACATGAACTTTAACATTCCTGACACTCTTTTAATTCTTTTCATAAAATGGTCGGTTTCATATTTGTTACTGTCAAATGCCAACTGGGTATTCCCTACTTCTCAAAGCATAGAAAACAGGCCATCTCTACTCAGGGAAATACTAACCTTCCGTTGAGATTGGCTGTTTCCAAAACAGTCTTCTAAGACTTTTAAATCAAGGTTAGAGATGCTTAAACATAAGAATGATTTAATGCTCTTCTGTCTTCCTGTGCTGAGGTTGCAACCAAGGGCACAGACATCCTGGGTCACTTCTACTGCCAGGCTACCCCCTAAACCTCTTTGGAAGGCTTTAACACTTGGTAGAAGAAATGAAAACTCTTCACCAGAACTTCTTTGGATCCCGCAGACAAGTCATCAGGTCAAGTCTGATTTCAGTTCTTAGAAATGGAAAGATACAGTTTGAATTACACCCCTCCCCACCATAAGTCAACGATAAAACAATAATGAAATTCAAGCTCTATTTTGCTACTGCGACCTGTTGGTGTGATCAAGCATGTGGTCAAATTAGCCAGGAACAACCGTTGGGTGAGGACCACAACTTTGTGGGTTCAGAATATATAGACGGCAGTCTTGCATGACCACCACCTACCTCTCAGCTGGTTTGACAGTGTGATACGAAGAAACCTACATTTGAAAGTTAGAGTGTCCTGGATTGGAGTCTTTTGTGGCAACTGAACCTTCAGCCTCTTAAGGTCTCTCTTTGGCTCCCTGTGAGCATAAAATACCAACTTCCTGGTCCAGCCACCAAGAAGCTCAAAGAGAAGACCTTTGAAAGTGCTAAGCACCAAGTCTGTGATAGTCTGAAAGTCCTGCAAGGGGGTGCCCTCTAGTTAAATCTTATAATGTGCTTTCCCCTGATAGGTTCATTGAACACTGATATGGCTGTTTTCTGTCCTGCCCACCTAATTAGATCGCATACACATGCTGGCTAGAAGCCCATTTCTTCTGAAAAAATTCTTCTTGCATGTGGCATTAGCCAGCACTCAGAAAATGATTGATGAGCACCAGGAGTGACTTTTGTGATTAAGGACAGAGAGAGGTTAGAAGCAAATGTGCAGTGCAGGTGCACTTAATCTACATGGACCACGAATGCAGGCAGCAAAAGCTTAGAGGGAAAGAGAGACCTGGTGCCGGGGATTCACCTGCTGTTTCCTCCAAGAGTATGGGACTGGAATGAGGGGGCCCTGGAGACGTGTCTTACAGCTGTCACACATTCAAGCTCCAACAGGCACTCTGGGAGCTCAGCTGAGGGGGACTTTATTTGAACTGATGATTTATGATTATTCCAGGCTGGGGTTATACTAAGTATCACCTAGAAAGTTATGTTGAAACTCTAGCTCCTGGTTCCTGTGACTTTATTTGGAAGTAGGGTCCTTGCTCATATAATCAACCAAACTTGAAGTCATATTGGATGAGAGTATGCCCTAAACCCAACAACTGATATCTCTGCAACTTTTTTACAAGTGTGGTTGTGTGTGTGTGTGTGTGTGTGTGTGTGTGTGCATGAGTATGCATTTGTGTATACATGGGCCCCTCTACACACAGCATATGTGCAGGTCAGAAGACAACCTTGACTACCATCACCAGATGGCTTCTACCTTTTGTTTGGGACAGGGTCTCTCACTAGACTGGAACTTTGCCATGTAGGTCAGCCTCACTGTCCTGTGAGCCTCAGGAAATCTGCCTGCCTCAGCCTCCCCTTTTACCATTGTTGGGATTACAGACTCAGGTAGCCACAGACTCAAGTCACCGCACCTGGCTTTTTTTATATGAGTTCTGGAAGCTGAACTCAGGACGTCAACGTTTGCGAGGCAAGCACTTTGCTGACTAAGCTATTTTCCCATCTTTTATAATAGGTGCAAGACCTTTGGATACAGAGACTGATATGTCACATCTCCTCCCCCCACAGCTGACTTTCAGAATCCGGAAGAGCTGGGGAAAGCATCCTTGATCTTGGACTTCTAACATCCAGAGCTACAAGATTCGCGATGCCGCCTGGTTCTGCTCACTTCTCTTAGAACCTCTGGGAAATTGAAAGGAAGGGTGGGGCTCGAGGGTTGCAATTCAGCTTTCTGCTGCCTCTGCCTGGAACTCAAGCCTGATTGCAAAGTGACTGAAAAAGGTCATGTGACAGTTCACCTTGCTAAGGACAGCAGTGCAAATGCAGTGGCTGCTAAGTCCAGAAATCTGGTGAGCAGTGCTACAGGAAAGGAGCCATTAAGGTTTGAGTCCCTTAATGAGGTCAGTGTACTTTGGCCAACCTTAGTAATCCTTACTACAAAGGATAATGCGTGTCTGTATTTTTTTGTTTGTTTAGTTCTTCAAGTGATACATGGTGAAAGAGTACAAATGTGCAAGCTGAGAGTGTTTTTTTTTTTTAAGTAATAGACCATCATTCATTCACTCATTCAGCAGGTATTTACAAAGCACAAGCTATGTACCAAGTACTGAGCAAAGCACTCAATGGTTCCGTACATATTTGCTGACCAAATCGCTAGGAATGTGGAGAAGAGCACGACGGAGGGCTGAGAGTAGTCACCATCCATCTCCTGATGGGAGAGCACAGCAGAATCCTTGTGGGCAGTCAAGAGAAAGAAGGGCAGGAACTATAGGGAGCGGGGAGGAAGGAGGAACCTCACAGTGAGAACTGGCTCACAGGAGGGACACTGGTGCTGACATGGGCGTGGGCAAAGGGAGGCAGGGCCAGGGGAGCAGCTGAGCTAAAGAGAGAAATGGCCAATCAGTGGCTTCTTGTATTTTAAAATTTTTCATTTCATAGAATGTAGCTACCATGACTAGGATTTAGTAGAAACTTGGAAAACTGTGACCCATTGTCTGTTTTTGTTTTTGTTGTATGTATGTATGTATGTATGTATGTATCATCTATCTATCTATCTATCTATCTATCTATCTATCTATCTATCATTTATTTTTTATTCTACCCAGCCATGCCTGTTTCTGTATTGCCTGTGGCTACTTTTTACTGCGTACTTGTGAGACCACATGATTGGAAAAGCCAAAAAATATTTTCTATCTGCTCATGTAGAGAAAGCTTGCTGATTCCTAGTGTGTGTGTGTGTGTGTGTGTGTGTGTGTGTGTGTGCGCGTGCGCGCGCACACGCGCGTGCACATGGTGCACATTCATCTTTGCATGTTGAGGCCAGAGGACAGCCTCAGCTGACATTCTTCAAGAGCCTTCTACCTTCTTTTCTGAGATAGGGTCTTTCACTAGGCCTGGGACTCACCAGGTAAGCTAGGCTGGCTGGCCAGCGAGCCCCAGAGATCTGCCTGTCTCTGCCTGAGATGATATGTATATACTATACCATCATGGGTCCAGCTTATTTTGCACTGGTTCTTGTGAACAAACACAGTGGATGATGTGTGTATACCACCCATCAGTCTGGCTTGCTTTGCATTGGGTCCTAGTGAGCAAATTAGTTTGTTGTGCTTATGACTGGGCTATTTTCCAGCTCTGTTGTTTCTAGATTCATGTGTTAAAAAAAAAAAAGAGCCCTGAGTCTCTGTACTGTCTCATACTGCGATTTTACTTTAAAATCTTACTGATCTTGTCATCTTGTCACCACTGCCTTTGCTTGGACTTCCTGTGGGATGTGCTGTGGAGACTCCAACTCACCGGTGTAATCCACATTCTTTTGGACTTTCGGATATTGCCTAAAGTTCTGACTTATTGATTGATATTTTGCATATTAACCTTACTATAACTGATTCCAACAATCCGGCACACAGTAGATGTTTAATCAATAGTGATGAGGTTAGCAAAGAAAGATCAAGAAACACATGCCCAGCTCTCCATCTTGAACCAAAAGTGTCAGGCATTTTCTCAACCACAGCAGAGGAAAACGTTCTAGATTCTTCCTCACATGGCTCTGTTGTTAAGAGTGATTCTGGCTTCGCTGAGACCTTACTTTGCATGTGTCTCTTTCTTATGGTTTATTATGGTAACACAATAGGTGGGCCTGGTAATTTCATCACTGGGTTTTATTTGCCTTTGTGTAAATGACTTTTCATTTAGATTTATTCCAAAAAAAAGTCAAATGACATAAGATGGATATTCTCCTTTCTGCTTTGCCTTTATCCTTTATTGAGGTACTGCTCCATGTGGCTCTTCTTGTTAAACCTATAATATCATCTGTGCTATCATTCTAAAATAATAACCATATTTTAAATGTGACATGAAAAAGGAATGGCTTTTATAATTCTAAATAAGATGTCTATTTTAATCTAGTTCAATGCTGATGATTTTCTCTTTATTTAAAAAAAAATAATAAATCACCAGGATTCAATGTGAATGCCAATTGTCTACGGAGGCACTGAAAAGCATTTGTTCCATTCAAGTGATAATGTACAGTAAAGTTTATCTATTTTTAAATAGCTGAAGCATTAATCCAAGAGAAAGGGTTTTCTTCAAGCAATTAGCACACCGTGACTTTGAGATAATATGAAGGGTCACCGAAGAACATTTGGTTCTAAAAGACTCAGATGCTCTCATTATAACGCTGGCTGCTCTTCTCTGTCGGCTTTTTTTTTTTTTTTTTTTTTTTGCTATTGAAGATGGCCCTAAAGGCAAAGGCTTGTGCTGTGGGCGCTGCTGTCTTCATTCAAAAAGATTGTTATGCAAATGTGTGGCATATTTGGTAACTTTCCAGATGGAAAAAAAGAAGTCTCACCTAAGAAAGGGATTTTCTTAAGATTAAAAACCATGACTAGGTAATTACTTTATCATCCTTTCGGGTCAACATGAACTATCACAGCGAAATAAATCTCATTCAGCAACATTTAAAGAAGGAAAGGACCTAGAAGAAGTAATGAGACATATTCATATACATAAGAAATAATAGGTACAAACTGTTAGAACCAGGTGTGATGGCTCTTATCTTGTAATCCCAGCGTTTAGGAGGCTTGCCAGGGAAATAGGGTTCACATTATGACCCCTAGGTTTTTTTTGTTTTGTTTCTTTGTTTGGGGGCACAAGCCAATTGTGGTGTTTTCATTTCGAAAGTGCAGAGCTGTCTCCTGTTATGCTTTGCACACAGTAAGTACTTTGTGAATTCCAGTACATCTTCTATAAAAACTCCAGGGACCCTCTGGGTAGAACTCTTGGCCGTTATGGAAGAGCAAAGTGGAATTTAGAAAGGTCAGCCACGCCAGCTCAAGCCAGGGTAATTGCTAAGGAAAGAAACTAGATTTAAACCCAGTGTGCTCTGGTGCCAAGCTTTTAACTATTAGAGTTTCTCTTCAAATTTATAACATTGCCATAAAAACCTTGGGTGGCCAATAACTAGAAGTAACACACAGCAATTTGGTGGGAGTGTCCCATACACTCAATTTTTAAACTTGTCTCCACAAATCTCAGAGCCTAGGTGTTTCTGAGTCTCCACATGTGTCTTCCCATAGAACAGTAGTGCAGAGTCTGGGCTACTGATCTATGGCCATCTACTTTCATGATGGTTTAGAACACTCTTCCTTCTTCTTTCTCGTGTCTGTCTGATTAATAGAGTTAATAGATCCCATCATAACAGCAGGAGATGGAGAAGCAGAGGAATAGGGAGGAGTCTAGAATGTTTTCATCGGAATGCTTAGAACAGAACAGTTTTTCTTGCTGCATGGGTAGGGTACCAGTCTTAAGCAGGGGCCTCACAGTCTTCCTTGGGGCTGATGAAATGCCACATATCCTATTCATTATCCACTGTCTATGGCCAATAGTTATTTTAAAATGACCTCCTTGTCAGTCTGGGTTGTAAATAGATTTTTTATGCATCTAGTTTATGGAAATCAATAGATATCAGATTTTTTATGTTCTTGGAGGAATGTGTAAGTTTTTTTTATAAGAATTCTACCCAATAAAATTCATTCTGCTTTCTATTTTGTTTTTTTTTTCTTCAAGTGAGAGAGGTACAATGAAGGAGAAGATATGGTAAGTGAATCCAGCAGAGAGGAACTGGCTTGCTGTACCTGTTTGAGGTTGCAAGGCCAGGTGCTGTTAGAACAAAAAAGCAGTGTGTGTGTGTGTGTGTGTGTGTGTGTGTATGTGTGTGTGTGTGTGTGTGTGTGTTCAGGGAATGGTATTAAGCAACCCTCTACATTATTTTTACAATAGCTTTTGAATCTAATATTGTTTTAAAATAAAAAATTAGAAAGAAGAGCTGGAAGGTGTCTCTGCAGCTAAAGCCTTTGCCCTGCAGGCGTGAGGACAGAAATCCACGTAAGTGCTATGTAGGCACCGGAACCACTTGCAGTTTTGGCTTTGCAGGGCAGAGATGTGGGTTGTCCAGAACAGGGTGACTAGCAAGACTAGCCATTTTAGTAAGCTGTGGGTTTAACGGAGAGACCCTACCTCGAAGGATAAGGTGGAGGAGTGATTGAGGATGATCCCCGACATCCTTCACATGCGCACACAAAACATACATGCATGGCCACCCACAGGTCTGCCCCCACACATGCAAACATGAACACATGCACACAAAAACGGGGCTTGAAAAGTGAATTAGGAAAGATAGGAGCAAGGAGACTTAGTCACACAGCACCCGTGGGACAGCCGCCAGATGACACTGTCTGGCTCTGGGACAGGCAAGAGCCACTTGACCTAGGAGAACAGCACACTCAGCGTCGCCTGTTCCTAGCCCTCCTGACTCACTGCAGTCTACTGAGACCGAATTTTGGCGGCTGAGTCAGTGGCGAGAAGCCGACAGGCTGAAGTACAGGTCATGGTGTTATGAAGGTAGGGAGTGTCTTATCAGCAGTTAGTAGGCTGACATTCTGATTCTATGAACTGAATGAATACAGGCTGCCGGCCTGTCGCAGCGCTCTGCTCTGCTCGTTGGATGGTGTTCGAGACTGCTTAAACGGAGTCTGTGAGAGTGAAGATCTATTGCTGTGGCTACGTGTGTGTGTGTGTGTGTGTGTGTGTGTGTGTGTGTGTGTGTGTGTGTATAGGCCAGAGGCTGACATCAGGAGTCCTCCTCATTTCCCCAGCCACTCTCCACACTGAGGGTGGCACTCACTGATTTGGCTAGGTTGGGAGAGCCCAGAAAGGACCAGCTCCACCTTCACAGTGCTGAGATTTTAGGTGTTCGCTCAGGGTTTCTTTCCTGAGTATGACTGTCAAACTCAGGTTCTTAGCCTTGTGCAGCAACCAAGCACTCTACCAACTGAGCTTCCTCCGGAGCGGGTGGCTAGCGGCTAGGAATCTCTACACCACATATATAATTTTAATTTAAAATCTTTATATATTGATTTGATTACTAAAACCTGAGGCTGAAAAGAGTCTCAATGGTAGAAGTAAAAATGGGTTCAATCCAAAAGCAACTGTTATGAGCTTCTTTCAATGAGATCTGCAGGCCAAAGCAGAGTAGTCACTTCTGAGAAAGTGATATCTTCCTCCTCCCCCTCTTCTCCTCCCACTCTCCCATCCCCTCCTCCTCTTACTCCTCCCCTCTTCTTCTCCTTCCACCCCCTTCCCTGCCTCTTCCTCCTCCTCTCTCCTCCTCTCCCTCTTCTCCTTCTCTTCCCACTCTCTTTCCCTCTCTTCCCCTCCCCCTCTTCTCTTTCTCTTTCCACCCTCCCACCTTCTCCTCCATCCTCCTTCTCCTTCTTTCTTCTTTTCTTCTCCTTCTTCTTGGAAAGGCGGGGTCCTGAGTAGCTCAGACAGGCATTGAGCTCAATGTGTAGCTGGTGATGACTCTGCCTCTACTTTTAAGTGTTGGGATTACGAGTGTGTGCTTAGCTTATGCCAAGGGATTAGGGGTTTGTGCCAAGGGATTAGGGGTTTGTGTATGCTAGACAAGCATCCGACTCTCCATGCCAGACGTCACATGGAATGGCTACTACACATCATCTTACACAATTGTCCTAACACTCTCATTATCAGCTGTACCAACATGATGGAGCTCTTGACACTTGATAGGACATTCTTACATTTTACCTGGCCCCAGCTTCATAACCTTGTATGAACTACTGTCCCTTTTATGAGCTCTGTGATCTTTTTTGGAATCTTAATTTTAAAAAAATCAGCACAAAATAAATGCACAAGAACTGCTATATAGACCAAATGAGGGTGGTGAGCACCTCTGCTTAAATGTTTATCATTTCTTGGGGATGGGAACCTTTGAAATCTACTCTTCTAGATTCTTTGAAGTATAGTTGTCGCCTGTGTCGCAGAACTGGAACATGTTGCTTGAGTTTAAGTCAAATTTGGTCCCCGTTGTCCTCCTTCTTTCTGTCCTGACAAACTGTGACATATGCAATCCACACAGAAATGACTTATGTGTTTATTTAAAGAAATAACAAGAAGAGATCATACAGACAATCTCTGTTCAGCATCTGACTCTACAGGCTCTGGGAAGTCCACGAGGTCCCCTTTCCAAATCTGTCTCGCTCCCTCAGCCCTGATCTTAGTGCTTTTCTGATTGCTTCCCAGTGTGTTCACCTCTAGCTTGTTTTCCCCACTTGACCCATATATGTACAGATTCTTAAACACTTTGCAACTCTTTCTGCCATGGCACAAACAGCTCAGAACCTTTCCCCTTCTCCAGGTTTTGAAAGACCAAAACTTGAATGAACTGAATTCCTCAGGAATTTTTCCACTGCCAGTAACGAGACCCAACTCAAATAGCTTGAATGAATGGCAGGCTTTTAGGTGTGCGTGGGAGTCTGTCTGTGCTGGTTCCACATCTCTAGACTCGGGATGGGACTGGAAAGGTGCACTTCCCCTGAAATTGAACAGACTTTTCCCTGTTCTTATTCTCTAAAGGATTCAAGATAACAACATTTGCACAGCTGTATGTAAATTCTCTACTCCGTATTATATGAGGGGCTGGACATCTATGGGTTTGAGTGTCTTCCAGGGTGCTATAACCAATCTCACATAGATACCAGGACATAACTGCTGTCTACATAGGGTGGATCTTGGCCACTCTGGGGGTGACAGTCTGCTTTTCATTCTCTCTCTCTCTCTCTCTCTCTCTCTCTCTCTCGATGTTTTAGAGAACCTAGTTCCTTTTCTTTTCCCACAGTAGATGTCTGGGATTAAGTCTCTGTGGAACATTCTGGATTAGGTGTGGATGGCTGAACTGACTATTCTGGCTACAGGGATAAAACAATCTGATTAGATGGTGCTTTTGACAAAGGGTCAAGAGGTGGATGGCACACAGATAAAGGTGACAGCTGAGCCCCCACTTCTGAGCAAGCTGAGTCACTCTTCCCACACTCAGCGTCGATCAACAGCCCAAATTCTTCTCAAGCCTCAACAACAACCAAACGCCTAGCTTACTATCTAGTTTCTGTTGTTGTATCAGAGATAACTATTAAAAACAAGACAATTTATTTCACATTTTCATAGGTTGGAAAGTCTAAGAACATAGTCTGGGGCTGGAGAGATGGTTCACTGGGCAAAGTGCTTGTCTGGCAAGCATGAAAACTGGAGTTCAGTCCCCAGAGCCCACTGTTTTAGTCAGGGTTTCTATTCCTGCACAAAAATCATAACCAAGAAGCAAGTTGGGGAGGAAATGGTTTATTCAATTACACTTCCACATTGCTGTTCATCACCAAAGGAAGTCAAGACTTGAACTCAAGCAGGTCAGGAAGCAGGAGCTGATGCAGAGGCCATGGAGGGATGTTCCTTACTGGCTTGCTTCCCCTGGCTTACTCAGCTTACTTCCTTATAGAACCCAAGACCACCAGCCCAGGGATGGCACCACCCACAATAGGCTGGGCCCTTTCCCCATGACCATGAATTGGGAAAGTACCCCACAACTGGATCTATCTCAAGGAGGCATTTCCTTACCTGAAGCTCCTTTCTCTGTGATAACTCCAGCCTGTGTCAAGTTGACACACAAAACCAGCCAGTGCACCCACTTAAAGAGCCAGGCCTGGTAGTGCAACATTGGGATCTTAGGGATGGGGAGGCAGAAACAGATGGAGTGCTGGGGATCCTTGGCCAGCAAGTGAGTGAAGATGAATCAGCAAATCCCAGTTCCCAGGGAGAGACTTTGACTCAATCAATCAATCAATCAATCAATCAATCAGATGAACATGCACTGAGAATTTACACCTGAGGCTGACACACACATGAACACACATACACACACACATACACACACACACACATACAGAGGCATGCACACATGCACACAGAAAGAACGTGGTGCCAAGGTTTTAGAAAATCTTCAAGACATGGACAGCAGAAAGGGCAAGTGAGCTGGAGACAAATCACAATGGACAGCCTGGGCCTTATCACGAACCACGCTGTAGCCATTCATCTCTCCCCCAAGATGGGCATTAATGACCTTATCACCTTCCAGAGACCCAACCAGCATTATAATGACGGACTCCAGCATGACTCCAGCATGAACTCAGGAGGGAACAAAGCAAGTCAAACTAGAGACTTCTCAGAGTCACTGGGAGGCAGGGAAGTTTTCAATAAGAGCTGCTCTCTCTCTTCCACCAAGAACAACACATAGCTGTGTTTCGTCCAACCACACCCTGAGGCTCTAAAAATGGACTTTGTATGCTTAAATTGCTCAGTTATAAATCCAACCTCTTAGCTGATGATTCCATAGATTCTCTCTATACGAAGGAGGTACGTGAGAACGAAATTAGTGGGTGCTACCCTAGAGACACATGGGAAAGAGATAAATGACAGGGAAAGCCAGAAACGAGCAAAAAAGAACCCATGATTACTCATAATAAAGATACCCACCAGACAATGAGACCTTATGGGGCTGAAATTATGAAATATTTATAGAGCACTTGGTTTTGTTTGCTGCTGCAAACTACTTTTTTTTTAATTCTCTCTATGCTTTTATTAGAAGTCATGGAAACACATATTCTTCCCCCCTTCCCTCCTCTCCTTCCCCTCTCCCACTCCACCCCTACTCTCCTGCCCTTTTGTAAATTTACCTCAGCATTTCCGGACCTTTCTTAGTGATTTCTGTACCATGGCCAGGTTAAGGAATGCAAGAAGCTGAGGATAAGCGCCGTCACCAGACAGCCCTGCTGGAGTCAATACTAGCACAGTTTGTGTAATTTAAATATGTGTTCGACTGTATCCATGCCAATGTTCTTTTAACCTTAATACAATCATATTCAGTTGGACCTTTGAAAGGGAAACCGTAGCATGACCCTTTCTTCAGATGGTTTTTTTCCCCCGAAAATTTGCACACATTATAAGTCCCATTTCTGTAGCCTGAGTCACCAAGGTCCAGAGTCACTCGGTGTTGTTTGCTGTGAATCACGGGCTAACTTTCATTTTAAAGGAGAAAGAACCTCTGAGCTGTCTTACGTAAGCACCACCATTCACAGCCCTGAACCTGACCTGGATTCACAGCAGGGTGGGTAGGATACATCTTCATTACCGCTGCCTTTCTGTTTCTATCACCTCACACTTTGCTTTCAATGTCTACTTTTAAAAAGGTGATCGCATAGAACCAAAAGAACGACCCTCCTGCTTTCTCGGAATTATGGTCTAATTTATTAATTGTGAACTTTGTAGATATTAAGAAGTGATTTTTTTTCCTCATTGAGGTATATATATTTTTAAAGGTGATTGAACCACAAATACAGGAGAAATAGCTTGTTGCTAATTTCGTGTTATTTTAAAATTTTATTTACTTGTTCTATTGTCAAAGAAAGACAGTAAAACCATATCTATTTGTCACATATTACATTTTCAACTGAGAAGAATTGGTTATGACTAACGTAAGCTAATTAAGATGTGTGTATTGGCTATTCCTGGCTGTGAACTTGACTAATCTGGAATGAACTACAATCCAGAATTGGAGGGCTCACCTGTGATCCAGATCTTGAGGCTGGAAGACACAAGTTTCTGACCTGGATCTTGGCATGGAGATCTTGAGGCATAGTGGCTATGAAAAGCTTAGGCCCAGACAAAGTAGTATGTGCCTTTAATCCCAGGAGACTAAGGCAAGGAGATCTCTGAGTTCATGGTCAGCCTGGGACAAAACAAGTCCCAGATCCAGCGGTGGTGGTACCCACCTTTAATCTGGGTTACACCTTCTGCTGGAGACCACTTGCACTTACTTGCCAGCACATCTGTGGGTGTAGGGAACGGCAGTTGCTCCAGAATGGCAGTTGCTCCGGAATGGCAGTTGCTCAGGAATGGCAGTTGCTCGGGGAAAACCCGGGCTCCCTCTTCAGGCCCTCCTCAGGCAATAGCCCCTCCCGAACGGGCAATATGCTAATGAGGTGTGGCTTGTGACACCAATGAATGGGTAATATACTAATGGGTGTGGCTTGGTGCACCAATCCACAACCACTACGACACCTTCCTCCCCTCCCTGGGAGAGTATAAAAGCAGCAGCTCTGCTGCTGTCCTGGGTCCTGGGAATCTACTATCAAGGTGCTCCAGAATAAAGCTGACTGAGAAGATCCCGGTGGTGGTGTGTCTTTCTTGCTGGTCGACGGAGGCAGGGAGGCGCGCCGCATGTGGGAATCTACTTCTACAGAAGACCAGCTGAAACAACCAGCCTTGTGGGACTGAGCAACTACTAGAATGTTGGACTTCCAATTCATAGCTGACCATTTTTGGGGAGTTGGATTACAGACTGTAAGTCATCATAATAAATCCCCTCAGTATAGAAAGACATTCTACCCGTTCTGTGACTCTGGAGAGCCCTGACTAATACAATGTGTCATCTCACTATATGTTTTTAGGGTATTTGGTACATTTCAAATCTGTGTTTGGTAACTATGACATCTTATAAACAAGCGCTGTGGCTACTCAGGATGCTGATGTAGGAGGATACCTCTATCCCAGGGCTGTGAGACAAGCCAGAATAACAAAGGGACCCTGTCCATAAAAAAACAATCAATAAACAACAAAAATAAACAAAACACAATAGTTTGTTATCATCCACAGGTACCATGTTATATAGCAGATACCTTGCTTAACTCAAACTTAATTTCCTTTGAGGAACTTCTCCCAGCCTCCTCTCTAATATTACAGGCAACTTTTTGAGGCATAAAGATCTCTGATTCCTGTTGGGGGAAGTGATGTCCTTTAGGAGCTACTCAGCACCAGCACCACAGAGAGACACGTTTTGTTATAGCGGACCCAGTGATGCACCTAAGTTTCTTACCCTGGTCGGGACAGCACCATGAACAAGATTACCTGGCCCAGAAATCAAAAGGGATGAGGAGGAGAAGCCCTGGGTCCAACAAAACCAAGTGTCTGTAGGTGAAGACTCCCCAGAGACAACCAACCACGTCCTTTGCCGAAGTGTTACAGTCTCTGTGTCCCCATGCAGAAGAAGGTGGGGATACTTCACCTTTGCCTTGGACATTGCTACTAAAGCTGTTGTCATTGAATGGGTGCTGTGTCCTCTAGGCCAAACCTTCTTCCTCTTGGCTCTGGAGCTAGTTGGGATAAACTTCTGGGCTCGGGATGGAAACCTGACTCCCTATGACGTAATTAGACAGGAGCTTTGTTCCTTACTCAAAGGCAAACTGAAGATGGCTGACTTCCTCATCGTTTGAGAGTCCCACTCCAGGATCCCCCCCCCCCCGCTCTGCTTTGTATACCATCCTCTACTTCCCAGTCGGCATCTTCCAGGAGTACCGCCTCCTGGTACCATTCTGACATAAACGCATTTCAGCATCTCATCCGAGGGGCAGACCTAACACCTAACATAGTGCTTCTTGCATAGTGGGTATGTGTAGCTGGAAAAAATGGCAGGTATATAGAGTCCCAACTACTCAGGGGGCAAGACACTCTTCAGAGTCCTGGAGTTAGAGGCCAGATTGGACAACATGGAGAAACTTCACTTCTAAAAACAATATAAAACAAATATTTCCAATGGAAAGATAGATTTGAAATCAGTCCTCTTCCTGTGACTGGGAGAACAATTAAAGCAAATTATCTTTCCAAGTATGAGTTTCTATGGTGCAATTTAAACCTAAAATACCTTAGGTTGGGGATTAAAGCTTTAAATGCGATGTAAAAAAAATCATTATAAAATGAGAGATGAGAGCCCCACCTGTTTACCCTTTTCCAAGTTGCTTAGATTCCTACTCACAAGTCTGGAAGGGTTCCAGTATGGCAGACTAGCCACTGGGGTCCATCCCAGAATCAAGCAGTAGGCAACATGAGCTCACATTACTGAACAGCATCTGGAAGTATAGGAAGAGCGATCAGTTCCCGGGTCTTTCCTGGACCCTCATATTCAGAGTTGGCTGGGGATACCCTTGACTTGCATGAACCCGCCCCCCCAGGTCATACTCTTTGTCCTCCACAGGCCCTAGAAGTCTCATCAATGATGTGACTGTAAAGATAGCATCTGAGTAGTGCCTCATCTAGGTGACAGTGATCTACTCCCGACCCTAAAGTGGAAGCTGGAAAGAAAGAAGCCTGTGATTGGCTGAGCACCTCACAGTCCTAACTTCCTGCTCTGACGCACTCTTGGCATCAGATTTGAAGTCCCGGCGAGTCCAAACTCAATCCTGCCACATGTGAGCTCAGAAGCCCCTCATCGCTTCATCAGTCCTGTAGCCTCCGTTTCCTCAGCAGAGAACACAGTTTTCACAAGGACAAGGAGTCCCGACTTCTTTTGCAGTTGGTGAATTTTTTCAGTAACGAGACAAAGGCTAACGTATAGGAGCATGCTGGTTTGCTTCACCATTGCTACAATAAAATGCGGACCAAAACAAGCATAGGGAGAAAAGGGTTTATTTGGTTTATGTGTCTAAGTCACAGTCCTTCGTGGAGGAAAGTCAGAGCAGGAACTCGTAGCAGGAACCTGGAGGAAAGAGGCAGGAACTGAAGTAGAGGTCTTGGAAGAATCTTGCTAACTGGCTTGCTCTCTTTGACTTGCTCTGCTTGCTTTTTTTTTTTTTTTTTAACAATGCAGACCTGCCTACAAATGGGTGGTACCACCCATAGGGGGGTGGGCTCTCCTACATCAATTAGCAATTAAATACCACCCCAAACATGCCTACTGGGGTTCCCTCTTCCCACTGGTACTTTGTGTCAAGTTGAGGAAAACTGGTTAGCATAGGTGGCTCTCAACACTTGCTGATAAAATGCAGGGTGATGCCTGAAAGGGTGAAAGTAGTGACACTAGGGAGGAATTGGCTTTGGAAGCACAAAGCAAGCTTTACAGAACCTTATCAGGATATATAGACAACGGACACACAGACATCTGTCCTTATTTCAGTTTTTACATTTGGCAATCCATCCCCCCACACAGTGCTGTGTGTTAGAACCCATTGGCTTTGTGAAGAGACATTACGCTATTTCTTTTTTTTCTCCATTTTTTATTAGATATTTTCTTCATTTACATTTCAAATGCTATCCCGAAAGTCCCCTATACCCTCCCCCACCCCTGCCCTGCTCCCCTACTCATTAGCTATTTCTAAGAATGACAGCACCCATGATGAACAGTGCTGGGTCCCAGCTGGCCTCTATTCGTTCTAGCTCTTTTCCCAAGGGAACTCAGATTTTAGTTAGACTGCCACTGTCTCCAGAGGCTCACAGTTTGGGGGGATGTAATTCAAAAGTAAGCTCTCAGATGAGATTCTGAGGAATCCAAGCCATTGAGTTCAACCCACTCTTCTCATCCTGGTGACCCATTGGTCACATGACTAAGGTTGGTTTGCCCAGACCGGAGGGGAAGGGTTATTGTTTATGCATAAGGGTGTGGCTAGTCTCTCTCAACAGGTGCTTGGCAACAAACAACCATATAGCTGCAGTTGCCAATGGCAACCAACCCTTGCTGTCAGGAAGCACTGGGCTTCAGCCATCTGGAGGAAGGAGGAGCAGAGACATGTGGAGAGCCAGGTGCTGCCTGGAGCCCCTTGCTGAAAGTCTGACTTTCTTGTGTAAGACAGTACATCGTCCCGTGTTTGTGCCACACCGGGTGGGCTCTTTTGGCACCTGAGAGCCAGAAACAGCTTACCTAAGGCAATGCCAATCTGTTCAGGAAGTGATGCTGCCGCAATGATTGTGGGATAGCTGATCTTTGCTCATCCCTGTCTGTCAAGTGTGTGCCACACTTCCAGCTATGTCTCTCTGTCTCTGTCTCTGTCTCTGTCTCTGTCTCTGTCTCTCTCTCTCTCTCTCTCTCTCTCACACACACACACACACACACACACACACACACACACAACCTAAACAGGCCACGGGAGGTGTTAGGATTTACACATAGGCAGTTTGGGTTTGAAGTTAGACTTGTACCTCATCATTAAACCTAACTACTAAATTGTACTTTACAGAATTTATTTCCCTGAAAACTCACAATGCATATTTATAAAGTCCCCACATATAGTTGTTTTTAATTTTTTTTTTCTAAAGTGTATCTTGAGTAGGGTGGCACACACCTGTAATCCCAAGTGAGACTTTGGAGAGACAAAGAGACAGAGACAGGGAGAAAGTGAGGTTGGGGAAATGGTTCTGGCTTTGTCATGTACAGTGCTTACTGTTCACATGAGTTCAGATTCCCAGTGACCGTATAAAAACCTGCTCATGGTGACACACACCTGTAATCCCAGCACTGTGGAGGCAAATGAGGAGGATCCCAGGAGCTGGCCTGCCGGATAGTCTTAACTGTAGGTTCAGTGAAAGACCGTGCCTCCAAAAATAAATTAGGCAGTAGTAGAGGAAGAAACCTGTCATTAGTCCCTTGCCTATACATACCCATCCCTGCACACACAGATTCACACACACACACACACACACACACACACATGCACACACTTCAGAAACATTTGAGCACCAGCATAACTTTCTTACAGGTGTGCCATCTACCATGGAATTTGTTTGTATTTAAAAATATCTAGTTTGACCAAATATCTACCGGGCCCTTATCCATTAGGTCTGTAGTTCTCAACCTTCCTAATGTTGCAAGCCTTTAGTACAATTCTGCACGTTGTAGTGAACCCTAACCATAATTATTATTTTGTTGCTATTTCATAACTGCAATTTTGCTACTCTTATAAACTGTAATGTAGATATCTGATATGCAGGATACAATTTGATATGTAACACCCAAAGGATTGTGGCCCACAGATTGGGAATCACTGCACTGGGGATGAAAGCAGGTTCCAGAGCCCTGTTTTTCAACCTGTGGGGCGTGACCCCTTCGGGGTTGAATGATTCTGTCACAGGGTCACCTAAGACCATTGGAAAGCACAGATATTTATAGTATGATTTTAAACAGTAACAAAATCACAATCATGAAGTAGCAATAAAAATAATGTTATGGTTGTGGTTGCAGCAGCATCAGGAAGGCTCTCAGCATGAGGAAGGCTCTCAGCATGAGGAAGGTTGAGATCCACTGCTCTAGAGGGACCAGAGTGAATAACTCTGGGTTAGCAGGAAATGCACTCAAGTAAGCACAGATAGATTGGGGTAAGCACTCTCACAGAACAGGGTACAGTACTGGGGGGCATCCGCTGGAGATACTGAGCAGCTGTGGTGTCACAGTGGTGAGGAAGAACACTTCCACAGGAAGCCTCAAGTTTCTTCAGAGAGTGGTAGGGTCTACCCAAAGGACTGAAGGAGGGAAGAGAGAACATGGGGTTTTGGGCTGGGTGCTTCCAGATTCTTAGCCTTTTATCCAAAGCATTGAAAATAAGAGCTGGCACAGACTTTCAAAGCAAGCCAGTTTTATTTGGAGCCACAGTACATACTAAGGGATGTACTGCTATGGTACACTGCATTGTCTTAGCTAGGATTTCTGCTGCTGTGATGAAATACCAAGCCCACAGCAACTTGGGGAGGATAGGGTTTATTTGGATTACTCTTCTACATCACAGTTCATCATCAGAGAAAGCCAGACCAGGGACTCAAGCAGGATGGGAAACTGGACACAGGAGCATGTGCCAAGGCCATGGAGGAGTGTTACTTACTGGCTTGCTTAGCCTCAAGGTGTGTTTAGCCTGCTTTCTTTCAGAACCCAGGACCTGTAGCCCAGGGATGACACCACCCATACTGGGCTGGTACCTCCCTTATTAATCAATAATTAAGAAAATGCCCCACAGGCCTGTCTGCAGACAGATCTTATGGAGGTGTTTTTCCAAGTGAGGTTCTCTTTACTCCGATGTCTCTAAGTTGTGTCAAGTTAACATAAAATCTTGTCAGTATAACCATTGTGGTACTTTGGAGAAGAATGACCACCATAGGATCATATACGAATGCTCAGTCACTAGAATGGCACTCTTTGAAATGATTAGAAGGTGTAACCTTGTTGAAGGAAGTGCATCGTTGGGGGTAGACTTCAAGTTTCAAAAGCCCACAAGAGGGCCAGTCTCTCTCCTTCAGGATATAGCTCAGTTACTTCTCCACCACCATGCCAACTGCCACCATTTTGCTTGCCATGATGATAATGGACTAAGCCTCTGGGGGCTGTAAGCCAGCCCCAATTAAAAGCTTCCTTTTGCTAGGCAGTAGTGGAACACGCCTTTAATCCCAGCACTTGGGAGGTAGAGGCAGGCAGAATTCAAGTAGTTTCTGAATTCGAGGAGTTTCTGAGTTCGAGGCAAGCCTTGTCTACAGAGTGAGTTCCAGGACAGCCAGGACTACACAGAGAAACCCTGTCTCAAAATATAAATAATTAAAAAGCTTCCTTTTATAAGAGTTCCCTTGATCATAGCATCTCTTCACAGCAATAGAATATTGACTAAGGCAGCCATGCATGACTTTCATGGAGCAGAGTATCACAATCCACTCACAAGGAGGGGCAGTAATTTTTAAAAGGCACATCCACTATTATGTACAAATAAGTGCTCCTGGTCAATGATTTACACAGAATAGAAGATTTTCTATGTCTATGTTGCAGGTACATACATGTGTGCAGGCATGTGCACACATGCATTGTTGTGTGCACATCAAGAGAACAGTCTCAGCTGTCGTTTTTTAGGTGCCATCTACCTCATTTTTTAAAACAGGGTCTCTCTCTCATTGGTCTGGAGCTCAGCAAGGAGGCTCTGCTGGCTTTCCAGGAAGCCTCAGGCATCCTCCTGTCTCCACCTTCCTAGTGCTGGGATTATAAACATATGCTCCAGGCAGAGAGGGGTGTTTTTATTTTTACCTTAAAAATGCTTTCTACAGGATTGAACAAATAAATATTCATGCTTGCAAGTCAAGCACTTCACTGAATAGAGCTATCACCTTAATTCTCACAGCCTTGAGACTTGCTCAGCCAGTGCAGCGCTGGTGAAAATGATGGGCGGGCTTAAGAGCCATTCAGTGACTTTCCCCACAGCCTTTTCCTTCTGTTACAACAGAAGCCATGTTACTACTTCCTCTGGTGATCAAGATGACTTAATCTGTTTACATCATTTTTTTTCTGCCTTGTCTTCCTTTCTCTATTTCCCCTTTCCTGTACTCTCAATGGTTATGTTGTGGAGCCCCTTGATCCTGTTAGAGTCTTGTGACTTATAGAGTATGTGCTGTTCTGGCTGATACAGATGTGTATTACTTGGGGATTCACTTATACTATAATGTGAATTTTTCCTCTGGAGCTCCATAATGTGGTAACACCAGGTTTCTTACATTTATTTATTTATTTATTTATTTATTTATTTATTTATTTATTCATTCATTCACTTATTATGCATACAGAGTTCTGCCTGCAATTATAATTGCACACCAGAAGAGGGCATCAGATCCCATTACAGATGGTTGTGAGCCACCATGTGGTTTGCTGGGAATTGAACTCAGGACCCCTGGAAGAGCAGCCAATGCTCTTAACTTCTGAGCCCTCTCTCGAGCCCCCAGGTTTCTTCTATGATTACAAGAAATGGGGACTAATTCTTACAGAGTCTGTGCTGTCCTGGCTGAGTCTGGCATTGACTATGTGTGCCCAACTCTCTTGGCAGCGATCGATTGCTCCTGGCTGACCAGACTGTTTTCTTGGAGAGTCTCTCTATAGCTAAACAAGTAGCGCGGTGCCACTTCTGTAGCCAAGGCCAACTGAACCTGACAGTGGATGCCTGGCTCACACTGGGCCCTTCAGAATTTCAACTCTGGTCTGTCCCCTTAGATGCTGCACTGGAAGCCTAGCAGAGGAGCCCGAGAAGGAGGAGGCTAACTGGAGAGGAGAAGCCAATGCGTACAGAAAACTTGGATGACTCAGATTCCCTAATCCATTTACACAGTTTGAGCAGTTTCGAGAGATGCATTACTCTGAGGATTCACTGATACTATGCTGTGAAAGCTGCCGCTGAAGCTCTGTGGTGCCGTGGTGCTGGGTGGCTTCCCTTCTATTACTATAAAAAGAAGGCAGTGGCAGATATGTCATTCTTGGGGTAGTGAAACAATAGTCATAATTTTATGAAGCACGTGGACAAAGAATAAACTTCCAGTTCGCTGCCTGGGTCTATGTAACACCAACCAGGTTCACAAATAGTTGAAGTTATAGAAAAGCAATGGACAGAGAAAAGACTAATAGTCGTCTTTGATTATGCAGGACACTTTTTTTCCCCAATAGTTCAGGGGTGTTTGTGCGAAGCATCAACACTGGCATAGCAACATGCTATATATAGTTATCTGACTCTTTTCAATCCACCACATACCATTCGCCCACGGAGCCTTTCCCTGGGCTGATGCATCTTTGTGTCCTCCTGGGTAGAAATACCACCTCTAGCAGCCCTCCTCCTTTGACTTAAGTCCTAAAATTGCCTAAGTGCATCCCTTCTATTCATTTCCTTCTGCGAGCTAGTCCTTTTACATAGTGAAATATCTAAATATAAGTTTAGAGCCTCATATATTTTAAGAGCATTATGCTTTCTTTTGACACCTAATGTTAAAATATGCCATATAATCTCATCTCATACAATTCAAAGCAGTAATGGGAAACGTACAGACAAATGCTCCCCCGCTGTTTTAAACTCCACTTAGGAGGTTTTATAGTTGAGGGGTTTGCCGACGTAGCTATTAGTCTCTTATTATGG
The DNA here is from genome assembly GCA_902729485.2 of Mus minutoides. Classification (NCBI taxonomy): domain Eukaryota; kingdom Metazoa; phylum Chordata; class Mammalia; order Rodentia; family Muridae; genus Mus; species Mus minutoides. The sequence continues at coordinate 1,600,435 of LR749728.1, forward strand.
TGAATATATGAATTTTTTTTTGTAAACCAAAGGAAGATGCAGTTTTAGTGAGACATGGCATGTGCAGTTGAGAGGCGGATTCCGGCCCTCTTGCTGGTTTTTAATCCAGGTCCATTTTCTTTTTTTCTGGAATTTCGAGTATACAGTAAACAGCAATCATTTCAATTTGTGGGGGAGAGAAAGTCATAGAAATGAGTCAGGACTGGGGTTGTAGTTTAGGGCAGAGGACTTGTCTGGCATTCAGGAGGCTTCAGGTTTGAGCTCCAGCATCCTTAAAACACACAGACCATAAATAGATGTGTGTGTGTGTGTGTGTGTGTGTGTGTGTGTGTGTGAGAGAGAGAGAGAGAGAGAGAGAGAGAGAGAATTCCACAATTCTCCCCATTGCTTTTCACCTTTCCTCTTAGAAATAACTCAGTTCAAATCTTAATCTTTTTTACATTACCAAGTGTTTTCTACTCCTCTGCCAGCATTTAAAGCTTCCTTAAAATCTGAGGATTAATGTCTTATAAACCCTAATTTGTTGTTCATATCCGCGTGTGCATGCATGTGTGTGTATGGACACAGTTGGGTGTTCAGGTGTGTGTGCTCATGTGTGTGCGTGTATGGGGAAGCCAGAGGGCAACCTCAGTGTCATTCTTCAGATGCCATCCACTGATTTTGAGACAGGGTCCCTCATTACCCATGAGCCTTCCAAGTAGGCTGGAGAGCTAGCCAGTAAGCCCGGGGGATCTGCCTGGCTCTACCTCCCAAGCACTATGTGTACAAGTGTGGACCATGGAGTTGGACTTTCTCCACATGGGGATCAAACCTGAGATCTTTATTCATGTTCAGTAAGGGCTTGTTGAGATTTCTCCTCAAATTACCTTAATATCATTTCATCAACACCTAATTTCTTTCTAGAAACAGCAACAACAACAACAATAATAAATACAGTTGCCCCACATGTTAGCCCATCTGTCTTCATAGGAATGTATCAGCCTGTTGTTTGGGCAGTCAACAGCAAAGCAGATGAATTGATAAACTTGACCATGCTTTGTGAAGTTTAAAAATGTCCCACCTAATTAAATCATTGCTGCTGTGGGTGATCAAGGAGACACATATCACCTGTGGAGGCTGTCTTGAATCTCTTCCACAGGGGACAGACTGAATCCTTCGGCCATCGGCACATTTTTTTGAACTCGGGTTATCTTGGAAGCAAAACTTCCCATCTAGGGAAGTTGTAAGTGGAGTGTATTCAAGTGTGCCTCTTGGTTCTAGAGCTGGCTAATTGCCCTTGGCACTCTCAGGGTTTTAATAACCAGTCATGTACTGGAGGAACCTTGGCTGCATTTTCTAATGTCAAAATGTGCACATGGATAAGAACACGTCTGGAAGGTCCATTCTCCAACACGTGCACTCCCAACTAACTCAGGAAGTTCATCTTCCCAGGAGCCACAGTTGGTCTCCTGGGCCAACTTTACCCTTCTGTTCACCTTGGTCTCTCTACCAGCTAGCCCTGTAGTAAGGGAGCCTGGCTTCCCCACATTCTCTGCTGTCTAGACAGCTTCTGTCTAGTATGTGTTTCCCACTTCCATGTAGGCAGTATTGACAGTTAGAGGTGAGCTGGGGCTGGGCAAAAGTCATGGGGCAAGGAGGTGGGCACAAAAGCCTACCCCCTGGCTGAGGATGTATTGGTATTTCATAGATGCTGACTGAAGGAGCATCAGTTATATGTGTGATTTATGATCGGCTGGGCATGCTGCAGAGCAGGTCCCACTCCCAAGAGCTGCTGGGCAACCTGAACTGAACTGGGTCGGGGGGAAACAAGAAATCTCAAAGTTGAGTGGGTGCAGAGGTGATGGGGGTGGAGAGAGTAGCTATGGAGGAGACTGGGGGGAGTGAATATGATCAAAGAACACCATACGGCATTCTTAAGGAAGTCATAAAATATTATTTTTTAAAAGAATGAAAATTAAAATGAGGGCTGGTGAGATGGCTCAGAAAGTAAAAGTGTTGCTGAGCAAGCCTGGTGACTTGAGTTGGAGCCTCAGAACCCATGCAAAGTTGAACGGGGAAAACTGACCTTATAAAGTTGTCTGTGATCTTTACAAACATGTTCAGTAGCCCAAGTGCCCATAAACACACCATGCAGACACACAAACACCCACACACTCCCCCACACCACATATATTAATAGTAAACATTATTCAAGTAAAAACTTGATTTTAAGAGAAAAAACAAAACAAAACAAAACAAAAACAAACAAAAAGATCCAAAGTGAAAATGGGTATAGACTATTAAAGAAAAATTCTGTAACACTGAAATCCAACTTATCTCTATTAATAGTGTGAGATTTCCTCCTCAGAGCAAAACATAAATAATATTCCATGGAAACAAGAGCTCAGGTATGCTGACCTTTGACCTTCTATCCATCTCTTGCCTTTACCTTTGGCTCTGGCTGTAGACCAGCAACTCAAGGAGGTTTTCAATGCTTTGACCCAACATCTGAATGCTTAGAAATCTATTAGTTAATCAGATGCTTTGGGCTTCCAGTGGGAAGTATATCTCTTTGAAGACAATAATAATGTTTTAGCTATTTAAAGTAATTTCTTGAAATGATCCTTAAGGCTAACTGTCAGCATTCGGATCTACCATCTTTATTGATAATGCTAAAAGCAAGCCATCATAATATACTAAAGAAAAAAAATCATTTGATTCAGATTCAGGCTGTTAGTTTGTTTTACTCTAAGCTTATAAAAAACCAACCAACCGAGCATCAATACAAACCCAACAACCAACCAATAAAATCCTAAGCTATAAGAGAAGGAAAGTCATCTCAGGTTAGGAAATACTGCATTAAATACAGAGTGTGCCTTTGCGTGCATGTAAACTCAGCACCCGTTAGGACTATGCATGTGTGCACAGGCATTTGTGGCCATGTGTGCTCAAACACAGCATTCCTTAGTGAGACCTCTGTGAGCTCAGGGTCTATTGGTCTCAGCATTCCTGATGCTGTAAGCCAGAAAAACCTTCTCTGAGGGTCTGTCCTGTCCTTGCAGGGCCTTTGCTGGCATCAGTGGTCTCTACCTATAAGATGCACGTAGAGTGCCTTCCACCTCAGTTGTGAGGATCAAGTAAGTCTCCCTGGATTGTCAAATGTCCTCTACTGGTAAAAATTCCTCCCCTCCCATACTAAAGATCGACAGGAGTCATAAAGGAAGATTTGACATTGTTTCTCTGAATGTCATTGCTTTGTCTTGGAGGACATTTTTGATTATCTTTGAGATAGTGTAATGAACAACAGAAAAAAAGATTAAACATTTACATATCTAAACAATACACATTTAATAACAAGCACTGTCTTCTGAAAACACGAGGCGTTTGGGGTTCTTATTGTAAATGAATTTAGCAGCATTTATTTAAAATTGGCACCTTTGCGATGAACTCGAATAGATTCAGGGAACTGGATGTTAAATAAAGAGATAGAAAGGTCTAATTTTCTGGTTCATTAAGCTAGCTGATTTCCAGACATTGTGCATATTGCTTTAAATTTCCTATTTCCGAGCAGCGGAGACAGCGTGGGATCTGTCTGTGATGTCGTGTGTCAGCCAATTAGAGCTCAAATGGATGAAATCCCATCTCATCAGCGAGACATGCGGCACCTGTTATCTCTTTGCCACGTGCTTGCCAGAATCCCCCTGCTCCAGCAGCTGTGGCCCCTGCTTTACATGCTCAAGTCCGGACGACGCACCGTGGAAGCAATGATTTGGGCTGCGTTCCTCTGATGATATCACTTAACTGTGGATCATATGTGTTCACCTAAATCCTGCTTCTGTGTGTGTCCATGTGCATGTGAGCACACATGCATGTGTGTGCAGGTGTGTCTTGGGGAGCAGAAAACAATCTCAGGTGGTGTTCCACCGGTGCAGCTGGTCCACTATTGCTTTGTTTGCTTGGTTGGTTTTTGTTGTTGTTTTTTGAGACAGGGTCTCTTACTGGCCTGAAGTGTGTCAGCTAGTCTGGCTGGCCAGTGAGCCAGCCCCACGGGATCCACCTGTCTCTACTTCCATAGTGTGGGAATTACTGAGCCCTCTCCAACGGTGAACCGAAATGAACCCTTCCTCCCTTAAGTTGCTTCTTGCCAGGTATTTGGTCACAGCTTTTAGAGGAATAGCTAATGCAGCAAGCTCTACTCTCTGAAAATCACCGGAGTTTGCACCAGCCTTGTTCTCATCAATACTCACATATAGCTTGCATTAAACATCTTGCCCACCTGTATGTGCTATTGCTAAAGGAATACATACCTGGCCACATAGATCATATGATAAGGCCTGGCTTGGAGGCTCCAGAACTATATAAGACAGGGCACAGTAGTATAGACTTTTGATTGAAGATAATAGAAACTCAAATCAAATTGCTTTAGTCCCAAAGAAAATGCATTGAGCTATGTCAACTACAAGTACAGGGGTGGGGGACTCCAGGATTTACAGAGTGCTGTGGACTCTCGGCCCTTCACCTCTCCCATCTACTTCTTTTGTCTGTTGGCTTAGCTCTATGTAAACAGGTGCTAAACAGCAGTGTTAAAGGCCTAGAGATGCAGAAAAGCAAGAGCTGACGGTCAAAGAAAGCTGCTTATAACTGTGGGTGTGGGGTAAGGAAAGGCGAAGGTAAGAAGCAGGATTGGGCATAGGAAGCCGCCCTTTTGCCCTAGTTTGGGAAATTCTTAGGAAGGTACCAAGCAGGACAGATACAGGTACTAAGTGTCATTATGTCTAGGGGGCACAATCTTGCACAAGGAGGACAGGAAGGGTGTGTGTGTGTGTATTATGCCCATGGGCATGTATGTTTGTGGAGATGTATGTGTATGGTTGTGTATGGTCATGTGTGTGTATGTGTGTGTGTGTGTGTGTGAGAGAGAGAGAGAGAGAGTTTGTGTGTGGGTGTGTGGGTGTGAGAGAGAGAGAGAGAGACAAACACACACAGAGGGAGAGAGAGACAGAGACAGAGACAGAGACAGAGACAGAGACAGAGACAGAGACAGACAGACAAGGAATGGGAGACTTTCCCATGAGAGTAAAAGGCAGACAAAAGAGAGACCTGGGCACATCTTAAGAGAAAGGCTATATTTTGTACCATACTCACAATGCCCTTAAGATGCAGGCACTGCAAGGCTGAATTCCCCTCTCATAGCCCATGGTGATGAGAAACTGTAATGGAAGTTCTGATATTTCGGGGGGGGGGGGGGAGGACCTGAGTTAAGCCTGTTCCTTCAACTACGATATGGTGTGAGCACTGAGGCTTCTCGTGCCTGTGGGGTCCCCTTGTTCTGCTGACTTCAGAGCTGGCTGTCTGGAATGACTGAAATAAGCCGGATGTTGGCAGCCAGCATTGACTGCGTCGATGTGCGATGTGCGATGTGCGGCGACGGCTGTGGTGCTGGGGTCGTGAGGCCTGGCTCTCCTGCAGTAGACATCCAGTCACTGCTGCTTCTGCTCAGTGATTTGTAGAGTTGGGAGATTTTGGTGTGAAATCTCCCAACTATAATACACATTGGGTTGTCATTTCATGCTCCGTGTCCCTGCTGATGTGCCTGTGTAGTGGTAATTGATGTTCGTCTTAGTTTCAGACCTAGAGAGGATGTGTTGGGTTCTAATATGGAGTTTTCAAAAGGGCACATTTGACAGCAGTGATTTTTAAACTTTGTTTAAAATTTATTCATTTTATGTGTGGATGTTTTCCCTGCATCTGTGTATGTACAACACATGCATGCTTGGTGGCCATGAAGGCCAGAAGAAGGTGCTGGGTCCCCTGACACTGGAGTTACAGATACTTGTAAGCCACCATGCTGGGAACTGAGCCCTACTCTCAAAAATGTTACTTTTTTTTAAAACTGGGATTAAAGACATTTCTGACACATTTTGAACAATTTCTACCACTGAGGAACAATTTAGATGGGAATGAACCTTCTTGAACAACAGGAAGTTGTAAAGGTAAGGGCAGCATACTCCATTCTTGAGCTCTAATTCTCATCCTAGGAAGAGGCGTGCGCATCTCCTGTGCCTACATGGTTTTGGTGGTCTCTCTGTGCAACACTGCACAGCTTAGGACAGCTCATTTGCATCTATTGTTTTCCTCGTGGGCTGTAATGGCTAAGGACTGGTATGTCCTCGTGACTTGGCTTCGCTCTCTAAGCTTCACCGCTGAGGTCAGTAACATCCCTGCAGAGCCGGAACTGAAGTCTCGCTTCAGATGAGTTCTTTCTTGCCTGGAAAGTTGTCACAACATTACAAGGTACCAGTAACGATAACCTCTTGTTTTTATAGTCTTATGTTTAAGGGTATAAAAATGAACTGAATTGAAGGAAACTAATGCAAAATGTGAGGCTACTATCGTAATTTACTGCATGGAAATGATACAGTATGCATATATCTAAAATGGGATTTTCCTAATGTATAGTTTAAAAATCTGTTCAAGCAGAATGGATTATATTACTGGGATCTACTGGTTCTATAAACATACAAAAGCTTCTGTAGTGGAGGGTTAAAACAATCATGGAAGATGGAGCATTGACACGCTCCTTCTTAGGACCAAACATTCTGCTGACCGAACCAAGCGTTATAGAGCTGAAAAAGACAAAGGGGTGGGGTGGGGGCTCAGTCAGTCAAGTGCTTGTCACCCAGGCATGAGAGCTTGGATTCCCTGTATCCACATTCAAATGGGCATGGCAGCACACACCTGTAGTCCCAGAACTGAGGGGGATCAGATCAGGAGAACCTCTGGGGCTAACTGGCTAGCTACCCTAGAGAAACTGGTGAGCTCCAGTTTTGGAGAGGACACTGTTTCAAAAAAAATAAAGTGGAGAGTGACTGAGAAAGACCCCTGACTTTGACCTCTGGGCTCCACATGCATGTACGTACATGTATGTGTACTTGCACATACACAGAGATGAACATGTATTCACACATATGCACTCAAATACATAATGAGACCAGCTCCCACGGGGCACAATCTCCAACCTGCTTATAAGCTTGAAGAACACTGCAGTCATTATGGTGGCCAGCTGGGCAGGTGGGTGACCCCTGTCCACAGCAAACATCTGAGATAAACAGTTTGTAAGGAGGGAAGCTCTGTCTTGGCTCACAGCTTTGAGGGTCCGGTCTACTCACCAGCTCTGTTGCTTCTGGGTGGTGGGTGTGCCAGCTTACAGTGCCAGGCGGCTGTTGTAGAGCAAAGCCCTTCAGGGCCAAGGAACACAGACATGAAGAAAGTGGGTAGAGAGCTACTACCCCCTTATTGAACTTACAGCCTTTCAGTGGTCCCTCTAGGGCAGGTCCATCTGTTTGTTCCCTTTCCACATAATTCTCCTAGTGTTCCACTATCAAAGACAGGTTCTGGGGGTACAGAGTGATCAGGCCACATGTGGGTCTAACCCACATTGCCTAAGCTGAGTTTTGAATCAACAAAGACAATGTGTCTGACTGCTGGTGTCTTGCTGCAAGTCAACACAAGGCTACCAGACTATAGAAGCAGTCCATGCATTCAATAATCTCATCATGTGCTGGTGAGATGGCTCAGTGGTTAAGAGCACTGACTGCTCTTCCAGAGGTCCTGAGTTCAATTCCCAGCGACCACATGGTGGCTCACAATCATCTGTAATGGGAATGTAATGATGCCCTCTTCTGGTGTGTCTGAATATCGCTACGGTGTACTCATAAATAACCTCATCATGCAATTAGGCATTAAGAAATGTCAGTTTCCATTATAAATGTCTTTGGTAAAGGAACAAACAAACTTTCATGTTTATATCCATATCTCTTTAGTAGTCTGAGCCCTTTGAGGAGAGGTGCTCGTGCAATATTTTCTCCACACTCTTAAATATGCTAACAGGCCACACAGGAGGAAAGCCAGTGAATTGCTTGGAAGGGAAAATCAAATAGCTCCCTATAGTCTAAAGCGCAGTCCAATCAGGTTAAAGACTCACATACAAACATAATACAAGAAAACTACTAGAAGAAAATGTACAAAGATCTGTTTTCTAACCCTAACTGGGGTTGCCGTCATCTTTCTCGATGGACTTCATTTGGTTCTCTATTTATTTAAATTTATTAAATTTAATTAAATTTCAAAGATGACTTTTGAAAACAATTAAAGCCCCAACTCCAGAAAGAAAACAAAAAAGTTTAATATTTTTAAACAAATTGAAACCCTGCTTTCATTGATATCATATGGAGAGTGAACACCGTTTAGCACATTTTTTTGCATACTGAGTCAGTACAACGGTAAATCTCATCCAAAAGAAAGAATGGCCGGCCAACATCAGCATTTGACGCCCTCGGGAGTCCTGGCCCCTTATTGAAAGCATAACATTTCCCTAGATGTTTTAGATGACTGGGATTTCAAAATGCCTATGACAGTTTACGGAAACCACAGCTAAAGGGTAAGCACGTTCCTATGTACCCTGCTTGCAACAGGCAATTGCTAGCAGAGATCCTTAATAATTTTCAGGCCGGAATGGTTCTATCCCTAAAAGGCCACACCAAACCTAATGGCTTCCCATTAATTTTTATTAAAGATCTATGCACATATTGCCCTCTGAGCTGCAGCCCACAAAAAAATGGGGAGTGTATGAGTCAGGTTCTTAGGTTTTCACTGGGCCTCTCTGAGCACAGGCCGCACCCTTGTAGGAATGAGAAAAAGACGTCCCTCCCAGTGGATAAATTAGAAAAAGGCACCTCCTTTGACGGAAAGCATTAGGAAATGGCGCTCTTCCCCTGGGTGTGTGAGGCACAATATCCACTGGGTTTCCACATCCCTTGATGCCTCTGACTGGAAGCTTTCAGCCTAGTCATGTGTGTGCAGTTGCCCCATATCCTCAGGACACAAAGCCTGCTTTTTGCCACCCTAGCTTCCTGAGGAGGCTTTATGGGGACGAGCAGACAGCTCTGTGGCTGTGCAAGCTGAAGGGCTGGAGGTCCAGTTCCCGACACCCAGAGGATGCCAAGTGGATGTGATGATGTGCCTGTGCCCCAGCCAGTGGAAGGGTGAGGAAGAGCATTCCCAGAACAAGCTGGCTAGCTATGCCACAAGCTTTGAGTTCAAGTGAGAGACCTTGCCTCAATATTTAAGGTACAGAGCATTCGAGGAAGATATCCAATGCCAGTCTCAGGCACACACACACACACACACACACACACTCACACCTATGCACATGAAAATATCCATGCATGCATAAAGTACGTACATGCACTTGTGAAAAAAATAATGAAACTTAGCAATAGGGGAGACTGTGCATTCATTTTGAGTAAATCCTTCTTCAAAGACCTGTGATAGCATAACTTGGACATCTAGATGAAGGCATTATCATTCTAGAGCTCATATATACAAATATTTGATCATATATATGTACATATATGTATACACACACACATATAGATATGTATGTGTGTATATATATATATATATATATATATATATATATATATATATATATATATATGACAGCAAAAAAAATCTAGTAATCCAGATTTGGCCCTTTAACAGTTATTTTTCAATAAAGTTTTTTTTTTAAAGATTTATTTTTATTTTATTATATGTAAGTACACTGTAGCTGTCCTCAGACACTCCAGAAGAGGGAGCCAGATCTCGTTACGGATGGTTGTGAGCCACCATGTGGTTGCTGGGATTTGAACTTATCACCTTTGGAAGAGCAGTCGGGTGCTCTTACCCGCTGAGCCATCTCACCAGCCCCTCAATAAAGTTTTATTGGCACACAGCCATAGACTTTTATCTATCATCTATGGTGGTCTTCATGCAACAGCAGAATTGAGGCATTGAGACCACATGGTTCAGAGAGCTTAAAATTTTCCCCCATAGCCCTTCACAGGGAAAGTTAATGACACCTGTACAAGATTACCAAGTGGCACCAGCTAGATGTCGCTGTCACTTAACCTTTTGCCAAAACTTCCTGAATGATTTGCAAAGGACTATTAATCTCTCAATGCGAGTCAAACTTCTACCTGGCAAAAGATATAGCTTTTGGAATGATAATTTATGGTCCCAAATGCAGTTCAGGCTCAATTAGAATTAGTGTCCATGAAACCAACAATATTTCTACAAGATCAACATTAAGTCATATTCATTGTTGACCTATCTCCTCTTTAAACAGAGGATCTAAGTTGCAAATACTTCCACCAAACAATGGAACAAAGATCTTTATACAGATGGGCTTATTTCCGCCTTCCTTCCCAACACCTGTGGTTAGGGCATTCGATTTGCAGTACAGAAAGACATATATAATTCAAACTGCTGTTCTTTTTATTTGGCTGCCGGGGCACTCAGCTAAATTTAAAGTGCATTGAAGTAATTTCCCACTCCAATATAAGATCAAGCCACCTAAACGGTGTCTTGCTCTCACTTCACTTTAGTTAGCCTGCATATGTTTTTATATTACCTTATTTTGCCACTACTTCATTTTTGAAAGGATGATGTTTTTGTGTCTTGCATGATTTCTGTTACCAGATCATCTTGGTCCAGGAACCCTGCAGCTAACAGTAAGGAAGTGTGTGCATCTTGGTTCCCTAGACCAGATTCTACACTCAGCTCCACCCTCACTAATATGCTCTCTGGATGGTTTATTTAACGTGTCTGAGTCTCATTCCTCATCCATAAACATCTGCCATGAGGGGTTCCTAGGAGATAGAGGAGGGACACACGGGAAGCATCCACTGGATATTATTATGCTTTGTATTCCTACTTGGTTTGTTTGCAAGATTAAAACTCCATTTTGTTTTTAGGAATTAAAGAGAGTTTGAGATGGTCTTGAAATGAGATGATATAGCCACTTGATTTCTTTAGTGTAATACACGTGAGAAGTATTACATGGTTGGGGACTGGGAAGACGGCTGAATCAGAGTGTCATGAAAGCAGGAGAAACTGAGTTCGGTACCCAGAACTCATCCAAAGCAAGACAGGGTAGCAATGCCCCCTCAATACCACTGCTAGGAAGGCAGAGGCTCCCTGGCAAACTTGTTAGCCTGAATCACTGAGCCTCTGCTGGTTACTTTGTGTCAGCGTGACGTAAACCTCCTTTAGGCAAGTCTGTGGGGGCATTTTCTTCATTAATGGTTGATGTGAGAGGGCCCAGATGACTGTGAGTGGTACCATCTCTGGACAGGTAGAACTGGGCTGTTTCAAGAAGCAAAGAGGAACGCCATGGGGAACAGTCCAGTAAGCAGTGTTCCTCATGGCTTCTGTTTCAATTCCTGCCTTCAGGTTCCTGCCCTGAGTTCCTGCCCTGACTTCCCTTCAGAATGGACTATAAACCTTAAGATGAAATAATCACACACACACACACACACACACACACACACACACACACTGCTTTTGGTCACTGTGCATTATTACAGCCACAAAGAAGCAAACTAGGGCAGAACAGAACACTAGGTCACAAAACAGGTGGGTAGCTCCTGAAGAATGACCATGGAGTTTGACCAATGACTGCCACCCATGCACACACACTCACATGTACGGACAATTGTAACATGTATATTTGACAATAATATTCAAACCACCACACTCATCTGAACAATGGTTGACCTTGGAGCTTACTGCTGTAAGAAGTCCTCACATGCACAGCTGGCTTCTTCCTCACACATCTGGGTTGGACACTGATCCAGATTGAGTCTGGACATGAGGAAGTAGTTCTATCCTCATGATATTCTCTCTGCCCAATGGTGGACAGGATTCATGACCCTGCCTGATCCACTCCTGGTCTTTGCCTTATATTGGTCAAAGTCTGTCCATATTCCTGGAACACCCAGGCTTTGCCCTGTTTCTCCCATTTTTTCTCTACAACCCTCCAGGTGAAAGGAGATTCAGGGCTTCTCCCCAAGGGTATAAAAGCTCCAGCTGACTAGGCCAAAGACCAGAAGTAGGTCTACCAAACAAAATGAGGCTAAAATTGAATTCTGGATTAGTAACAATCATTTTTTTAGCATGGACATTCTCTAACTTGCAATGGTTCAATATTTATAAAAGTTTGCAGTGTTGTGTAAGTGATATGCATTATCATTTTGAATATCTGTTTCTTATCTTTTACTGGATGGATACTTTTTTTGGTTTTTTTTTGTTTTTGTTTTTTTAAAGATTTATTTATTTATTTTACATATGTGAGTACACAGTTACTCTCTTCAGACACACCAGAAGAGGGCATCAGATCCTATTACAGATGGTTGTGAGTCACCACATGGTTGCTGGGAATTGAACTCAAGACCTCTGGAAGAGCAGTCAATGCTCATAACTGCTGAGCCCTCTCTCCAGCCTTGGCTGGGTACTGTTGAGAGCAATGCTGGCTATGAGCCACTGTTGCTAGGTAGCTGTAAGATCTTGAAAGGAAACAAAATAACAGGGACCCCACAGTGTACCATGTGGTGTCAGTTGCTTTTGGATAGTGTGTCTTGTCCTCTGCTAACCCACGACAGCTACAAAATGCACATCAGTGTGTGCAGGTGAGATTCAACACTTTATTATAAAATCAGCCTTGCGTTAGATAAGTTTTGTCCAACTGTGTACTAACATTGAGAGCTTTGTGCACATTCAAAGTAGGCTAGACTACAATGGCAGGGTTCGAGCTCAGAGCATATTACTAATAAATAATTCTCAACTTCTGATAATTTCAGTTTAGGGTGGACCATCTGTGTAACCGTATTTCAGAGAGTATTTGAGGCATACTAAATTATTATACTAAAATAATATTAATTGTTGATCTGAAATTCAAAATCAATTAAACATCTTGGGTCTTCCATTTGCAAAACGAAAGGGGCGAAGCGGGGAGGGTAATGGCTCAGTGTGTGAAGTGTTTGCCTTACAAGCACGAGGACCTGCATTTGATCCTCAGAAAACATGTAAAGATGTCAGGCATGGTGAGGCATGCTTGTCATCCTAGCACCAGGGAGGCAGAGACAGGAGGATACCTGGAGATGGATGGTCAGCTAGTCTAGTCTAATGTGTGAGTTCCAGGATGATGAGACCCTGCCTCAAAGTAGGTGATAGTGTTCCTGAGGGTGATGTTCAAGGTTTTCCTCTGACCTACACACACACACACACACACACACACACACACACACACACACGTGCAAATGTGCATGTGCATGTGTATGTGCATACTTGCACATACACAGAATGATAACAAAATAAATACAGACTGTTTCTTCATTAAAGGCACAAATATTCCCCAATCTATTACCCACTGAAAAATTACCCAATATTATAATGGAATCCTTGACTCAACCTAGAATTTCATCCCATAGTCAAAAGCCATTTAGAAGTGGGAGTCCTCTTTCTTTAGGCAGCTATGTGAGTGCTATTGTTCGGCTGGTCCTTTTGATTGGTTCGCTTTGCTTTGTTATATTGAATTACTTTAAATGCTTCTGTTTTATAAGTATATGAGATTTGGGGGTAATTCATTTCAAGGTGTGCTTCTCTAAATAAATTATGTCCCCTTTGCTGCTAATGTTGAACAGGTTCTATTGAAAGGGGAAGAAAGAAAGCCAGCCAGCAAAAGACACAGCTTTTGTTAAAAGGAGGAGAGAAGCATGTGGGTTCCATTCAGAAAAGACCTTTAAAAGCCTTCAGTGTTGACACAAGCGGGCAGGAGCATCATAAGGAGAAAGAAAAAGTGTAGTCAAATAGTCACCCGCCACACAGGCCTGTGCGTCACTTCTGCACTGAACAGCCAGGGCTGGGAGTGGCCAAGCTGATGCCCTTCCAAAGATGGCAGAGGGTGGGCATCCCCACCCTCCTGTGTTTCACCCCATTTGTTCAGACCATCCTGCTAATTAGCTAGACACTTAAAAATAACCCCTATGAATCAGCATTGCAGAGTCTGAAAGGTTAGAAGAGAAAAGACTCCGGGCTGTTTAATTTGCACTGACTTAACTGCATTTGAAACTTTGTCCCTAGAGACTAGTTACAAACCTCTGGTACTTGAGAATAGGGTAGATTCTGTATACACTGTGTTGGGAGTGAAGGGCGCAGGTGTGCGTGTGTGAGTGTGTGCACGTGAGTGTGCGTGCAAGTGTGTGTATATAAGCCATAGGAAGACAACTCAATCACTTTCCACCTTATATTTTCAGGGTCTTTCACTGAGCCTGGAGTACACCAATGTGGTGATGTTGGCTGACCATGAGCACCCAGAATCCTCCTGTCTCACATCCCAGCACTGGAGTTACAGGGATGTGCCACAGCACCCACATAGAGCACGGGACTTTTTATATGAGTGCTACGATCTACACCATGTCTCCGCTTTATCCCCTGAGCCTTCTCCCAGCTCCCTCCATATCGTTTTTATTTTAAAAATGTGTTTCTGACGGTAAATATCCACGGGAGGGAAAAATAAACCCCAAACTAATTACTTCCTCTAAACCTTTACCTGATAGGATGCCTATGAATAACTGCCCGCGTATGCTGCCATCTCAGCAGGGTAAAGATGCCCTGCCTGGTGAAATGGCATCTGGATATTTCCCAGTTCAGCACCACAGCCCGCAGAATTCACAAATGAGATAATCACTGCTGGGAGGATTAGCATGCTTCCTCCCGGGGAGTGACTTTTTCCCTCCAGCGAAGAAGCAGCAGAAGAAATGGTGATCCATGGTTTTCATCAACAAGACCCTTTTTGGTTGACTCATCCGATGTGAAAATGAAATGCAGTATCATTTATTCTGCAGTCAAGAGGATAATTAATGAACCACTCATTTCTGAATGAAAGCCTCCGGGAATAAAAACAACCTGGCCTTGCAGCCGAAAAGGCGCTCTGTGTCTGGGAGAACACTCAGTCACACTCACGCCATTAACGCTTCAGCGTGGGTTCTTATTTGACTCTAAATGGGCTGTAACTCATGCGGCGCATCTCTGTGGGTGCCGTGCGTCAACTGTGATTACCATCTCAGCAAGGTAAGGAGAATGGAATCATTTTTCTCTCCAGTTTCTTTGCTTTCCTTTCAAAGCCAGATTGCGTCATGGTTTGGCATTGGCCTGTCCCTCTGAAAGTTCATATGCTGGAACTTTGGTCGCCAGGTTGGTGATGTTGAAAGGGGTGGAAACTTTTAAGATGGAACCTAGTGGGAGTGGCCATGGGGGCCCAATCCTCAAAGGAATGAACTAGTTCTCATGGGTTAGTTCTTGCAAGAGAGCTGTAAAAGAACAGGATGGAATCCTCTCTGGTATCTGGCTTTCTGTCTCGCTGTGGAGTGCGCTCTCTCTCTCTCTCTCTCTCTCTCTCTCTCTCTCTCTCTCATCTTCCATCATCGATATCAACCACATCAAAGCAAATTTGATCACCTGCTCTTAGACTTTCAGCCTCTGACACTGCTAAGCAAACCTCTTTTCTTTGTAAGCCCTCAGCTCCAGGCATTTTGCCATAGTAATGGGAAACTGACCAACAGAGATTTACATATAGAAGCCACATAACTACGTGGTCTGATTTCAAGGTAAATCTTCAGACTGTCATTCTCGTTTATAATTTACTCTTATATACTCAAAAAAAAAACTGCCTGAAATGAGGACAGGGTTTGGAGACTGTCCGCAGAGCAATGTCCACCGTTGGTTGCTCACCTACTCATTTCAGACAGTGGCTTATATGATCTTTTATGATGGTGACAGTTGACACTTAGCACCAACTCTACACCCAGAACTTTACTTGCTTGGACTTCTTTCGTCTTTGCCACAGGCTTTGTGGAGGGACTATCATTACCCCCCTCCCCATGTTGTAGTTGGGAAAACCATACCGAGAGAATAAAAGTTCTTTGCTTGTGATCTGACAGCTGTAAAGGGAAAAATTCAAATACATATCTGATGAATTAAGAGCACTCAGGAGGCAGAGGCAGGCAGATCTCTGAGTTCGAGGCCAGCCTGGTCTACAGAGTGAGTTTCAGAATAGCCAGAGTTTCACAGAGAAACTCTGTCTCAAAACAAAACAAAACAAACAAAAAACAAACAACAACAACAACAAAAAAAAAAAACAAGAAGAAGGGAAAAAAAAAGAATTCAAATTCAAATGTGCCTGTACCTCACTGTCTCTTACTGTGTGAGTCAAGTGGGGGGTGGAGGGATGTCACAGTCAGCAAGTGGGTCAAGTGACATCGTGCACTGATGATGAAGCAGTGATGAGACTCAGGTAGGTAGAGTTCTGTCCAGAGAAGACCTGCAAATGTGCACTCTGACCTCTCTGGAGACCCGCTAATGTGCCCTCTGACCTCTCTGAAGACCTGCTAATGTGCACTCTGACCTCTATAAAGACCTGCTAATGTGCACTCTGACCTCTATAAGGCTCAGTTACGTGCTCTATGAAGCAAACCAGAGCTGGAGAGGATGAAGCATAAAAGACTCTAACACAGAAGTGATCTTGGTTCTAAACACGATGTGAATAAAGGGGGTTCCTACAGTGGGGGCCAGTGTACAATGGAAGCAATAGAGGCCAAAGGGCTAAACAGGTCCCACCATGTTCTCACTGGCAAACAGACGCCATCAGTGAGGATGTGGGGTTGGGTCTGATAGCATTATCCTTAAACCACTTTGACCAAGGCCAAGGCCAAAGTCTAGTAATAAAGAGTTCAGGGGTGGGGAGATGCCTCGGTCTCAAAGTCATTTGCTGTGCAAGCATGAGGACCGAGTTCAGATGTCCAGCACTGATGAGAAGGTAAGATGTGGTAGCACATGCCTATATGCCAGGCCTGGCAAGGCAGACCCAAACTCATCTCCAGCACTAGCTGTCCAGCCTGTCTAGGCAGCAGGTGAAGCCAGGCTACTTAGACACCACCTCTCAAAAAACCACCTGGAAATCAACTGAAGATGACATTGGATATTAACATCTAGGACCCACACATGTGAGCACATGTATAACATGCACCTGTGTGCATGCTCATCTCCTCATGAAGATGCACAGAGAGACAGAGACAAAGACAGACAGACAGACACAGAAATAGAGACAGACACAGACACAGACACAGACACAGACACAGACACAGAGAAACAGAAACAGAGACAGACACAAACACAGACACAGACACAGACACAGACACAGAGACAGACACAAACACAGACACAGAGACAGACACAGACACAGAGAAACAGAGACAGAGGCAGGAGGGGGAGGGAGATGGAGGAAAAAAAGAAAAGAAAATTAAAGAAAACAATTCCATTAGATCAAATTGCCTTGGAACTGTTTGCGTCACTGTAACTGCAGATCCTGACAACTGGTACGTCCTTCCTCTTGTTCCCCTTTCCACGGCTGAAATGTGAACCACAAGAGAAGACAAATCGTTCCCATTAAACCACTCAACTATGTTAATACACAGCTCCCAGGAAAGAGGACCTGATTTCCTGGAAACACACCCTTCACTTCCAAGTCTTCAGGAGTACCTCCTTCCTCCATCTAAGGACACCCAACTGCCCAGCAAAGCTATCCAATTAGCTTCATTCCTAATTTAATTCAAGCCAGGGAAATGCGGGAGCAATGAACTCTGTGTGGCTGCCCCAGGCCCATCATCAGCTGCAGTGAGACTGTGAGCAGATGAGTCACCTCCTCAGGCCAATTTCCAGAAAATCAGCACTGAATCCATTTCCTGACTAATATTTACTATGTCAAGAGTAACATAATATCTGTACTATATTGGGATGGAAATGGACTGATAAATGATAAATATAAAGTATGTCAGTGAAACATTGTTTTTGTATTTTATTTAATTTTTAAAATTATGTTTTTGAGAGTATGTGTGGTGCCCCCTCGTGCACTCATGCTCATGCCGTGGTGCACATGTGAAAGGTGGGGGTACAACTTCCAAGAGTTGATTCTTTGATAATAACCACGTGGGTCCCTGGGATTGAACTCAGTTCTTCAGGCTTGGCAGCAAGCCCCTTTTTACCTGCTAGTCATCTTGTTGGCTCCGGAACATTTTTCTTACTGGATTAGTTAAGCTCTCCAAGGAGGACTGAGAGTACCATCTCCTCAAATGAACACCATACAGCACGAAGTAGGGATTTAGAAGCATGCTGGGTGAAGTCGTTTGCTGAAGGTCTTTCCTACAGTGATGGTGTTACAACAGCAAGGAATAAAAAAAGTTACACAAACCCCGGCTTCCTCAGAGGTCACACGTGCAGTTTTCTCACAACCTTCTCAGAGGTGTAAATCGCTCCCACATTTTGGCACAGCTGCTTTGAACACTTTTGGGAAAGGGGAGCAAAGCCGAGTTCCTCTGAATGCCAGTCAATCCTTCACAGGGTCCTTGCCACCACCCTGGGCTTTCCCTCCCGTGATCGATGTCCTCACCTCTCTCCTTATTTATTTTGTTTCAGTTTTCTGAAACAAGGTCTCACTTATGTGCCTTGGCTGGCTTGAAACTTACTCCGCAGTCCAGGCTGGCCTCGAACTCATAGAGATCTGCCTGCCTCTGATTCCTAAGGGCTCAGATTAAAAGGCATGAGCCTGCACACCTGGCCTCTAACCATTTTTTTTAAATATTTCTTTCATTTCTTGAAATTATAAAATAACTACATCATTTTCCCTCCTCCCTTTCCTCCAGCCAAGCTCTCTGACACCCCTCACCTCACTCTCATTCAAATGCATGCTTTCTTTCCTCATTAATTGTTGTTACATGCATGTAACAAGTGTTCACTTCTGGTCCTTTACACACTCTTCATTCACTTCCTGACAGCACCTCGCCCTTCTACCTCATTTCCTTACATACCTGTCCCTCATAAGCAAGACTGTCCCCTGCTATGTGCATGTCATACCACTTCCCACAGTTGGTTTTTGTTTTTCAGTCAGGGCCTTCTATAGTTCAGGGTGGCCTTGAATGCACTATATATTCAAGGATGGTTCATGAACTCCTGACTCTCCACCTCATGAATGCTGGGATTACAGGTGTGGGCCACTGGGCTCAGATCTTCTTCTTTTTTTTAAGATATAGTTATCTATTTTTATGTATATGAGTACACTGTACCTGTCTTCAGACATATGATTCCATTATAGGTAGCTGTGAGCCACCATGTGGTTGCTGGGAATTGAACTCAAGATCTCTGGAAGAACAGTCAGTGTGCTCTTAACCGCTGAGCCATCTCTCCAGCCCTGTGCCCAGTTCTTAAAGTGCAACTTTTTAAATTTCTTCATTTTGTTTATTCATTTAAAGTGATGTATTTTTAACTATGTGTACATGTGTGTGTCTGTGTGTCAATTTGTGTGTGTGAGTGAAGACGTCCACAGAGGCCAGGAGAGGGCATTGGATCCCCTGATCCTGAGTTACAGGTAGTTGGGAGCTGCCAGAGAATGCTAGAAACCAAACCTGGCTTCCCTACAAGAGCAGTAAGCAGTAAGTGCTCTGAAGTGCTGAGCTATCTCTCTAGCTCCTGACATTTTGTTTGTTCGCTTGTTTGATACTTTATTTCATTTCATTTTGAAATCTCGAAGTCAAAGATATCCCTCCTGGGGCATGCTAGCCAAGCACTGTAACACTAAGTTATATCCACAGGCTACAATGACAGGTCTTAACTGAGCAATTCATTTTTACCTGTTGTCTCTAGCATTGTCTACATTGCACAAGCACCTGCATTGTTCACCAACATATCCCCGAGTGTAACCTTGCCGCACAGTAGATACAGAATGCACACATGTGACTTACACTATCCAACTCTGAGGGCTTTGTGTTTCTTGTCCTATGACATGAAACATTCGGTAGGTGACCATATTGAAACAGTGTAACTGGATCCTTCTATGAGCAAAGTTAGAGATCAATGCATAGATGGCTGTGCCTGTCCTTTGCCCCCCACTAAGGAGTCAAGTTGTGTATCATGTGTGACTTAACCACAGCAAACGAGAATCTTCCCAGACTGGTGACAGGGCAATGCAGTCCTTGGAGAATATGGTGATTTTTGTGAACTTGTTAATGCTTATGTTTACCCTCAAATATAAGGAGGGAACACACAGCACTAACAGAAGTTACACAGAGACAACAATGCTTTGGAAATGGGACAGTGTGACAGTGATCATACTTCAAAATAAGCAGTTTCAAGGAGAAATAGAGTAATCAAATGGGTAGAGATTTTGATTTCCCTTAAGTTTTAAAATTTTATTTGTATTTATGTATGTCTGTGTGAGTGTGTGGTACAGGTATGCAGGTTCCTGGGGAGGACAGAAGATGACATCAGATCTCCTAGAAGATACTTACAGGAAATCACAAACTGCTCCATTTGGATGCTGGAAGCTGAACTCCAGTCTTTTACAAGAGTAGCAAGCATTCTTAAGCGCCACACCATCTCTCCAGCCAGCCCTACTTTCACCTCATTTTATTTGCTAGAACTTAACACTTGAACAACTGCTGTCTGCTAGATTCTTAGGGTTTTCAAATTCTCCTTTCTCGATGATGGATGCCTGAGAGAAATATATCCATTTGTTTTCGGGTAAATGTTCTACTGAGGTTGTGGGATGATGGAAGTTCCTGCCTCCGTATTTAATTTTTCAGTTGACTGCGGGGAAGATTGAGTTCCCCAAATGGGCTTGCGACTTAGAAATGATCATACATGTTTATTTTAAATGATAGTGGTGTAATTCCAAAGAAAACTAACAGCAATCGAGATTTTTATTATGACGCTGCCAATGTGGCAGCTATACACACATCTGTAAGATGAATGGCATCACAGTCTCCCACTTTTTCTTGATAGTTTTTAATTTGTTTCCTGCGGCAGACATGTTCGTGAAACTTCTACATTGCACGCCTGGAGTGAATAAGTGCTGTAAAATGTAACCATGAAGCACCTATAAATAGAATGTTTTCTACCCAGCAATTATGTTTTCCTATAAGAAGAGTTTGATGTATATTTAATATCACACCTATTTTAAAATATGCCCACGTCATGGGATGGGGGGAGTGCGTTCAAAGAAAGTGCTGTATTATCCATTTCAGGTAAAACTTTAAACCGTTATTAATTATAGATGGAACACCTTGCCTGTGATGTATTGCTGTTTGTCTGACACCTGGCGATGCCGTCACCAATTCATTCACTTTCTCTTGTACAAGACATTTGCTCCCTGGGGGCCATTATTGCCAAGGGAAACTGAGCCACACATGAATGATTCATGCTAGGACAATGAAAGCATGTAGTCCCAATGGGAAATGCTAATTGATTAGACCAAACCAGGGGCTGGAGCGTCAGTAGTGTTAACAGGAAGTGATCCATTCATCAGATCCTAGATATTAGGAAGGCTTGCCAGCGGGGTTGAGCCTTATAGTCTCCTCTGGTCTACACACACACACACACACACACACACACACACACACACACACACACACAAGTGCATATGCGCACTGTAAAATGATGGCTTATTTCTGGCCCTTCAAAGTCACTTAGTCACGTCTGTATTTCTTTTCGCTGTTGTTAAGCACATGGAGACAGCACATTTATGGTGAAGGGATAGTAAAGGATCCAGAATCCCCTTCTGTCTCCCAGAATCACTCTTTCACACCTCAGCATATTTGTGTCTCGATCTCTCTGTCTCTGTGTAACATACATGTGTTTGACTATTTATACATAC
This sequence comes from Mus minutoides, assembly GCA_902729485.2. Taxonomy (NCBI): domain Eukaryota; kingdom Metazoa; phylum Chordata; class Mammalia; order Rodentia; family Muridae; genus Mus; species Mus minutoides. The sequence goes on from LR749728.1 coordinate 1,621,997, forward strand.
ATGTGTTTGCCTGCTTTTTGACTCACTAACATGAGATATGCTCTCCATGCTATTCTATGGCTTGTCTTTTTCTATCAATGATATTTACCTTTTTGCTTCACTCGTGTGTGTAGGTATGGACCTGTTCATGTAGGTATGTGCATGTAGGTATATGTGTACATGTGTGCTTGCAGAGGCCAGGGTTCTAAGTTATGTGTTGGTCCTCACGAGCTGCCCATGTTTTTTTCCAAACAGCATCTTTTACTGAAACTGAAGCTCACCAAGTATCTAGACCAGTGGTTCTCAACCTGTGGGCCTCAACCTTTTGGGAGTCGAAACCCCCCTTATAGGGGTCATATATCAGATACCCTACATATCAGATATTTACATCATAATTCATAGCAGTAGTAAAATTACAATTATACAGTGGCAATGAAAATCATTTTATAGTTGGGGGACTGTAATTAAAGAGTCTCGGCATTAGGAAGGTTGAGAACCACTGCTTTAGACAGTCTGACCAGTGCATCCTCGAATCCTCCCATTTCTTCCTCCTCATTGCTATACCCAACTTTGTTTTAGAGTGAGTGCTAGGAGCTAAACTCCAGTTCTCATGCTTATGCAGCAATCTCCCCCACTAAGCCGCTTCCCAGGCCCTGGAATTGGTTTTAAATCAGGAAAAGAATATACAACTAAGCAGGACAGTCAGTCATTAACATTTGCCTCTTTCTGGGTATATCGAGAGAATGTAAATAGTCCTGGGTCACTTTTGCTGAGAAATGTCTCACTCTCTCCATTTGCTGTTTCTTTGGCATGGCCTGCAGCTGATTCCTGATCACTGCCATCTCCGGCAAACCACAAGTTGCAGCTGAAGGACTGACGGGTTAATGAGAAACATTTTCATCTAAAACACACCAGGGGTGACTCTCCATCATCAACGGCACTGTCCAACATGGAAAGTACTAGCAACATGTGGTTTCTTCACTTTAAGGTGAAATCAATTCCAGTGGAAAACTCAGTCCCCCAGTTACAGTAGCCACATCCCAAGCACTCACCAAATACACACAACTAGTGGTTGTCATTTGGACAGTGCAAATATGGGATATTTACTGTAGAAAGCCTGTCCAATGTGGGAGCTATAGATTGAAGCTGTTTTTCCACTCCTTAAATCTGGGCTCAGCGAGCTGCCATCTTGCAACCCTGAGGGTGTGTGTGCCTTATCTCAGGTGGCCTGCCCGAGACCCCCTGAGCATGAACCTTAGCTCTCCGAGAGGCCCCATTTCCACTCCGACAAGATGAAAGAAATGATCATGAACCAGGAAAAACTCGCCAAACTGCAGGCACAAGTATGCATTGGTGGGAAGGGAACTGCTCATAAAAAGAAGGTGGTTCACAGGACAGCCACAGCAGACGAGAAAAAACTGCAGTTCTCCTTAAAGAAGATAGGGGTAAACAATATCTATGGTATTGAAGAGGTGAACATGTTTACACACCAAGGAACAGTGATCCATTTTAACAACCCTAAAGTTCAGGCGTCTCTGGCAGCAGACACCTTCACCATTGCAGGCCACGCTGAGACAAAGCAGCGGACAGCAATGCTACCCAGCATCCTAAACCAGCTGGGTGCAGACAGTCTGACTAGTTTAAGGGGATTGGCTGAAGCTCTGCCCAAACAATCTGTGGACGGAAAAGCTCCATTTGCTCCTGGAGAGGAGGAAGAGGAGGAGGAGAGGAGGGGGAGGGTGAAGTTCCAGATCTGGTGGAGAATTTTGATGAGGTTTCTAAGAGTGAGGCCATCTGACCTAAGGCAACTTCTGAAGAAGGTGACACTTACAGAAGTTATAGGAGTTGCTGTTTTATATTATGGCTGCTTTTTAATTTTTTTTGTTTATTATGGATCTGATGAAATCTAGATCTCTAATATTTTTAAGCCTAAGACCCCCAGACACTGCAGCTCTTTTCAGTTTTTGCTTATACCTAGTTCATTCTTTGTGGCAAATTAAGCTGAAGAAGCCTGGGAATAAAGTTTGGAAAGGGTTAATAAAATTCTTTGCCTAGTTAAAAAAAAAATCTGGGCTCAGCTATGAAGACTTTCATTGACTTGTAAGCATGCGGAGCAAACGAACTTTGGAAAATGCTTGTTCACTGGGCTCTTTCAAACCTTGATATTCAAACCCCAAGACTGCCACACAGAGCTCAGGCTAGCCTATTCAGTGAGAGAAGCCTTCTAGAGGCCCCCAGTAGCTCCAGCTCAGGTCCCAGATAGGGAGACACACCCTGGATAATTTCAACTGCCAGGGCTGGGGCTGTGCTATCTAAAACCCCTCAGCTCCTACAGACACCAAGAGGTGAGTACTGATTTCAGTCAGTATATTTGGGGGGTTGTTTTTTCACCTGGCAACATTATGGATCAGGAAGGGATTTGTATAACATTAGTCTAGTCTTCTGCCATTTTATTTATTTATTTATTTATTTATTTATTTATTTATTTAAAGATTTATTTTATGTATGTTTGTATGCTCTTTCTTACATGTACACCTGTATGACAGAAGAGGGCATCAGATCCCATTACAGATGGTTGTGAGCCACCATATGGTTGCTGGGATTTGAACTCAGGACGTCTGGAAGAGCAGCCAGTGCTCTTAACTGCTGAGCCATCTCTCCAGATCCTTGTGTTATAGGGGTATTCTCTGCTACTCAGTTAATATTCAAATTAATAATTCCATTGGGTTTTACAAAACAAAATGCTCGACTTTCATCATTCCTTTGGTGCTCTGTAACTGGCATTCTTCGTTCCTCAGATGGGCCAGTTATGGTTATTCTAGCATACAGTTCCCCTGGAAAGGCAGCCTATAATTAATTTTTATCCTTTATTTAATAATAGTAAGTATTTTTAATAGCTATCTTGTATTTTTTTTCAGGTTTTATGGTTGTGGCACATTTGTGAGGTGATTAATTTTATACATCAAGGCTGACAAGATAGCTCTATGGATAAAAGTGCTTGCCACCCAACCCCAGAATGCACAGTAACAGGAGAGAACTGACTCTCAGGAGCTGTCTTTGCATCCGCATGTGTTCTGTGGCACGTGCATGCACCATCCCTGACAACAATAAATCAAAAAACTGTATACATAAAATATTTCCCTTGTAATAATTATTTCAATTGAGTTATTTTTCTGCATATAAATTATTTTAGTATTTTTGCTTGCATGTATGTCTATAAACCATGTTCATGTTTGATGCACACAGATGCCAGAAGAGGGCATTAGATCCCCTAGAACAGATGGTTGTGAACCACCAGGTGGATTCTGGGAATTGAACCAGGTCCTCTGGAAGAGCAGTCAGTGTTCTTAACTCCTTAGTCATCTCTCCAGCACCACCATTTTTAAATTTTATTATAAAAAACACAACTTGAAATTATTCTGAACGGGTATTTGAGTGTATCACGTCTGCTATAGCTACAAAACCCTACAGATCTTCAGAGCTTAGTCACCTTTTTGAGGAGGAACTTGAGACTGTTCATTGCTAATTCCTCATTACTTTCTCGTAGCCCCTGGTAACATTCTATTCTTTACATCTATCAATTCGTCTGCTTTGTTTTCTTCATGCAAATGAATGTGGGCAATATTTGGATGTTTGAAACTGATGTATTTGACTTAGCATGTTCTCAAGCTTTTTCAATGTTATCACATCGAATTCTTTCATTTTATGTCTGAATAATCCATAGTATATGAATATCACGTTTCTTCATCTCAGCACCCACCCATGGACATTTAGATAGTTTCTTCATCTCAGCACTGGTGAATGACGCTACACCAAACACAAGAGTTAATAGAACTCTGAGACCCTGTTTTAAATTCTTTTAGACACCAGAGAAGAGTTGCTGGGCTCTGGCTACCATATGAGCTGTTCCTTAAGAATCACAAAAGCTTTCCCATTTCTTAGAAGCATGCCATTAGGATCTTGATAAGGCCCATGGCTCTATACAGAGTATGGGGTACATGGATATTTTAACATTCTAAGTCTTTCCACCCTGAGCAAGAGATCCCTTTCCATATGCTTGTGTCTTAATCTCTTTTGACAGTATTTCATAGTTTCCAATATCCAAATTTCAACTGCTCAGTGAAATTTGTTCTAGGTGTTCTCTTCTTTTTTGATGCTTTCGTAAATAAGATTGCTTCCCTAATTTTCTTTTCAGACACTTAGTGTGAAAAAAAGCTGACTTTTGTACATTGATTTTGTATCCTGCAACTCCACTGCATTTAATTGTAATAGGGTTTTATTAGCAGTTTATACACACACACACACACACACACACACACACAAACATACACTCACACACTCACACTCACATACATACATACATACACTCACACACACAATGTCATCTGAAAATAGGAGCCATTTTGTTTATTGTATTTTTTTTCTGATTTGGAATCTTCAGGGTTTTGGTTTGTGATTTTGTTTTTGTTTTTTCTCTTTTATTCACTATTCTCTTTGGTGCCCACTGTTCCCACTTTGGCCAGGGTGGCACATCATCTGCCTCCTATGTTGTGTTGACACAGTTATGTTAACCATGGTAGATGACCTTGCTTTCAGATGCAACAAGGTATCTTAGGTTCACCTTGAGTCTTCCTTGATCTGGACCTGGAATTGGCCAGTAAGGGGTCCACTGAGGTAACTGCCGTTCATGTCACCGAGATAGTCAGACCTATAGGCCAGTCATTTATAAAAATGTAATTTGGAGTCCCTAAGTGTACTGTGGCACATGCACCGTGCCAACAGAGGAACTGGCACGGGACTGGCGAGGTTGAGCATGTTTAAACCCCAGAAATATCAAAAGTTGAGTCTTGCAGGGGAGGAACTAAAACCCTCTATGTTCCCATGCCTGCCTAGGAGCCTGGAACCTGGAGATTCCCAAGCAGGGGGCCATGGGTAGTCAGGCATGTAACACGGCACGCACGTGGAATTCTTCCCCATGCAAATAGAGCATCACCAGCATCTTTGAAGCCTCAGCCAATAGATGCATTTACACCCTAAATCCCATCCCACTTCCCAAGGTTCATAGTGTTCCTGTCCACACGGAATAAAGCACACAAGTTAGTTCATCAAGGATCGTCTGAGCCTGGCTGTTTTTACTGAGTCATAACACTTGGGGGAAGACCCTCTCCTCTGGGGCACTCATAGTTGGACTTTTGGACCCATCCAGCTCCCATTGCTCATATAGAGGCTTGCATCAGAGCGTGGGTTGGGACATTACCACCGCTGCAGACCTGTCCCTGTCCCTGTCCCTGTCCCTGTCCCTGTCCCTGTCTCTGTCCCTGTTCCTGTTCCTGAACCTGCCACCCGAATCTTGACTCCTTTTCTAAGAGATTTAACACTTATTTCGTCATTCCAAGCCAGACCGGAGTTCTGTGGACCACGTTCATCCCTGCGGGGCCCCACCAGTTCCGGATTTTGCCCTGTCTGGAAAACCCCAGGAGGAAAGGCAGAACTCGGAACCACACCCAAGGACTCCCATTCTCAGCCTGCTGACTTAACCCTCTGGTCTGAAATCAGCTCACAAGAGTTCTTAGGCATGAGGCAACCTTCTGTTTGGCCACAGGGGTGACTTTCAGGTCAGGGTGGATTTCAGAACTCTCTCATCCTGTTGCCCCACTGGAGGGTGACTTCACAGCAGTTCTGCTATTCGTGGGATGAAGCTAGTGGGGGATGAATCCCTTGGTATACTGATGAGCACGATGCTGTCTGTGGAAAGTCCTGAAACTGAGGCAACACTGGTCCTCACTCTGTACCCAGCACGCGGGAGGCAAGCGGCTCAGAGCAGCGTGTAGTCCTGGCTACAGCTCAGCGAACAGCTCTAGCGCTAGCCATCCCGAAGCCTCTGTGAACTTTTGCTGGGACTCTTGGGCTAGAGGAGCTGAGGGAGTGGAAGTCAAGAACGGATTGGAGTGGAAGCTGCTCGTTCACAGTGGAGTTTGGAGCCAAGATGAGGAGAGACAGGTTTCCCTGGCTTTTATTTGAGCTTGTGAGCTCGACTTTATTGGAAACCAGATCTAGAATAAGTTTTTCATTTATGTAATTACAAAAGTTCCTTTCGATGAAATATCATTATTAAGCTGAAATATTTCCCCCAGAGAAGATGTAACACAAAAATCCCAAATACATGCTATAATTGGTGTGTGACACACACAGGCACGCACACATACACGCATTCATGTATGTGCAACAATAGGAATGAAGAGGCCAGGGGACTGACTATCTTGACTGTCCTATCTCGGGTACTACCCATCTTATTTGGGGTATTTTGTTTATGTTTTGCTTTTTTGTGAGTTGTTTTTTTGTTGTTGTTTTTTGAAACTGGGTCTTTCTTTTGGAACTTGCCATGTAGGCTAGGTGGGCCAACCAGTGATCTCAGGGATTTAATTACTTTTACCTCCTCAGCACAGGGATTGCAGGTACAGCTATGTCCAGCTTTTACAATATGGGCTCTGGGGCTTTAATCCAGGCCCTTGTTTGCAGGGCAAGCATTTTCTAGCTGAGCTCTGTCCCCAGCTACCATCCTTACTTTTGAAAAATAAATTTAAGTTGAATTCTTGTCATTTGCAAGCCCCCAAACAACTACGTCATAGGAAGACAATGCCAAAGAGCTGAGAATTTTGCTAGCATTCCCCCACATTATTTTTACTAAATCCTCATTTCAAACTTTGAGATAAGCATTCTTCCTCCCATCTGATAGACCTTAAAAGAGAACTGAGGCAGGACTTGGTGGCACAGGTCAGAGACAGAGACAGGTGATCTCTGTGAGTTCAAGGCCAGCCTGGTTTAAGCAGTTCCAGGCAAGCCAGGGCCACCCTGCCCAGAAATTACTTAAGTTGATCACATGGCTGGCTTGGGGGTAGATTCAAGACTACCCAGAGCATTTTGAGTCCAGAATCCATCCTCCAAATCACTAGAAGATTGTTTGCAATTTAAAAATAGTGAAAAGCACAGATGCTTGGACAAAAGGAGCTGACAGATTACCTGCAATTCTGTGTGCCTGTGACTGGCATCTCAGCTGCCTCTTGGGTTCACGCAGTTGGAAGCAGGGAGAAGCTGCTCCCAGCTTTATACCAGATCCTAACCCAATGCCCAGTTTCCCTCTGCAGAAGTCCTGTTGATTTCCTTAAAAGCTGACAGCTACAGCAATTAGCAGAATTGTTGAAAACCAGACCTAATGGGATGAGGAAGACCAGATTTTCCAGAAAGCTAACATTTGTCAAGGGGAAGTTCTGTCCCCGTGCCTCCCTCCCGAGGCTATGGAATTGCCTTCCAAGGTAAACAGGAGCCCTATGATTTCCCACGTGCAACCTTTATGTATCACGGAAATGATTCCATTAAAGCATTATAAATTGAATTAAATTACTAGCCATTTTTCTTCTTAAGTACGTTCAATAATAAATACGCTTCACCAAAGCGATGTGGTCGTTACAGGCTTATTTTCAGCCCGGTTCTCTAGCAACGTTCTAACGATCATCCCATTAGCAGGCATGGATGCTTTTCTACGTCTTTGATTTCAAAAAAAGGAAAACAAAAACAATAGAAAGTCTCCATTCCAGCAGCATCTAATTGGAACATCTCTGGGGGAAGGTACTCTTTTCAAAAGCACAATTACATCGCACTTAATGTCTAGCAGTAATTCTCTTACGTTTACAGCCAGACTGCTTTGGGGAAATTAATAACGATGGTACTAGAAGGAAAGACTGGTTGTCTCATACATCGTACAAGTACACAGTCACAGGCTTTGGCGGGCTCAGCAAGCTAAACCGACCTGTGAAATCAAAGGCTATATACCTGAGCTATCTCAACACTTAGGTCACCACTAGGCTTCCTTCTCTCTAATAAGAATTTAGTGAAGACTTGAGAGTCAGAGAAAAATCTCACCTTTGCGCCTGCAATGGTTACCTCTGGAGTCTCACCCTCTCTTAGACTTAACTCTTATAAGAGGGACTTAGTTCTTGAGGTCTTTCATATCTCAGGGGTCCACTGAAGGAATCAATGTCTCTATCAATGAGGAAATGCTCCTTCAGACTAGTGTAGTTCCCAGAAGGCCTTTTAAGGCCCAAGAATGGCTGACAATAATCACATTCATTCCCAAAGAAAGAACCCTGCCACTGTATTATCCTGCACAACACACAGTACTATCTGGCCCAAAAGCCAGGTCTGGACTATCTCAGCCGAACTGCTCTGTATGGTGCCATCACCAGGAAATAGCTTTATGTAAATCCCATAGGAGTCTCTATTCTGATGTAACATTGACGACCCCGACCCCGACCCCCGACCCCGACCCCGACCCCCGCCCCTGGCTGGCTGGCCTTTATGATCTTCATGAGAATTACAGAGAAGTCTCAAGGATACGCACTATAGGAACTACTATTTCCAAGGTACCCGCTACTGGGCAGGCATGTGTTCAATAGTTTGTCCTGTGGGAGATAGTAGGTGAGGCTGCTGGAAGTCTGCATGTGAAAGCTGCTTGCTCAGGACCACACAGCTGTGGACAGCAGAGTGAGGCACAGAATAAGAATAATTACCATAGGAGCTGGGGTGATGTCTCACTGGATCAGGGGCATGCTGTGCCAGAGTGAGCACCTGAGATGAATGGCCAGCATTTCTATTAAATCTGGGCATGCTTGGGACATACACCTGCTACCGCATTCTGGGACTATAGAGACAGGCGGGTCCCAGAGGCTCACTGAACAGCCAATCAGTGAGCTCGAGATTCAGTGGGAGAGACTGTCTCAAAAATAAGGTGGGCCGGGTGTGGTGGCGCACGCCTTTAATCCCAGCACTTGTGAGGCAGAGGGCAGGCGAATTTCTGAGTTCAAGGCCAGCCTGGTCTACAGAGTGAGTTCCAGGACTGCCAGGGCTATACAGAGAAACTCTGTCTCGAAAAACCTAAATAAATAAATAAATAAATAAATAAATAAATAAATAAATAAGGTGGAGCAAGATACAGGGAGACAGCTGGCATAGGGCTCTAGACTGTACACACATGCAGGCAAAATGCTTATACATATAAAGGAAAATAGATGAATATGAAAAGTAAAAAGTAAAAAAATAAGTGTATTTTAAAAGGGGGGAGGGTGGGTAACCTCTGCTGTTTCCCAGAGCCCTGCTGAGTATAAAGGAATAACAGGACAGTTGCTTGGAGCTTGGCAAGGAGAAACGGGAACACCCCGTAGATAAGGGATGTCAGGCTCACACTGCCTTAGGAAAAGGAGGTTGCCCCAGCTGCTTGATAATGTCATATGAAGTCCATAAGCACCTTAGGATCCACTGAATTTGCCACTTAAAAAAGATTTATTTTAGTGTGTGTGTGTGTGTGTGTGTGTGTGTGTGTGTGTGTGTGTGTATGCGGGTGTCTACACAGACAAGAGAGCCTTGGATTCCTTTGGAGCTGGAGTTTACAGGTAAGCCAGGAACAGAACCTGGGAGAGCAGCAAGCATTCTTAACTGCCGAGCCATCTCTCCAGCCCCTGAATTTGCTACTTTCACCCAGGGTGGGATGGGAGCCGCTGAGTTCACGGCTTACACCTTCTGGAAACAGTCAGCAGACGTCGCTTTTCACTCTCTTCAGCATTTTGTTGGAACTTGGGATCACTGCCTAGCCCTCACTGCCTTTTAATTTGAAGGCAGCAGGGCTCGAGGAAAGTACCAGGAGCTGGTGTCTCACAGATGAGGGTACAACGCCTCCCTCTGCTGTCCACCAGCCCAGCTGTGTGGTCATGAGCAAGCAGCTTTCACATGCAGATCCTCAGGGGCCTCTGCTACTATCTCCCACAGTGAAGACAAACTATTTAGCACACACCTGCCCTGTAGAGAGTGCTTTGGAAACAAATTATTTAGTGTGTGTGTGTGTGTGTGTGTGTGTGTGTGTGTGTCTGTTCATAGATGGGGGGCACATATGCACTCTGGCCATAGCAGAAGTCAGAGGACAACTTGTGAGAGCTGGTTTTCTCCTTCTCCCCTGTGGGTTCTAGGGATTAAACTCAGGCAGCAAGCGTTTTTTACTTCTAGAATCATCTCACCAACCTGGAAATAGTTGCTTTTAGAGAAGACAGCAGAAGAAAATTGATGGCACCCCTCTAGTCCCCATACTCATGCTCATAGTAGGTGCACATACTTGCACTCCACAGTAGGCTTTATGCTTACAACCCAGTTTCTGAACAATGGAATTTGTTTTATGTTTCTATTTTCTACTCAGCCCTAGCAGTCATGAAAGGCTGCAGTCGTGAAGAGTGAGATTTCCTGCATGAGATCTGTATTCTGTGTTATTTCCTGGAAGGCATGAGACAATGTTCAGAAACTGCATATGTGTGATCCTGCCAGTACATGAAGACATGTAATATGACCATGCTGGTCACCGCATGAGTACTAACATGCAGGTACATGCTGACATGGATGAATGAAGGAGCATGAAAACAGTCTGCCACGAGTGAGACAAAGATTCCATGTTCTGAATGATGGGGAGGCCTGTAGATGAACTGTTCTCAAAAATGGCAAGAGGACATGCAGCTGTGGAATCTCAATCTCACTTTAACTAAAGTTGGAACTTTAGTTAAAGCCATGTAGAGCAGGCAGCTTGTTTAGACTTATCACCAGGCATCCTGACAGAGTGATGGGGGCCAGCCCCGGAGCATACCTTCCACCAGTGCCTAGATAGCCAGCATCCTAGAAGAACCAATGGGGGCATCAGGGCCAAGGACTGAGAGACAGATCTAAAAGAAAAAAACCTGTTCTCCCAGCTCACAGCTTTCCGGAAAAGCCAGCAACTGAAGAGAGAACAGCCATGGAATGTGACGGTGGGCAAGGCTCCCTGGTCTAAGGCTCCACATTCTCTGCCCATTTTCTTTTTGTAGACTGACCCACAGTCAAAAAGTGACAAGATTTCCCTGTTATTCCGCTATATATTTTGCCAACAGGTTGAACCTGAGCCTAGGCTGTGGACATTCTTTGATACTGTAAAGGTCCTGGCCCTGAGCTAAATCCTGTAAGCCTTCATACAAGCCATGTCCAGTGGCCCCTTGCCATGAATGTCCATTTGTGGTGCACCTTTCTCTACCTTTATGTGATGGGAACTGTAGGCTAGAAAACACAGGATGGGAAGACAGAGTCATACAGAGCCATGGGGAGGAAACCATGGGCACAAAGCTTTCTTTCCTTCAGGGACACAGTCCCCCTCTTCTGCCCGTGGAGTCAGGAAACTTTAGATACCACAGACAAAGCCAAAACTGTCTGCAGAGACAACGCATGCTTTCCTAAAGTCTTGCCAGTCGAATATGGCAAAGACAATAAATGAGCTGTCTCCTAAAAGCCCATATGATCTATATAATCTTCAATTCCACTACTCCCCTCTCATGCTTAAATGGGAAGAACACCCCTCATAAATCCACCTGACAACGTTGCTTACAAAAAGAACATCCTTTAAACTTCAAACCTTATGAGTTAGACTAATGCAATGTAACTTGAGAGCCACCCAGATTCCGTATGGGCCTATGATCAAGGCATCGATGGTGATTTTCCTTCCAGAGAAACCATGCCTGCCCTTGGGTATGGTATGTCTTATCTTTACCGAGCATTTTCCCCCTTAACCCTCTTACTTAAAATCCACATTATCTCTCATAATGACTCATAAGCTCTGCTTCGTACCAACTCATTTGAAATTCTCTTCATGGTCAAAGACCTAAATTGTGGTATTACCTAAATGGAGGTTTCTAAGTGGGTGGGGAATTCTTGAGGTTTCTGTAGTCACAGGGGAGATCTGTGTCTTGGTCTCTGTTGCAGCTCACAAGGACACTGCAGTCTACTTTAAAAACAAGCCCCTGGTAAACCCTTCTGATGGATCCACCTGGCATTCAACACTTCTTTCTTTAAAATCCTTACCAGCCCCATCTTAGGAGGGTTGGTATCCATCTGTGGAAATTACCCTGCTGTCATTTTTGAGTGGTCCTAGCTCTGATTCTCAGTAGAACAAACATTTACCTGCCAACCTCACCTTCCCTCAGACACTATGGCCAGACCAAACTATGTCTGACTCCATGGTGCCTTAGACCCCAAACTCCCCGAGCCTCATGTGACTTGGTTAATTTGGAATAGAAGGCAGCATGGCTCCGAACATGTTGCCTCAAAACCAACAGCAGAGCTGCAGCAGCCATTCTTCCATTAGCTGGGAAGAAGTCATCGGGGACCTGTCGTGTGATGGATAGCGAGTACAGCGAGCACAGCTACAGCAGATGCAATAGCTACAGCACTATAGTCTAGGATCTGAAACTAGGCAAATGGGGCCTAAGAGATTGCCCTGCAGATAAAGGCACTTACTGCCAAGCCTGGTGTGGTAGCTCTTCTTGGTTGTTAATTTGCATACACCTAGAATGAACTATAAACCAGAAATGGAGGGTGCACCTGTGGGAGATTTTTGGGGGGAGAGGGAGTCCAGACCTTTGAAGAGGGAAGACATGCCTTTAATCTGGGCCACACCTTCTGCTGGAAGCCTATAGGAAGGCAGTGAAGAAGAAAGCCTTTGCTCTTTGTCTGCTTGCTCTTCCCTTGCTATCAAGTCCATTCCTTCATTGGCATTGGTACCTACTTCTTCAGGATGCCAGTGTTTATTGAAGACCAATGTGAACTGAGCAACTTCTGGATTCTCCAACTTTCTTCAATAGCCCACCATTGTTGGGTTAGCTGGACATAGCCTGTAAATCACGCTCATAAACCCCATCTGTATAAAGACATTCATTCTAGAGATTCACTCTAAACAACCCTGGCTAATGCACCTGGCAACCTGAGCCCATCCCTGGGCCCATATGATGGAACATATATGGTATGTATGTATCCACACAAGCATCCTCCTACACCCTCCAACAATAAATAAATGTGAAAATATAGAATACATTTAAAGTTTTTTTTTAAGTAGCTCAGTAGTTACTACTGTGATGGCAAGGATCTGGTGAGCAAGTCAATATAGACATTTCAGCATCAATTAAAACATGAAAATAAGCCGGGCGTGGTGGCGCACGCCTTCAATCCCAGCACTCGGGAGGCAGAGGCAGGCAGATTTCTGAATTCGAGACCAGCCTGGTCTACAAAGTGAGCTCCAGGACAGCCAGGGCACACAGAGAAACCCTGTCTCGAAGAAGAAAAAAAAAAAAAAGAAAATAATATTTTTTATCTCATGGGTCACATGGTCCTTCTAAGTATTAAGATAAATAATAGTAGGGGCTGGAGAGATGGCTCAGCAGTTAAGAGTATAGATGCTTTTCTAGAGGACCCAGGTTTAATTCCCACCACCCACCCACAAGACAGCTCATAATCAGTTATCTGTACCTCCAGTTCCAGGGGATCTAATGCCCTCTTCTGGCCTCCATGGGTACTGCATGTACATGTATGTGGTGCTCAGACATACATGCAAGCAGAACATGCACAAACATTTAAGAAGATATATGATACTCGGATGTGCAATGTTGATATTGAAATTTATTTGTTTATGGCTAGAGTTCATTAGCATAGCATATGGAGCTTCCGAAGGATCTCTAAGGAAAATTCTTATAGGTGAGAGCAGGCAAGAGTTCCCAATGCTGATAGAAGTGCTCCAGGAAGTAGGCAGAGAGACAGACAGACAGAGACAGACAGAGACAGACAGAGAGAGACAGAGATACAGAGAGTGTGGGATTTGTAAAGAGCTTACTATGGGAAAATATTTAGGAAACAATAAAATGTATTATTATTATTGTTACTACTACTGACACACAAGGACAAAGGTGGTGCCCGGAAATGCTGCTAGTCCAGTCCCCAGAAGGGAATCTCTCTTTTAATACCTGGATTCTCGTTCTAGTGCATCCAAGCCCATAATGGGTCCCTTCATAGTCACTGTTCAGCAGTTTTTTATTACAGTGGTCTCTTAGTGCCTAATTATCAGCTGGCTTCATCCTTAAGCCATTCTACCCTCCCTGGGAAAAAGTCATCTGCAGGTTCAGAGTCTCTAAACATAGCACCCAAGGCAGAAAGAAGCCTCTTCCATCCAGGCTCTTTGGGCCACTGTGTGTCTCCTTCTCGGTGTGAAAGCAAGCACTATGGTCAGCAGAGGCTAGGGTCACATGCCCAGCACTGCGGTCAAAGTCAAGATCAGGTGGTTTGAATGACAGGGTCCTTGCCATTCCTTTGCCTGCTCAGAGGTCGCATTAAGGTTTGAATCCCAAGACACTTGAGTCCTTCTGCTCATGGGTGGGATCAGGTGGGGTCTGCAGACTTCTACTCTCCTCATCTTTACTTGGATACAGGCATAAATTTCTCTATACTGATGGTAGACACCCCACATATGAAACAGGAAAGAGCAGGTCCTCAGCAAGGCCCAGGGGATGTGGGTGCAGGATGGAGACACCCTGAAGTTTTATTGGGGGCTTTCCTCTCTGCAGCTGCCAGCTGTGAGGCAGAACTTCTCTCTAATAAACTCTGAGTTATAAAAGGGGGGATTAAAGCTTTATCTGCAGAAACCATTGGTGGCTCAAAACAATCACCATGCTTGCAAGAAACGTGGCAGAGAATTCCGTGGATGTTGCACACAAACCGTGCCAAGCCCTCACTCAGCACTCCAGTTGGTAGACTCCGAATGAAATGAGGAAATAATCACGGGCTAAGATGATGCCTAATTAAAGCTAAATTTAGCCAGCTCTGGCTTTTCAGAGTTGTCATGAAATCCATTTCAGCTCAGACAATAGTAACGGCAAGCCAAGAGATAACGAGGAAGGGGCTTTCGTTTGAAAGGTGGGGTGTCATCAATATGGTAATTAAGGTTTTTAAAATAAAAGGCACGATTCTCGGACCAAATGAAATGGGTAGTTCTTTGGTTGGCTTGTTCAGTAACTTCACTGAGGTTTTCTGACTCTCCGGCTTCAGAAATAAAAGAGGAGAGAAGATAAATGCCAGGTGGAACTGTGGCTCTTGCCATTTCTGGGGTTCTCACTGGTGTGGGACTGAGAAGGCTAGGCTGACTCCATGACAGGCTTGGAACTGGCAGTTCAGGACTAGGCTAGTTCAGGCTAGTCCAGGCTAGTCCAGGCCTCAGAAGCTGCCTGCCACCTGGCCTGAGGCAGAAGTTTCCACACTCCCTCAGCTACTTCCTCACCAACAGTTTCTAGCACTCCTGCCCCATATTGGAATGTCCCAAGAGATGGAATAATATAAAGGTCACCCATCCTGTAATCTCTGAATGTGCTTAAAATCAGGCCTGTGAGCTCACTTGGTTGCCTCTCTGTCTTGGTAATGGGAGACCCCAGCATGCTGGACTTCTGCAGAATAAGACACTCATTGCATCTACATACTATGTGAGTCTGAGGGTATCATGCTTCCGCAAATCATGGACCCTTACAGGAGCCTGGTGGGGCATTGGGGAAGACTGTATCATAATTGCAATGCAGGACAGACATCAATTGTGTCCTTCCTCTTTACCCTGCCACAGAGCATCAAGGGTGATAGATACCACAGGCCTGGTGTACAGAAAACCACTAGAAAGGAAGCTAGCAGGCCCTGACTGGGTGTGTTCTCTTTGAGCTATACTTCTCTGTCAGGCTCTGCTTCAGTTACTACATGTATCCAAGAGACAATCTGAAAGTGTCTGAGGTTTTCGGTATCTGGACACAGAAGTGGAGAGAGGATTATACAAGAAATGAAAATAGTAAGCAGAACCATACCCTTCCCTGCATGACTCTGACACCCACATGTTGATATAAAAGACCAGCAGATCCAACTGACGATCTATGTGGCCTCTGCTCTCAGAGGTCAGAAAGGAGTGAACCAATCTGAGCACGAATTTTCTGGACACAGCTCTACAGGAAGGGCACAAGAATATGCTTGAATTCCTCTTAGATTCTTCCCATTCTTAAGAAGGTCTTTCATCTTTTTTTTTTTTTTGCAAATGTTTCAGAATTAAAATGTATGCAATAGTATCCCCATTTTATAGACTAAGAGACCAAGATTTCACAATATTGATTTAACTTACCCCAATACCAGATGCCATTAAGTAGCACATTTGAGACTCAGGCTAAAGGCTGCTAGATTACAGGCCAACAAATCCCGCCTAGCTACCTCCCCTATGGAAGTGTCAAAATGTCGTAAGGCCAGTGCATCCTTATTGAAGGACTTCTAACTTGATGGGTATTTCCACATTTTTATTTACTCATTTATTTAAGTGGGTCAAGGAGAGGAAAGGGGGGCTGCTACTTGCAGATGGAGGTCAGAGGGCATCACACTTCTTCCCTTTCACCACATGGGGCCTAGGAATCAAACTCAGGTGCTCAGGCTTGGTACAAGTTCCTTTACCTATTAAGCCTTCCTGCTGGTCCCATTTTGAAGCTTTTCAAATATGGCTTTAAAGGATACAAACAACGGTTGTACATAATGGTCACGCTCATACCCCAGGACCCAGGATGCTATGAGTTTGAAGCCAGCCTGATCTACATAATGGGTTCTAGGCCAGTCTGAGCTACAGTTTGAAAAAAAAATCAATCAATCAATCAATCAAACAAACAAGAGAGAGATCTATGCAAAGCTACTAGTTTCAACTTAAAAACAAATCCAGATAATAGTAATGAACAGAAGAGGTATTTCTCACAAACCCTGACCTCAGCACAATTACTCAAAAGGAGCCTAAATTACAATATTCCCTGGAGAAGTGACAATACTATACATTCGCTATATCTAAGGTTTTTCAATACTCAGGAGATTTAGATCAGATGTGGAAAAAGCACAGATTCAGCACATATATATCCATATATGTTTAAATCAACTTTAATATCATACGAGCATGAAGGAAGTCTGCCCCTTCCCTGACCTCTAGAGAGAATCCTGTCTGCTAACCCCACCCACTCCCACCCCTGTACCTTGCCTGGGATCTCTGGCTCTGATTCTCAAAGCGTGGTCCAAGGAAGAACACTTCGTGCATCAGGCAGGGCTGATAAATGCAGCAAGTAATAAATAAAGTCCTCTTCACGAGACATTCAAACTTAGGTTGTTGAAGTGATTTAATGTGGTATCTGTTAGACAATAAATCGGACCAGGAAAGATAATAAAAGCCAAGTGTCTCAGACAATTGTATCACTTCAGGGCTAATGATGGTATTTTCCAAAGCCAGTTCATCTTGTGTCCTTATCATGTGACTTTGGCATTCCTTCCAGGGAAGGAAGGCCAGCTCTGATTTTGTTCCCATGGAGCGTGGGCAGATGTGTGATCGTGGTGAGGAGGACGTTATGTAACCTCTGGGGTTTGGACAAATATGTGGCAATGCAGCTCTGCCAAGCCATCCTGGGACATTTGCTCAGAGAATATGGGCATCATGCTTTAGAAGTAGCAGCTGCCAGACAAGAGGTGGCCCCAGCCACTGTCACTTCTACCCTTCCTAGTATGTATCCCCATACTAAAGGTGAGTGACAGGCTGACTCTTTCGGACCCTGTCATGATGCCCAGAATCTTGTATGTGATAAAATCCGTGTTTTATGCCGTAAGTGTACAGCAGCCAGTTACATCACGGTAGCAACAGGCATCCATGCCCTTTATGTCACTAGTCCCGCCTTTTAAGATGTTCCTACCCACTAAGGCGAAAGACACACAGCTAGAAAGATTGGAACCAAGGCAAGAATATCTATAATTTCTGTGGCAGTCTGTCTGTGCCCTATCCAGATGACCTTGAACTCTTAGGAGGTCCTCAAGCCTAGGACTACCATGTCCTGTTTTAAGTTCTAGCAACTTGTCACGATTGCTTGAGGATCCCAAACAGGCAGGACAGAAGGGATGTAGGAGAGTTGGGAGTATGGCTCAATGGTTGAGGTGGTCCCTGCATGCTTGAGGTCCTGGCTTTGATTCCCAGCACCACACAGAAAGAGAAAGGGGCCTGGAGAGTTAGAACCCCAGGAAAAGCTCTGAATCCAGAACGAAAACTAAGCTAGGGGATATCCTTAGCTTCTTCCTGCACATGGAGAATGAATGGCGAGGCTCATCCTGTGTCACTCCCAGGTTCCAACAGGGAAGAAACCCAGCGGCTGTGCCCTCTCTGACAATCTTTTCAAGAACTCAGCTTTGTTTACCGGTTTGCCTGCCCCGCCCCCATTTTCCCTTCAGATGCTCCTGAGATCACCTATGATACAAATGAGCAGGGTCAATCCCCGCTGTCTGCTTCTAGGGAAGACACAGTGGTGGAAGGGCTGGTCAGTTCTCACTGACAAAAATGGCAAGATGAGTGCGGTCAGAGGCAATCCACCTGGCAGGTTCTATCCCGTCTGTAGGGCTCAGATGACTCTAACACCAAGCTCCTTGTGGTGTTGGCTTAAAGACAATCAATCAACTCAAGGTTCGGGGCACAATGAAGTATAGCAGAAAGGGGACATTCATTAATCTGTTTTCTGTGGTTTTGGCTGTCAGTGGCAAAACTCAGGGAGATTGCTTGGGTAAAATAGAATTTGCTAATTTGTCTAATTGAAATACCTCAGAAAAAGGAACAGACTCACACCAGATTGGTAAATGACTAGTCTCTACTTCTGAGCTCTGCTTTCCTTCTGATTTTTTCTGCCATGAGCAAGCTCTGGGAAAGCCATGAGAAGGAACAGCTTCCTGTTTGGGCTCTCTGCTTTTAGGACCATGAGGAAGAATCCAGTCTCTGCCAACACTTCTCCAAGAAGTTGGCCATGGCTCTCACACCTGAATTAGGACTGCAGTCATCACTGGACAAGCTGATTGGATGACACGGCCCACGGGAGCTCAGCAGGAGGGAAAAAATGGTGTTAACATCACCCAAACCAAGCAGCCTGGCAGCACTCAGGTAAGACTGAGAAAGGTGGCACTTGGCAGGGAGACACACAAGAAATGCCCACCATGACATTGAAGTAACCTAGCATTGCCAGTGTGGCAGAGCACACCTGTAATCCAACACTCAGGGCAACAGAGCAGGAGGACTGTGAGTCTGAAGCCAGCCCGAGCTGCAGAACAACTTACAGATTAATTAAGCTCTACAAGGAGACCTGCTTCAACAGCAAGAGAACTCACACACACACAGCACAGCAGCTAGGATGCTCGGTGGCTCCTGCCTATAATCCCAGCTCCCAAGAGATCTAAGTAGGTAACTAGCCCTCTGTAGTTGTTGGCCAGCCAGAACTATGGAGTGAGGGCCTGGGACAGTCCAGATAAACAAACTTAAACCAAGCAAGCAATCAAGCAGGCAAGCAACTCCATTTCTTAGTCATTCAAAGCAATAAAAATTCCTTCTTTGGGAAAAAATGTTTTGGTTTACTTGAGACAACAAAAGTCCCTTAAATTGGATAGTTCATTTTTTTAATGTTTATTGGTTCTTTGTAAATGTCATATCATGCACCCCAATTCAACTCATCTCCCCATCCCTCCAGATCTATCCTCTGCCCTTGAAACTCCCCCCCAAAGAAAACAAAAATAAAACAAAAATTTAAATGTAATAAATAATAATAACAAGAACAATAACATACTCTTATGGAAGCTGCAGTGTGACAGTGTGTCATATGGTGTCTTAGTTGGGGTTGTATTGCTGTGAAGAGATACCATGACCATGGCAACTCTTATAAAAGGAAACATTTAATTAGGGCTGCTTATAGCTTCAGAGGTTTAATCTATTATCACCCTGGCAGGAAGCATGGTGGCATGCAGGTAGACCTGGTGCTGGATAAGGAACAGAGGGTTCTACATCTTGATCTGAAGGCAGCCAGGAGACTGTCAGTGGACATTGTGTGAGCATAGGAGACCTCAAAGGCCATATTCACAGTAACATACTTCTTCTAACAAGACAACAGCTACTCCAACAAAGCCACACTTCCTAATAGTGCCACTCCCTATTGTAACAGTAACTTTTATTCTCCTGTAGTAATTGCCACTGTCTGCTAAGCTAGGCCTAGTCCTGGAAGCTTTTAGCCTCTGTACAATCTAATCTAGATCTAGAATGTTTTTAGTCTCTGTCTGAGACTTGCTGCTGAAAAAACGTCACCCTTTCCTAGCTCCTTCTGAATTCTGGCTGACTGGTTCAACTCAGCTGTTCTGACTCAAAACTCCTCTCCAAGCTGACTGATTCTCTCTCTCTCTCTCTCTCTCTCTCTCTCTGCCCTCTCCTTCTCCTCCTCCCCCTCCCCCTCTCCCTTTCCCTCTCCCCCTACCTCTCTTTCTTTTTTTCTGTGGTGCTCTCTTAAATAGCATCTTTTTCATGTCTGTCCTCATGTGAGTTGGACATTTCCTATTCTGTTAAATCTTTCTCTGAGTCATCATTTTGTCTGCCACTCAATTAGACATTACTTTCAAACATGGGTGCTTCCTTCTACAAACTTTACCTTCATTGTTTGAGACTAAAGGTGTGTACTAAGGGCATGTCTGTATTCCAGCCAGAGAGATTAAAGGTGTGTGCTAAGGGCATGTCTGTATTCCAGCCAGAGGGATTAGAGGTGTGTGCTAAGGGCATGTCTGTTTTCCAGCCAGAGGGATTAGAGGTGTGTGCTAAGGGCATGTCTGTATTCCAGCCAGAGGGATTAGAGGTGTGTGCTAAGGGCTGAGACACACCACAACTAGAAACAGATTTTCTTTTTCAGTAAATAACACAGACTTGGGGTTCACAGTGTGATACAACACTCTATGGACCAAGTATCAAACACATGAGTCTCCGAGGGCCATACATATTCAAGCTACCACACACAGTACACCTTTTCCCCAAAGAGCTCTACTTGCAAATGTTCATGCAAGGAGTCATTAGTCTGGTTCAAGGCCTCTGGCTTCTGCTACACCTTCAATACACTATCAATATTCTCTCAGATATCATGTAACATCATCATGGATGTCCTGCAGCTTTAGTCGTGCAGCACTGGCCCCTTCACATGTTACTACAGTTCACAGACAGGTAGATGCTGGGGAGGGCCAACTCACAGCCCTGGGTGGTAGCTGAGTTTGTCAGCCCACCAGCTCTCCCAGCCTCACTCCATCTCCAGCACTCCCCATCTCTACTCCATCAGAGCCAGTGGCCCTGCACCCACACCACCAGGTTCTAGCTCTCCAGCACTGCAAATTTGGTGGTTTCAAAACAGAGGACATTTGTTTTTTTCCCAGTTCTTCCTTGCTGGGAAGGGTGCATGACCAAAACCAGTTTCAGGAAGCATAGAGAATACCTTGTTTCTGGGGCCTCATGGATCAGGAAGGTCAACTGGGGTCCCTGGGCTCTGATCCTTCTCATCAGACCTCCACCCTCATGACCTAATTGCCTCCCTGAAGTGTCCCTCCTAATACCATCATACCATCACCTTGAAAGGTGCTATTCCAGAATATTAATTTGGAAGGACTCTGGCCTATTTCTTTAATCTATAATTTGAAAAGTCCCAGCTGATAAATTTATGCTATTAAAGTATGTTTCAGGGGATGAAGTGCTGGGTCAGAGATTAAGAGTACATACTGGAAGATGGCCTTGTTGGACATCAGTGGGAGGAGAGGCCCTTAGGCCTGAGAGTGTTCAATGCCCCAGTGTAGGGGAATGCCAGGGCAAAAGGATGGGAGCGAGTGGGTGGGAGAGCACCTTCATAGAGGCAGGGGGATGGTGGATGGTATAGGGGGTTTCCAAAGGGGAGACCTGGAAAGGAGAAAGCATTTGAAATGTAAATAAAGAAAATATCCAAGAAAAAAATGAACACACACACACACACACACACACACACACACACACACACACACAGTATGTACTGCCATTGCAGATGCCTGGGCTCTATTCCCAGCAATCACACACTGAGTCATAACTGTCTGTAAGTCCAATTCAAGGGGATCCAACACCCTCTTCTGTCCTTTACAGACAGTAGGCCTGAAAGTGGTGTGTGTGCATATGTGTAGGCAAAACACTCACACATGTAAAATAAAATAAATAATTATTTAGAGAATTTGTGTCTAGGAAGATGGATCACTGAGTAAAGTACTTGCTATGCAAGTACGAGAACACAAGTTCAGTTCCCTCAGCAGCCACCTAAAAAGGTTAAGGATGGTAGCAAGTATCTAGAAACAGGGTGAGTCAGCCGACCTAGACAGTCAACGAGCTCCAGATTCAATGAGAGACTTTCAGAAGAAATAAAGCATGAAGCCAGAGAGAGAGAGAGAGAGAGAGAGAGAGAGAGACACCCAGTGCTGACCTATGGCCTGCACATGCACACACAGGTCATGTGCAGCCACGCATACATGTACACACACACACACACACACACACACACACACACACACACAGTGTGCCTCATTAGTCAGGTATGGTAGAGTGAACAGGCTGGAAGGTAACAGGTGGCCCCATGCCCCCTCCTACCCTGACAGGGAGCTGCCTGGAGAAACAGCAGAGCCTGTGGTAAGGTGCGCAGAGAGGACAGAGGATTAAGGGAACGTGCAGAAAGAGGTTTGTTGTGGTTTTACAGAAAGGAATGGCTGCCATGGATATGCTCAGGCAGCTCTGGAGTATACTTGAACCTGGGTAGGCCTGGGGAGGTCAAAACCTGAGTCCTGTTCTCAGAATCAGTCCATGAAATCAAAACCCAGTGAGGCATTTGGCTGGGCTGGGCTTGGGAATCACACACTTTACATATAAAAAGCATGTTTGTTCCCAGGTGAACTGTACATGAGCTCTAGAAAGTAGCTAACGCCTTAGGGGTGGTCCTTCTCCCAGCCTGTGAGGCCCCAGATGCCAAAACATTGAGAATACAGAAAACAAAGTCAATACACTCTCCGTCTCGATGGAGATCTACAACCTGGGCAGAGGGTGCACATCAGATGCTGAGAATCTTGCAAAGTAACCGTTCACAATAACTCCCCCTCTGGAGATGAAAACTAGAATTTGATGGGTCATCAAAGCAGCGGTGAGTGTGTCCCATATCTCTCTGGAGTCTGCTGAGCTGACTGCAAGGCAAGCTAGAAGTGGACAGATTGAGGCAGGGAGCCTGGGGAGGTGCCGGGTCTCCAGCTGAGAGAGGCCAAAGGGAAATGACTTCCTTTATCTTCTTCTCTTGGCCTTGTCATCCTCTCTGACTCCTGCATTCATCAGTTGCTCTTGGGATACCTATGTCCATGGGAACACAGGTAGCAACATAGGTGGCTCTGAGGAAGGGAGGGGCTGTAGTCTCACGAGGGAGAGGGAGAGGCAAATGAATGCCTATGACCCTTCTGCTCTCTGATTCCTGCCATGGACACAGTTACAGAATATGTATGGCTGAACTCGGGGAATATGGAGCCCTGGTTTTCCTTTAACAGAACAAAGGACTGAGTTCTGGCAGTTAGAAGGGTCAGAGAACTGGTGTGAGAGCAGAAAACTGCTCATAAACTTCTGGGCTCCCCAACCACCCATGCAAGGTTTGGGTGCCTGTGTGTGACTCCGAAGAGTACACACAGATCTCACTCAGGCAAATACATGGAGATACTGAAGTAGACTATGGAGCAGACCACTGCCTAAGCTGCAGGCTGGACTGAGGGCTAAGCATCTGGGACCGATCTGAACAGCAAAGGCCTCAAAAGCTGACCCAGAGACCACAGCCCACAGAGAGCTGGGTGAAAAGTGAGGTCGGAACCCAACTGGGTTGATGACCGGCTGAAAGAACGTGTCAACTCTCGCCGCAGGATCCAGCAGCTTAACATAATGTTTAGAATGTCCAGCATAGGAAACGGTGCTCGACAGCATGTGGAGAGGCAGGCAGCTCTCAGAGGAGCCCTCAGCGAATGTGGGGAAAGGCGCTGAGCTAACACAGATGTCCGAATCCTTCAACAGAGAGGTTAAGGCGGCTGCTGGTGACATTCTGCCCCAGAATTCCATAAGGGTAGCTACAAAAAGCCTCAGAGAGGTGGAAGGTAGAAGCAACAGTATCTTTAGAAATAATGAATAAAATCACTGACATTTGCGATAAAATGAATCTGTGCATCAAAAGATGGGGCGTGTGGATGCAGAAAGTGCTTGTGACTTTGGAATGTGTCAACGGAAAGCACACGCGCTGAAGGAGAGATTTAAAAGGATTTTGTCATTGTTGTTTGTTTGTTAAATTACTTGGGCCTAGTGGCTTATGGGACAATAGCAAAACTAAAGTTTAACTTTCTTATCACAGGAGTCTAAAGAGAAGGAAAGGGCCTAATATATAAAACACTTGTGAAAGAGCAATGGCTAGAAATTTTCCCCAAATCTGATAAAAATGAATAAACCTTCCGAGTCACTAAGCTCATGAAAAAAATGGGCAATATGACCAGCTGCACCAGCATGAAACTTCTGAAAACTGAAGAAAGAGAACAAGAAATCCCGATAGCAGCCAGAGAGCCATGGCTGTATGCCTCGCAGGAGACCAGCATCTGGACTGGCTACACTTCTACCAAAGGGGCAGGTTCCAGAATGGGCTGTACAACACACAAAACACTAGGAACACCACGCTGGAGCTCTGTTCTAGCAAGGAGTCCCTCAAGGAAATGGGTGTTGTGGATTTGGTCTATCACTTATGTTTATTTGGCTCCCCAAATTACATGGGAATACATAGGTCTACATGTAAGACTCTGAGGGTCCCTGCCCCCAGTTGGTTCTGATTGGCAACTAAAGGTGCTGGCAGTGATTGCTGGGAAGGGAGACAGAGGAGAGACTTCAGTTTTCCCGGGTGAGGGGACCAGGCAGGAAGATGGGAGAGAACTGTCATGCCAGGAGAGAATAAAGACCAGGCCTTAGAAGTGTGGAAGAGAGAGCACACCAATCATGGAAGAGCAGCCCCAGATGCCACCATTTGATGTAAGGCAACAAAGATGCAATATAGATTTTAATAAGCAATAACTCAGGTATATTGGAGGGGAGGTGTTAGCCACGTAGAGCTTCAGATGTGGCCCAGTCATTAAGCTGTTAAAGGCATATTAAAATATAGAGGCTGCACATGTGTGTGCCTTTCATTCGGGAACCCAGAACATTGAGACGGATAAGAAAAAAATGTGTGCTGCCACCACCAGGTTGATTTGAATGTGATTAATCGGTTACTCCAACAAATAAGACAAAAAAAAAAAAAAAGACATAAGAGCATTTACTGGCGAATGGAAACTGAGTTTATGGCCAGCAGACCCACCCTGAAAAAATTTTGCAGGAGCTTCTTCTGGCAAAAGGAAATGATAGAGAAGGAAGCTTAGAGAAAAGAACATAAATTGTACATTTTTGGGAATGTAGCAGGCTGTTCTACTGAGTTTCTTAAAGTTCGATTCCTGGAGACTGACAACTAGGATGACGGTTAATGAGGCTTTCTCTACAGGCAGATGTAGCATGGGTAGGGACAAAACCCTCGGGTCTTGGTGAGGTGTCTGTGCTCACCTTGGGCTGCAGTATTGTTCTTCCACACAAATCTAACAGTCCCACACAAAGAGGTGTAATTGTATTATACAACATACAGGCAAAGTATTCTCTCAAGCCACAGTAGAATTCAACTGGAAGTTAGTAATAGTAAGAAAGGCAAGAAATCCCAAAACACTCAGAGAAAAATAAAACAGGTATTGAGAACAGGACAGTGAAAGCTTATTTAAATAATGCTCAAAAATGTAGAAAAAAAAAGAAAACTAAAAATGTGAGGCAGAGCAAATAGGACACAAGTAAGAAAGTGGTTCATTCACATCCAGAAATATTCAAAACTATGCTAAAACAGAAATGATCCAAGCATATCAATTAAAAGATAAGGATTGTCAGAAGAGATAAGAGGCAGAGCCTAACCGTTCGGCACTTATATGACTCAGCTTGAAATGATAATACAGATAGGTCAAAGGTAAAAGGATGAAAAGTATATAATGTTCAGAGAAGAAAATGTGGGTAAACCATGACAAATGGATTACTACAGCAAGAGATTACAACCTTAAATATTTATACATGACAGACGTTAAGAACACACCAAGCAAAAGCAAGCCATGAGAATTAAGGTCAAAATGGATGAACCACGCTTAAGAACAGAAAACTCCAGGTTCTTCTAGTATCCACAGAGCTAATTGGTAGAAAGTCAAAGACCCATCCAAAGAGCTGAGTATCATCCTCAAAGCACTGCCTCCAATAGCACTCACACAGCTCCCCGCCCAAGACACCAAAGTATTCAGTCTTTCAAGTACTTGAGAAACACCCACCACCGCAGACCATTTCAAGCTGGGAAAGAAGAGGGATCTTAACAAATTTGAAAGAACTGTAATTATATGAAATATTTTCTCTGACCATGACATAAATTTAAAATTCAATGAGACCAATAACTCGAAAACACTGGGGATTAACCAGTCGTTGCTAATTTATGTACAGTACAAGCAGAAGCTTCCGGGCCAGTGAGGGACTGTACACAGAGGGAACGGGGAGCAGACAAGTTGTAAATAGGAACTAAAGCTGTGCTTAGAGAGAAACTCAAACCATGAAGAAAGGAGCCCAAATCAGGGAGATGGCAAAATCCATGTCAAAGCTGGGCATGAGGGCTCAGGCCTGGAATCGATCACAGCACCCAGGAGGCTGAGATAGGAGGGTAGCCACGAGTTCAGTCAGTCTGGGTTAGCACATCAAGTTCTAGAAAGTCTAGGCTACAGAGTGAGACCTTGTCTCAGGGGACAGGAACAAAGCAAAGCATTAAAAATTCATGGTGAAAATACAGAGAAAAAAATGGAAAGAATATTGTTATTTTTCCCTCAAAATATCAATAAAATTTTGAAAATTTCCCAATTTTCTGAAAAGATTGGCAAAAAAGAAAACTAAATACTAATGTGAGAAATAGAGGAGGTGCTGATTCGGATTCCACAGAGCATGACATATGCACCCAGTATGAGGAAGAGATATGAATACCGTGAGAGATATCAAAAATTGAATTCATAATTTAAAATTTTCAAAACAGAAATGATTAGTTAGAAGGAGTTTGTACTAAACCTTTCCACTTGATTGAATAATGACAATTCTATGGAATATTTTCTAAGAAACTGAGGAATTCTTAAGTCATTTACCTTGATTCTCTTTCAGTCTGTTTTGTTTTGTTTTGTTTTGTTTTGTTTTTGAGACCTTGTTCTGTCTTTGTAACCTTGGCCTCTCCTGGAACTCGTTCTGTAGACCAGGCTGGGCTTGAACTCATTAGAGACCTCCTGCTTCTACTTCCTGAGTGCTGGCATTAAAGGCATGCGCCACTACTGCCTGGCCCAACCTTGATTCTCAAAACAAAGGTTTAAAGAAAAGAAAGCTATAGTCCAGTTTGTATCATGAAGACAGATGCAGAGGTCTGTACCAAGTTTATTCTGGAAACTTGTATAAATATATAATGATAACAAATAGATCATACCTGGTGGACTTATCAGATCCAAATATCATCAGTGCAATGTCCACAGCCCAAAGGAAAAAGCCACATGATCATGTCAATCAATGGGGTAATAACATTCCATATGACCAACATCAATTCATGATTACAAAACACACTTAAACACCAAATCCAAAAGAAGGGTTGTAAGTTCGACTTAAACCTCTAAATAAACAGAGAAACATACCATATTCATAAAATGGAAGCTAAAACTGCAAAACTATGTTATACCTAGTTCACATGTAAGTCAAAAAATAAACTCAATCAAAATCCCAAGAGGATTCTTTGTAGGTAAGAGTCAGTTGTGTGGGAATATGTGTGGAAAGCAAAAAGGTAAGGATGATAAGAACTAGGCTGGGAAGGAATAGCAGTGGAGAGCTCAGACTTCCCAAGTTCAAATCTCCTGTCAACCTAGAGTCATGGAGATCAATACAGCAAGTTACCAACACATACAGAACTTATGGAACAGAGCAGAAGACTCTGTAAATAGTCCTACTCAAATTTAGCCAACTGACACCAGTTCAAATGAAGGATAATTTGTATACATTGTAATGCATAGACTCAAAGTGTGCAAAGTTGCTGAGTTTCAGCCAGTGTCTACACCCAGTTACTCTGCAAGCTATAATAAATATTCTAGTGTCTGTTAACTCTAGTACTCTTGCCTTGCCACAGTCTGGTAAGCATCTGCTCTCCTGGGTAGGGGCTGTTTTACCCAGATCCTGAAAAGAGCCTAGGAAGAGAGAAAGGATATCCTTGTCCACATGACTAGGGGTTCCGGTCATGTTCGAAAATCCTTGAGCAAACAGAGACACTAAAAACTTGTACATTTCAAATCCTACACCAAAATGAATACCAAGAAGTTATACATTTGGTTGTAAGGTACAAAACTGTGGAATTTTAGACCTAGACATGGAACTATCTATTTATGGTTATGTTCTATAATGAAAGCATTTGATAAATAAGACTTCACTGGAATTCAAAATGTATGATTGGAGGGATTGTTTAAAGAATGAGATTCACGCTGAAGACCTACAGAAAACTTACCTGTCCATATCTATCAACACACTTTCCCCCAGAGCCTAAATGCGGTGGCTTGTGCCTGTAATTATAGTACTTGAGAGGCCTGCACTAGGAGGATTGCTTCGAGTTCAAAGCCAGCCTGGGCAGCATAGTACACTCAAGGCTAGCCTAGACTACAGACAAGACTCTAATTCTAACAAACAAACTCGGGTATCCAGGATCTACTAAGAATCCTGAAGACTCAACAGGAAGACAACAAGTAACTTGAGGCTTTGAATGAGCAGAAGACTTAGACATCTCAGCAAAGAGGATATATGTTGGCAAATAAGCATGGAGCAAGATCTGCAGCGTTAGCCACCATGGAAAACTGAAAGAAGCCATGAGATACGGATTGGGAAGTATGAACTACAAACAGAATCTGACACAGTATCAAGTTATCATACAGGAAGGCTCATGACCAGTTGACTCCTTGTTCTGACCCTGAGCAGTCATCTAGCTACTGTCTCCCCTCGCCCAAGAGCTTGTCTTCACAAGTGAACAGGGTAACCAACCAACACTGTCCCAAATTTGAAACCAAATGGGAAACATTTTTACCGTGAGTTTCTACCAAAACTGAGATTCATGATACCATGAGATTCTGCACAACGTTTAAAGAGAAAGAAGAATAGACCACTGGGCATGCGGTGCCTTGCATAAATCTCAAAGCCGAGGCTCTGAGTGAAAGAAGCCAGGCTCGAAAGGCAGTCGTCTGGATGATCGATATATGTGACTTTCGAGGAGAGACAAAACTTTGAGCGTGGATGACAGACAGGTTGCTGAGGGAGGTTGGAAACACTAAAAATAACACCATGCACTCCTCTGGGCTGATACACGGTTTTGTGATCCCACTGTGGTGGCTATACAAGCCTGCATGTGAGTTAAAATTGATTCACTGGAGGCTGGAGAGGCAACTCCGTGGTTAAAACCTTACATTGCCCTTGTAGGAGACCTAAATTTGGTCCTCAGCCTCCTCATTGGACAGCTCATCACTCTCTGTGTGGGTATGCTCTCGAGAGCGTGCACATATATGAGTAGAGGCCAAATTGCTCTCTACTTCATTATTTCTGATAAGTCCCTTACTAAAGCTGCCCTCACTGCTCTGGCTAGCCTCGTTAGTTAGCAAGCCTCAGGGAATCTCCTGTTTCTATCTTCCCAGGGCTGAGAGTGCAGACACACTCTGGCCTGTCCAAACTTTTAAGTGTGTGCTGAAGATCAGACTCAGGTCCCTGTGACAGCACAGCAAGTGGCCTTCCTCGGAGCCCTCTCCCCAGACTCACAGCCATCTTATAAGGTGACTATTGCTAGAGCTGGAATTTGATGCATTCACCAAGGCTAATGTTCTAAAGACTTGGTCACCAGCCTGTGGGGCTGTAGGGAGAGGGCAGAAGTTTTAGAAGAAAGAACCTCCTTAATGGAAGGAAGTTAGGTCACTGGGGAACATCCCTCCCAGGGAGACCTGGGATGTCAGCCCCTCCCTCTACTTTTTCTTCCTGGCCACCAGGATAGAACCAGCTTAGCTATAGCAAGGCCCTCACCTCAGCTTAACTCAGCCCCTATCCTGGCTCAAGGCAACGGGGCCAAGGAAAGCAAGCTGAAATCCCTTAAACGGTGTACCCAAGTAAGTCTTTCCTTCCTGTTGTTGATCTTGGGCATTTTGCCAGAGAGATAGCAAGCTAACTAATACATCCCTTTGAAAAGTAAAGTCAGAAAGACAATTGGCAGTGTTAAAATGTTTGCAATAAGACGAACATACCATGAAGAAGAAAGTTGCCTAGGATGTGTAATTTTGCAGACAAAGCTTAAAAAGATGTGAGGAGGAGTAAAAAGAAAAAGAAGAAAAAGAAAATATTACCTCAAGCAGAGATTCACAAACCTTGATATTCCTAAGGATCATCAGAAGGATCTGTTACCATTTTATTTCTGGGGCGTCACTCGACGGCTCCACTCTCAAAACACATGTGGTTGGAGCAGAGAAGGCAATAGCTCTTCGGTTACCTTGGCAACTCAGGTATAGATGTGTCCTTCATCATGGCAGCTCACAGGGGAATGGACTTTGTCCAGCAAATCAAAGCGGCACTCTGGAATCGCTTACATGGTTAGGACTTAATTTTCCTTGGGAGAGTACATTTGCAGTGCGTAGGCCTGCTGCAGACCGTAAATACAGCCACTGCCTGCTAGTGGACCAAAGCTGTTTTATCTTTCTCTCTTCACACAACTGAAACAGTTCCGCTGAATGTCTCTGGGTCTTTCAGGGCCATCAACAAAGTTGTCAGAAAAAAGTTCCTAGCTGGCTGACCTGTTCCAAGTGATGGGTGGAACATTTAATTTTTTAGATCTGTTTTTTTCTGAAAGCACAGAGAAGGAGGGCACAACTGCAGAAAAGTAGCCACACATGGGAGTTTTGAATCCAGAAAATACTATCAAAAACACAACTCAGACAACAGCAACCTTTGCCTTCTTACAGATGTGGTTTGACGCTAGCCAAACTTTCCAACTGTGTTTTTAAAGCAGCTCTTAGGAGGCTACCGATGGGTTTTTTTTTGTTTTTGTTTTTGTTTTTTTTTTGTTGTTGTTGTTGTTGTTTTTTCATGGCTTAAGGAAAATAAAGTAACCACTTATTTTCCTTATCACTTCCCATTCTCTAGACCATTCCAGTCTGACTGTTGGGGTGTTGCCAGTTAAGTTGCTACCCAGCTCACCAAGAACGGGGTACTTTAGTCGGTGATGTCAACTTCATCATCAGAAGACACAAAGATGTCACGGGGCTGATCAAAATGCAAGCCATTTTCGCCAGTTAGCCAGCGCTCAGACCAGAAACCCTGAAGCAGAAGCTCCCTCCACCTACAGATCTGCCTGTGGATTCCTGGTGTCCCTGGGCACCCTGGCACAGACCTCACCCACAGCTGCCCCCTCCTCAGAGGGGAAACAGAGGTCCCTGCTTTCATTCCTCAGCACAGGAAGTAGATTTGGCTCAAGGACCATCGCATACTTATGAGGAGGGACATGTCACAAGCCCATCTTCTCCCACCTTGCCGTCCTTGGGAGAGAGAAACCCCAAGTCAGCAGGCCTGTTATTAAAAAGTCATGTCTAAAAGCATGAAAGGAACACACTTTGGAAAACAGCTTGGACTTAGAATGTAGTTTCCCACCAACCTTACCACACATCCGCCACTGCTTGCCTTGGTATTTATCAGCTGTTTATTTATTTATTTATTTATTTATTTATTTATTTATTTTTGCCGGCTTTCTCCAACCTTGGCAACCTTGGCAATGAAAAATGCCCTTCAGAAGGTGAGTGGATACACTGGCACATCCCTTCATAGGAATGATATTCAATGATTAAAAAACAAAAGAAGTTAGCCGGGCGTGGTGGCGCACGCCTTTAATCCCAG
The DNA here is from genome assembly GCA_902729485.2 of Mus minutoides. Taxonomy (NCBI): domain Eukaryota; kingdom Metazoa; phylum Chordata; class Mammalia; order Rodentia; family Muridae; genus Mus; species Mus minutoides. The sequence continues at coordinate 1,653,774 of LR749728.1, forward strand.
TACTTGGGAGGCAGAGGCAGGCAGATTTCTGAGTTCGAGGCCAGCCTGGTCTACAAAGTGAGTTCCAGGACAGCCAGGGCTACACAGAGAAACCCTGTCTCGAAAAACCAAAAAAAAAAAGAGAGAGAGAGAGAGAGAGAGAGAGAGAAGAAAAAAAATTGAGGGTGGGGCTCAGAGGCAAAGCTGTTGCCTGGTATATATGACTCCCTGGGTCTCATCTCTAGCAGCACAAACCAACCAACAAGCTACCCACGGAAAGCGTCCCCAAAGGCTAACATTCTATGATTCCAAGTAATGGACATTCTAGAAAAAGCAAAACTTTGGAGACAGTGAAAACAGTAATGCATAGTGGATGAGGGACAGAGTAACAAATTGGTTGGGGGTCAAAGGATGCTATTCTATATGATACTGTTCTAGAGGACATTCAACATCAGGCGTTGGTCAAAACCAATGGAATGGTGGTCACCATCAATAGTGACTCCACTGCTGACTAGAGACTCTGGGTAGTCACAATGTATCAATAGTGCTCACCAACTGTTGCAGATATCTAATGCAAAGGAATTAATAAGAGGAAGTTTTCATGTGCGCATGCATGATTATGTGCATGTGTGCATGTGGTGTGTGTGCACATGTGTGTGTGTGTGTGTGTGTGTGTGTGTATTTAAGTATATATAAGGATGGAGGAATTTTTTATATGTTCTGAAGCAAACAGAAAGTCATGAACATTATGGGGACATGAGAGGGAAAAGTCTTTCACTGATGAGAATCAGGAAATCAAGCACAATTAATACCATTTGTTGTGAAGACTGCTGCCACAGAGAAAGCATTTCTTTTATATGGAAATATTTTCAAATAGGGTGGTTAAGACAATAACAAACCAAGCCAAAGTCTACATGTCTTCGTTGGGGTTTTAGTGCTTTGAATCAACACCACAACCATGGGCAACTTGTATAAAGGACAACATTGAATTGGGGCTGGCTTACAGGTTCAGAGGATTAGTCCACTATTGCCGCCATGGTGAGAAGCATGGCGGTGTGCAGGTAGACATGGTGCCGGGGAGGGAGCTGAGAGTTCTACATTTGGGTCAAAGGCAGCAGGAAGAGAGATTGACAGTGGGCCTAGCTTGAACACCTTAAACCTCAAAGCCCATTCCCAATGACAAATTTTCTCCAACGCCACCACGCCTACTCCAATAGGGCCACAGTACCAGTCCCTATGAGTCTATGCGGCTGTTTTCATTCAGACTACCAGAGTACATAATCTTGAGTCTGAATTTACTCCCCTTCAAGGCATTATCTGAGATGCTCACACATGAAACTACTAGCTCCAGCTTAGAGTGAAGATGCCCTGCAGTCCTGTCACCTGAAGCCTCACAGGTATCCCTGTCCTACCTACCTCAGGAACCATCTTGTGGTCACATTTCTATTTCTTAACAACCCTTTGAAAGGAGTAGCTTCAGAAGTCACCAAAATCCTTATATGACCGTCATGAAGACGGAGCAGTGCACCTCCTCTGAGAACTTACCCACACCACATTTCTACCGGGCCTTCCACTTTCCCCCAAGACCCTCTCTTTCTCTTAACCTCCAACCTAAATGTGTGTGTGTGTGTGTGTGTGTGTGTGTGCCTTTGTGTGTGTTTGTATTTGTGGGTATGTTCATGTGTGTGTTTGTGTGTACGTGTATTATATCTTCTTTTAACAAACACCAGAGTTGCTCCATATCAGCTCATCTTGGTATGCTTTTCTGCAGCAAACTTAAGAATCTGGCTTCATCTGAGTGGAGGTCCCCAAGGGATGAAGGGAAGTCCCTAGGCTGCTCCCAGTGGCAATGTGAAGCGCTTTGCCACCTCCCCCACACTACTGACATTGTCCTTTCAATTTCTCTTCCAATCTAAAATTGCTCAAAAATAACGTTTATTAAAGAAAACATAAACACATATCCAGAGAAAGTCAGAGGCTTCCTGGCCTGTCCAAAGCCATACGTCAACACCAGGTTCCTGTGACCGTTTGGCTTAACTTCTGCAATGGCTCACAGGCTTGGATTCTCCGAACTCTGGAGGATCCCGACTGTCTGAGGTGGGCACTCCTGCTCACAGCCTCGCTCAGGCATTTTTGTCTGTCAAAACTGCTACAGGCTTCCCTACCAGGCTTACCTACAGAGCCTTAAACTTTGTGTCTCTGAGGGACATCTTTAGCATTCTCACAGTGGAGGTAACCGCACCATCTGTCTCCACTCTGTCCTCGTGCAACCCCACTTACCAGCTTCTACAAAGTACCGGGCAGACTCCAGACATGGGGGCACTGCTAAACTCCTGTACGAATGGGCTTCCGTCTGAGTGGAAGCTTCCTGTGATACATCTCTTGGTTCTGAGACCGACCCACAATAGGAGTTCCGTAAATACCAGCAACTGCAGGACAGAGCCCACTGCCTCCTCGGGCCAAAGGAGGCTCAGATCACTGTAAGCAGAGGGCTGGCACAAGGGCAGGAGTGGCTGCAGTGCCTCGACTCACCAGCAGATGGCAGCAGCAGCAGACTCATGCCTGTGTGTTTCCGTGCTTCAGACTGCGGAGGGGAGGGCTGGGCTGATGAATGGGAGGCTCAGCCTCTTATCCTTCTGGATCACAACAAAAGCCTGTTCTCGCTGAGGAGTGTCTGGGAAAACAGAGCTCCTAATCTTATCGTAGCATCTCCTGCTTTGTCCTTTCAAAAGCAGCCACTTAACCCCCTGGAGCAGGGAGACAAATCCTTCCATCCGTCCCTAGCTCCACAAAACAGACCTGAGATCCCCAGGCTGAACGGCAGCAGAGAGAAAACGGCAGAACTCAAGTGTTCAGAGGCCCTCGGAGTTCAGGAGCAGAGGAAGGAGCTGTCAGGAAGGGTCAGGACACCTCTGAAAGCGCTTCTTGGCCCTGACACGGTGGGTGGTACAGGTCACCCGGGTTCCTGGGAGAAGCCAGGCATCTGGATTCTCATGTGACAGTGCCCCATTTTCAAATCACAACGGTGCCCCCGGCCCCCCAAGGACTTTGTCTGCCACCTGGATTTGGTCTGAGCCTCTGGGTCATGCCCTAGATAGTTCAGTTCAACAATTTCCAGATAAGTGACAAGTTCCGGTGACAGCTCCAGGAGGAACGGTGCCTCTTCCAAGGTCACTTGGTGAGGTGTGTTTTCTGCAGGCTCAGCCGGGAATGCTACATCCTGTTGTGGGAGGGGTGTGCATGGTATGGAGCTGGCAGGACTTAAATGTAAAGCCTCAAAGGACTGCCTAATAAGAAGGGACACCCATCATGCACAGAGCAGCAGCACCCCATGAATTCCTTTACTCCTCAGAGTCACCCACCGTGAAGGCATCATCGCAGATAACGCGTGGCCTCCCCTGCAAGTCCAGTGTCCATCACCCGGCTGCATCCTCAGGTACCATTACAGGCTGGGTAGCATAAGAGCATAGGAAAGGAAAATGGCTGTGGCCTCCCAGGAACCTCATGAGGTAGTGCTTGGCAACCCTCTGTGGAAGGTATACCTGGCCAATGTGTGTGGGTGTGGAGCATGATGGAAGGAAGCCACTCCTTCCCATCTTCCTCTGCGCATACTCCTTGCATACCATGTTCTTACAGTCACTTTCCTCCCTGCACACAGGAGCACCAAACGGCCAGGGCTTTCCATGTGTCTTTAAGCTTGGCAGAGCCCTTAGAGCTGTGAACTGAGTCCTGGTTCTCCCTTCCAGGCATTTACTAGTTTAATGCTCATTTGAGTCTCTTAATATCTGTTCCCAAGCTTCCCTTTTGTAAAATGGGGGTAATAAGACTTATCTCACCAGATATGGCCCTGGTACTCTATAGCAACAAGGCCTTGGTGCTCCTTAGAGACAAGGCCTTGGTGCTCCTTAGAGACAAAGCCTTAGAGCTCCTTAGAGACAAGACCATGATGCTCCTTAGAGACAAGGCCATGCTGCTCCTTAGGGATGGCATAGTGCAATGCCTGGGTGCCGACCATGACAAAGCACATTAGTGACTGCTGCCGTACTTCCTGGGGTTAGAGCTTGGCCTCCTCTCCTCAAACAACAGCAAAAACCCTTGGTTCAGGAAAAAAAAAAAAAAACACTTAGGAAAATGATTTCACAGAAAATGTTTCAATGGAAATTAGTGGCCTCATGTGCTATCCTCTGTCTTGGTTACTTTCTATTGCCATGATGAAACACCAGGACCAAAGAAACTTATAAAAGAAAGCGTTTAATTTGGGGATTCAGAGTCCCAGAGGGTTAGAGTCGGAAGTTGGCAGGCAGACATGAGCTTACATGTAATCCACAAGCACAAGACAAAGAAAGGGGGGG
>LR749728.1:1658602-1893197 GCA_902729485.2 Mus minutoides
TATATATATATATATATATATATATATATATATATATATATATAATTTGCTTGGTTGTTTAACAGTGGTTAATTCTAAGGGCACTACACTGAAGCACATGCTGAAATTGTCACTTAACAACATATTCAATATTCTTAAACGGCAGTTTTGAAAGGAGAACAGGAAGGAGAAGCTTCTTGCACTGGTGGAAGAACGCACAGTCGTATCTCCCTGGAGATGATGTGTGTGCAGAGAACACAGGTTTTAGATGATTTTCATTTCAGTTCTTTGCAAGGAGCCAATGGAAGGAAGTTTAAATAGCTCCCCATGGGCAGTGTGGTATTTTGTGTGTGTTAGCTTAAGCTACAGGCTAGGAGCGGCCTCTACTCAGATGAGGAGTGGATACGCCAGGGGCACTCAGCTCTTTTTTTAATCAGAAAGGATTCTGGAAGCATTGATCCCCAAAGCACGGATAATCCTTCAGTGAAATCCAGAGTCTTTGGTCATTAGCAAAATGAACGCTAGAGTGTGTTTTCTCCTGGTAAAGATGGGGATTTTAAAATCACCACATTAAGTCCTCTAAGAGCACTGAGCAATGAATGAGGTGGTGAACTTCCAGAAACAGGGGCTTGGCCTGAACCCTGAAGAGCCAGTCCCCTGCCTCCGAAGGACAGAGAGGAAGTCTAGTGAGACTAACAAGCTGTGCTTCCCGAAATGAGACTTAAAGTCCTAGTTTTCCTTTTCTGTGACACTGGCCTCACATGATCTTCCAGGAAGCTAAGGTTGAAGAGCAGAGATGGAGGACCCCATTCAGCTTAACAATCCCTCCCTCACTTTTCTTTCCTTTCTCTCTCTTTCTTTCTTTCTTTCTTTCTTTCTTTCTTTCTTTCTTTCTTTCTTTCTTTTCTTTTCTTTCTTTCTTTCTTTCTTTCTTTCTTTCTTTCTTTCTTTCTTGTGTGGCATCAAAATTTGCTTCTTAATAGATGTGTGGTGGTTAGTACTGACTGTCACCTAGGAGACAAAGCCCTGTGCATATCTGTGAGGAAGTTTCTAGACTGTCACCTAGGAGACAAAGCCCTGTGCATATCTGTGAGGAAGTTTCTAGACTGGGTTAGTTGAAGTAGGAAGACTTCAATGTGGAAAGCACCATCCCATGGAATGTGATCTTGAGCTAAATGGAAAGGAATTCTAACATCTCTCTCTCTCTCTCTCTCTGCTTGTGACCATGGATGCGATGCAGACCCATTCTTCAAGCTCCTGTTGCCATAACGACACAGTGTATCCTTGACCTGTGAGCTGAAGTCAACCCCCTTCCTTGTAAGTTGAGTCTGTCAGGCGTTTTGTCATAGCAACAAGGAATGATGGTTATGGCGCACATAAAGACTGTCCCCACTGAGTAGGGTACCTCCTGCTTGCACTGCACCTTGGCTTCCGGGTGTACAAATCGATCAGCCTAATTGCCCTGGGGCTCTGCCTGCAGGTTCTTTTCAGATCATGGCTTGGTGAGGGCAAACTGAAGCAGAGAATGACTGTGTCCTGTAATGAATGAACCTGGAGTTAGGTCTGGTAATGTGGCTAGAAATATATAGGCACTAGTTCTGAAGAGAGTCCTCAGTCATACAGAGAAGGAACTTCAAAACACTGTAGTCGCTTCAGAAAGAAACCTTAGAGTCTGTGCCTGAATGCCAAGTGACATGTATACAGGGCCAAGCATCCAGGAGGTGACATGTATACAGGGCCAAGCATCCAGGAGGTGAGACAGGGAAGAGATGGGGAGCTGTGAGCTGAACTGAGCCTGTGCAGGGCAGGAAGGCATTGTTTTAAGAACTCAAAAGTATTATAGTGTCTTAAATGGAGCCTACACTCACACACACACATTCACACACACACACACACACACACACACACACAGTCACACACACATATAAACACACACACACACTCACACAAACACATATACACACTCACACACATATACATACACATATACACACATATACACACACTCACACACATATACACACATATACACACACTCACACATATACACACACATATACACACACTCTCTCTCTCTCTCTCTCTCACACACACACACACACACACACACACACACGGGTGGGGGCGGAGAGGTGGTACATGTAAATACAAAATCGTCAATGAAAGAATGAAAGTTCTGAAAATTCAATTTGAAATTGAGTGCAATTTCCCTCCAGGGTACAAGGGGGAGACTGTGCGCCTCAGAGGGAAACAGGAGGTCACATGTCTGGGACATGTCTGAGAGCTGCTGAGGCCAGACATGTGGCAGGAGAGTCCCTGTATGGAGGCCCTGGGAGACCATTCCATGAAGCTGTGAACGTGAAGCCTGTGTTTCACTGGAGACTCCAAGATGTTGGATGTGCCAGAGCTGTGAGATATCTGCCAAAGAAAACTGCAGACAGGGAGTGGAACCAGGCCAAGGGAGAGCAGACTGTGGCAGGCAGCAGAGCCAGAAGGGCGGGGCCCTCCAAGTGTTTTGACATGAGACGTGGAGTTACAAGATTTGCATTTTGCCTTGCTGGGTTTCTGTCTTCTTTTATACCAATATTTCCTCGCTGTGGCCTGGTTCCTCCCTTTTGGAATGGCAGTGTATATTCTGTGCCATTGCATGTTGGAAGTATGGAATTTGCTTTTTGGTTTTACAGGATGTTATAGTTAAGACACTGCCTTGAGTTTTAGAACAGACTTGAACTTTGGATTTAAAAGATGGTGTTTTATCACTGCAACAGAGAAGTGACTAATACAGGGCCCCTCCTAGGCAGGATAAAAGCTGCTGTGGCTTCAGGTCCTCGGCTTTCTCTACAAGGCTGCACACTGAGCTGGAAGGATGAAGCAGAGTCTAGAAGGGGCAGGGTCCTGGACCAGCTGGGAGCGAGTGCCTGCAGGGGGGGGGGGGCTTCTCCGATAGTGTTACAGCTCTCTTAGGCTAAGGCCTTCTTCAGTGAAACGGNTCTCTGAGACGATCTTAGCTTGTGAATATTTCTTTGGAGTGGGCTTCTACGCATATACTTCATTCAGGGTGAATCAAAGTTATACAGTTTTGGGGAATGGGGTGTTAAAATCCAGGGTGGACAAAGGTCATCCATTGGCTGAAGGCTTAAGGCACTGAGATGCCTCATTAGCATGGGGAGGCATTCCAGGAGTCTCAGGTGCAGGACTACATGGCATCCTCAGGTGTGGGGTCCAGGATACCCCAGAGAAGAGGAAGCCCCGCTGAGAAAAGGAACACTGAGCTCAGGGTTGTTGGGTAATGTCAGACTTTGACCTAAGCAACAGGGCTTCCCAACAAACTGCAAAGGGGGTTGGGGGGAGAGAGGGAGAGCTCCAGGGCTACAGCTTTTGTGATTTTTCACCCGTGTTGAGGTGGGCTTCTCAGTGATGCAGCTGCTTTTAACTCATCCCTGCTCCTTGTAACTCAGCCCTCACCTGTATTCCTGCTAGTAACCTCAGTAGGAACTTGTTGGCTCACCAAGCTGGACTTTGGTGCAACCGTAACTTTGGTCTGCTGTGCGTTCCCTTTCTGGGTTGAGTAGATGTGTGTATTGCGTCTCCCCAGGAATTCTTGTCACACAAAGGGCACTAAGCTGACATACAAAAAAAGCCACCTGTTAGAACGTAGGTTACAGCTGTCTTGAAGTTAAGGGTAGACTAGACTCTAATAAAGGTCAAAGATTATCTTAACAGGCTTGAGTAGATCCACAAGGAAAGCAACTGTCTGCAAGACAAAACCCAGTGCTTGTTAAAGAAGAACACAATATTCAGACACCCAACAATACATCCCTTCCCCGAGAATGCCAAGCACAGCATAAAGAATTATTAGAGACAGGAAATAGGGTAATGTTCAGGAACAAAAGCAACAAGCCAATAATTGACTCGGAAACGAAAAGACGCAGGAGATGGGGTTAGGTTTTGAAACAGTTGCTGTAAGAGCAGCCGAGGGCATCAGAGGAATATTAACAGGACTTTACTGACACGGTGGGACATAGTACATGTCTATGTGTCTAATGTGTACCTTGTAGTCTGGGGTGAGAAGCATGAGAGACAGGCAGAAGAAAAATAATTGAAGAAGTGTTAGCCAAAATCTCCCCAAATTTGAAGGAAAATTTAATCCCTCAAACGCAAGAAGCCCAGAGACTTCTAGTGGGTATGGTCAGGGCACACAGACACAGTCACACAGACACAGTCACACAGACACAGACACAGACACACACACACACACACAATGAGAACATGGCTGAAAAATGATTGATGCAAATGAAAGTTTAGAACCAAAGAGACCAGCTCATGTTACAACAGAAAACAATTATAATAAATTATAGCTGACTCTTTGCAGAAATATTGTGGTCCAATATTTCTGCAGGACATAGAGAAACCAGACTCAAACTTACCAGGAAGCACTCCCTGCTGGCTAGCTTTCCCAGTGTCAGAAGGTGCAGTGCAGGCTGCTGGGGAGAAAAGATACCATCTTAACCAGCGATAGACCCTGCATACTACAACATGATCTGCCCGGCGGGATATACCCACTGGGGCAATAGTCCCATGGCTGTTATAAGGAACTGATGGCTCTCTGTTTGGATCTGAGGCCTGTTTCACAGGAGGGAATTTCATGCCTGCTACCAGAGTAGTGGCCAGAGAAGCCCATGGCAAGGTGGTCAGAGGCCCTAGGGTAGAAACCACTATGGTTATTTTGCAAAATGTTCATGTTTCCAAAGGGCCTTCTAAATACTTATGTTTACACCGCAGACCTTGGCTGCTCTCAGTCGTGGCCACCGAAGCTTCTTTTTGCAGTGGGTGGCAGTCATTGCTGAGAGGCAGAACGAGTCTCAGTGAGAAAGAACAGTGTCCAGTCCTAAGTGGGACATCACCCCCTCTACCCAGGCCCAGTGAACACCAAGGAAGTCCAAACGGAGAGAATGTCAAAGTTGGGTAATAAGAAGGAAGGCTGTGAGATGCAAACTCCTGGAGTTGCCATGGCGATTGCCCTCACGAACCCGTACCAGCTTTGGTTATGTGTACAAGATCAATCCATCAGAAACTCTGGTGTGGATGGGGAGATCTTACCCAGGTCCTGACACTGAGGAACTATAGTTGGCGATTCCGTTTTACTTGCTTGCTATTGAACATGTGGCCACTTCAAGGTTTCTCATGCCCCACCGGATGCTCCTGCATGTATACTCCTGTGGATGGGCGGTATTAACATGGCTTAGCGGGTTAACTTGAAGGTTTTAAAAAAGAAGACTGACAGGAAGCTGGGAGAGAACCACGTTCGCAAGAGATGTTTGTGTTTCATTGTCTGCATATGTGACTTCCTCAAAAATTAAAAAAAATTAATGTTAATAAAATCGAATGGAAAGTTAATTCATTTTCTTGCCATAAAAGCTAACAAAATACATCATTAGTGGAACTTCACAGAAACTATTAATAGAAGTGTTTTAAAGAAGGGAAATGTAACCAGTGAGATCAAAATCTACATAAGAAATGAAGAACACCTTAGATGGAGCAGTACGGGGGGCTCAGCAGGTACAATACTTACAGTGAGAGCCTGGCATTGAGTCTGATACCTGGAACCTACACAAAGCTGGAAGGAGAGAACTGACCTTCCCCCCCCCCCCCAAGGCTGTCCTCTGACCTCTACAAGGATGCTGTGGTACATGTAACCACACACAGTAGGCAACACATCCATATGCACATAATAAAGTTAGAAGAATGCCTTAAATATAAAAGCTTTTTGATTCATATACAGCTCTCAAGAAAGCCAATTCACTGCTTAAAGCAAAAGTAACAATATATTGTATATATCAGAACATATGAATAAATAAGGTGTAGGATAACAATAACCCAGAGGATGGGAAACAGAAAGAAAATGTGTAAATTTTATATATAAGTCTGTGAAGTGATACAATGTTACTCAGAGGTAGTTGTGGTAAGTTAAAAATACATACTTTAAACCCTAGCGCTACCTCCAGTTAGAACTATTTGCTGGATAAACAAAAGGTTTGTTTTAGCTATCGAGAGCCTGCCTTACATGGTGATTGAATTAGGTGCAGCATTATTTGGTGGGATGAGGAGACAAGGTGGAAGGAAAGGCGGTGGGGAAGCGGGACAGGGTGGATTTTCTGTGTCACTGTGCCTCATATACGCCTCATTGGTTAGAGCATCAAACTAGATTCAACAAGACAGCACTGTAAATTCCAAAGGAAGCAAACTTTCCAGAGTGTCTCCCAGTCAAGACCTCAGCCAGCTTCTCGTGGTGACATCCCATTAAGAAATATTCCAACTTACATTTTTATAGAAGGACTGGTATTGACAAAGTGCCCTGGGGACTAACTTCACGACTTGACAGAAAACTGAAAAAAAAAATTTTTTTTTTTAATGTGACTTTTCCTTCCCTTTCAATACTTGTGTGAGGGAACTGCTGCTTGTATTTCTTGCTGGGACTTAGGTGTTGATATTTAGTCTGCACGGTTTATGAGCCCTGTGCGGTGGACTTAGGAATGTAAGACTGAGTGCCTGGGTGAGGTTCTGCTGGCTGAAGGGAATCCGAGCTGCCTCGGTTACAGGGAGCAGAGGGTGTTATTAGAACTTTCTATTTGTGGTGTGACCCCCAAAGAGACATAATAAAAGCATGGATGTGCCTTCACAAAGCATGTTCAGCTCCCTCATTTCACTGGAGGACAGATCAGCGGGTCACGGAGGGAGCTGGGGCTGAGGGTGTAATGGCTCTCAGGGGGATAGTGCTGAAGGACAGCCTCCTCTGCCTTCTTCCACGAAGCAGCTCCTCCCTTCTCCCGGGCCTTCTGAATAGAACCCTGTGGAGGGCTGTTTGAAATTAGCTTAACAGATGTGTAATTATAATAATCATTTTGTATGTGTGGCGCCCTTTTCTTCCAGAAAAACCCAAAGCAACATCGTAAGAAAAACATAACTCTCAAAACCCTGGCCAGCTTGTCTTAGCACGATGCTGGAGGCCACGCTTGACCTTCAGATGCTGGTGAACTGACTGAGATGGTTGAGAGAGCAATGTGGGTATCCTGGGGAGGTCAGAGGAAGTGCAAGACCCAAAAATTAAAAGAAAAATTGATTGATTGATTGATTGATAACAGTTTTAATATTAAGAAACATTTAATATTAGAAAGTATTTAATTTCATCAAAATTAAAAGATCAAATATTCAGTCTTTTAACTTTAAAGAAAAAAAGCAAAAATGAAGAGCTGAATTCTGACTTCTGAACATGAGCTCAGAAGCCACAGGTCACCTCAGACCTATCTTACTTAACAGTTAAAGTCAGTTCTCTCTGACGATTTCTGCAGTGACCATGAGCTCAATCAGATGGATCTGAAAATGGGGACATAGAAAGAAGGGCCATCCATGTTCAAACATCAGATTGGCCCAAAGTTGAAGCTCAATGCTGAAAAAACTGTCGGGGAAAGACACTCTTTGCTGGCAGTGGCACTTGGAGGCTGTGTGGCCCCTCTATGAGTGAAGTATATACCCTGCTGCTTGGCAGAAAATACTCTATGGGAAAATACTCAATGGGAAGACATGGCTCTTTGATAATTCCACTGTCACCCTCACACATTCCTCAGCAAAACCGGTAATGGCAGAGAAAGAGATGGCTTAGCAACATCGAGGAAGGGGACCATATCACTGAATAAACTATATGATATCCTTGCAAGTAGCTGTCGGACCCAAGAACACAAGACAAACGTGTGAAGAGACTGGTGACCCTCAACACAGAAGAAACTAATGCTCACATCCTGGTATGCAATGCAAGCCTCAGTGAAAGGAGACGGGAGAGGGGGAGAAGGATGAAGGATGCAGGAGTCGGGAGAGCATAGGGAGAAGGAGAGAAGGAGAAGAAAGGAGGGAAGATGGTTCGGGCTATAATCCCCAGATGTGGGAAGTAGAAACGGGCAGATTTTTGTGAGTTTGAGGCTAAGTGGGGCTAGCCTGAACTACAGAGTATACACAGAGAAAAACTGTCTCAAAGGTAAGAAAATAAAATAAAGGGCAAAAACAGGAAAGGAAAAAAAAAGAAAAAAGCAGACATGAATTGAGAAACATTGATGTAGTCTATGGAGTACTACACGCTGTACTTGAATCAAAATATACACGCATGCTAACAAGGCCACATCTCTAAGACACACTGGTGATTGAAAAAACGATGTGGAGAGTAGGTACAATTACAATGGTTTCAATGTAAACATGGTGTCCATTCGCAGCCTCTAAAATATCCCAGAGTGGTCCTCACCTTGCCTCCTCCTCTCGAGAAGCCCCTCCTGTTGGATTTCTTGGCTTGATTGGTTTGGTGGTGAACACAACCATTTGGAAAGTGACAAGATAATGTTTATGAGCTTGACTGAGAAAAGGCGGGGCACATACTTACCAATATTGTAGGGGCTCTTACCCTGGGATAACTCAATTCTCTATTCACGAGGCAGCCCATGGAGAGGCCTTGACAGCAAGGGCTCTCTCTAGTAGATCCTCCTTGAGGTTAACTGAGAAACAGAAGCATTTATGTAGTTTAAAGCTGTTGACCTTTTGCTGGGGCAGCCTCTCAGCTAGCGACTAGCTCATCCTGACTTCTCCAGCACAGCCTCTCTCTGCACTCACTGCCTCCTTCCAGCTCTGTCCAGTCTCCCTTCAGTTTCTTCCTGTGTCTCTGCAGTTCCGGCCTGCCCGAGCAGAAGTTCCATCCCTTAACACCCTAGCTCCAGCAGCCAGCTCTTTATTATGCAAAAAGCCACATTTCTTATATAACTAATAGGCTGGGGAAGGTCACCTTCCCCAAGGCAGCTTGCCTTATTTTCTTAAAGGCAGGTGGGGAAATGACTTTTTTATATCCTGCTAAAGGGTGTTGCTGGCTCCGAATAATTACTTGAAAACACAAAAACATTATATTTTTCATAGCCAGAAAATACAATGTTTGTGGGTCAGCCCACCTCAGAGCCTCTTAGCAAGGGTTCACAGCTGGCCTGAACTGATGGCTCGGTCAGCAAAGTGCGTTTTTTGAAGCATGGAGGCCTGAGTTCAATCCCCACAATGCCACACTCAAAAAAAAGTCTAATCCAGTGGCATTAACTTGTGTTCCCACGGCTAAGGAGGCAGAGACAGGGGAGTCCCTGGGGCTCACTGGCCGGGTAGCTCACCTGTGTCAAAAAGCCAAGGTGGTCAGCATGTGAGGAACAATAGCCAAGGCTATCCTCAGGCCTCCACCTTCATGCACCCACGTGTGGATTCACATTTGCACGGACTGTGTGCACACACAGACACTTATTGTTTCATTTTTTTAAGCATCTAAAAGATGTAGATGAGAAGGATGGTGTCTCTCAGAGTTGGTGTGGGTATGGGAAGGGTGTGGCTTAACCTGAGTTCATGGTGCCCTCAGACCGAGGTGAAGAGCTGTTCCCTTGTTCCTCGTCCCTTTGTGCAATATTGATGAGCAAGGGCTATTTTAGGTCTCTGGCAAGCTTTGTCCTCCCTCATGTTCCACAGCACAGTCTAGAACATCTGAGGACAGTGATTGAGGAACAAAGAGGAAGTCCAATGACTGGCAAGAAAGGAAAGACTATGACTGCAGCGACCTTGCAAGACCAAATCAGCAAGCTTTCTTCCCTGACTGCAGCGGCAACCACTGCAGATCCACGGAAATCAGCCAGGCTTCCCGGTGTCCTTGAATGCCAGCGATTCTGGCCATGACTTCAAATTCCTATCAAAGGTGCTCTAGGGTCAGTCGACGTGGGTCGAGTCTGAAGTCCATGAGGAAATCCCAGGATCTGGTTGACAGGATAAGCAATGTAATGATGCCAGGGAGGCACTTGTTGACCTCTCCTTCATGCCAGCCTGGCACACTGAACTCCACTCACCACTAAATACCATGAGGTCGGTGCTACCCCAATCCTATTCTTTAGAACAACTAGCTGAAAAGCAGACTAATTCCAAAACTTGACCATCTAGTCCCTCTGGTGGTTGAAGCCTAGAACCTAGCAACTATTAGTGTTCTATACATTCGACAGTATTTTTGAGATGCCTGCTGGCCTTCCTTTAGCAACTTTGTGGGTGGGCATAGTAGTAGTCTTCAAACTCCGTGACTCTTCTCCTCCAAAGAGGTAGTGCCTATGACCCCACTTCTGAATCTAACAGTGATGCATGTCATGTTCATATGACTCCTAATCCTGTCACTGAAGGCCATGGAGACTCTACCTGGCTCTCTATTGTATTTGTTTCTTGGATCTCAGGCTCCTCTCATCAGGAGGAATGTATAGGCTAAATGGAGAGATCAGGCAGCCTGCTTGGTACAGCTAGCTGAACCCTATCCCTATCTACTTGCTATGTGAGCAAGGGTACCGAGGGCTGATTTTAAACCAAGTGTTACCTGAGGACAGCTGTCCATGAGACCCAAGGCAGGAGCCCAGGAAATTCCCAGAGGCACGAGATAATGCATATAACTAGAGTTTAAAACCACAAAGCTTTAAGGTGATTAGCTGCCCAGCAACAGCTGACAGTCCTATAGAGTTATTAGAGCTAGCCTTAGGCACAGTCAGAGCATGGTACACGATAGTCAACAGAACAAGGAGACTGGACAAAGACAAGCTCACCCATAAGTCTTTCCGGCTGCTGTGGTCTGAATGTTAGGTGTCTCCACAGGCTGAAGTGTTTGGATACTTGGTCTTGAGCTGGTAGCCCAAAGGGCTGGGTCATAGGAAGGTTACAGGCTGGGCTTGCTTCCAGTCTGGCTCCCTGTGTCCTGGCTGGCAGCGTACAAATAGCAGCTGCAGGCACAGACCGGGTCCACTGCTGTGCCTCCTCCTAGGATGGGGTCGAAATGCTATAAAACTGTAAGCCAGAATAAGTTCTTCCTGCCTTATGTTGCTTCTGGCCGGCATCGAGTCCCAGAGGCAGGAAGGTAACTAACACATTAGCCCTCTGGCACTTTCCAGAGGTAAAAGCTGGGAAGCAAGATGAGCCAAGCATCTACAGTCGCTAGAAAAACAAAGCCAGAGCTGGAGCCATGCCGAACGGTCCAGCATACCGGGCAGGGCCGGGGATGCTGTAAGAGCATCTTGTATCTGTGCAGCAACAAGGAGGAGCTATTCTACTTCCTCCACGGGGATTGTGAGGGTGAATACTGACTGACAATTTGCTGGGAGCGAGTACAGCAGTTCTAAAGCTGTGGGTCACGACCCCTTTCACAGGGGTCGCATATCAGATATCCTGCATATCAGATATTTATATTATGATTCATAACAGTAGCAAAATTATAGTTATGAAGTAGCAATGAAAATAATTTTATAGTGGTGGTGGTAGGGTGTCAGACCACAACATGAAGAGCTGTATTAAAGGGTCACAACATTTGAGAGGTTGAGAGCCACTGCCCTAGAATCACTGGGGAGACAGATCTCTGTGAGGGGCCTTCTAGACTGGGTATATGGATGTGTTTGGGTAGGAAGACCTACCCTGGCTGAATGAAAAGTAGACATTGACTGGAGCACTAATATCCATCTCTCTTTCCTTGCAGATTGAATATGGTGGACTGCCTCAGGCTCCTGACATCAGCATGAACTGTATCCCCCCCACTGCAATATTTGCCCTTCCCCCTCCTTAAGTTTTTCCCCATCATGTGTTCCATCACAAGGAAAGCCACTAACAACAGAAAATACAAAGCAGAGGAGAGCACCAAGTGGCCTGAACATAGCTGGCCCTGTGTGTCTCTGGGCTCTGAATCCACACATCTAACCACCTGTGTGTTGAAATGTGAAGGAAGAGTTTGTCTGTCCTGCTCACGGACAGTTCATTTCTCTCTGATTATTTCTGCTACAACATAGAATCCATCGGCGTTTACATAGCATGGACAGAGTCATAAGCATAATAGAAGCATTAGAAATGATTGCAAGTATACATGTATAAGTGTGTTCACATGCAAGTTCTACCTAAACACTGTACCACTGCATATTAAGAATCTGGGCAGCTATGGCCTTTAGGTCCTGTTGTGAGGGATGGACCCAAATGGCTGCTGACTGAGTATCCTACATGAGGGAATTAACATACAGTATCTTTCAGCACTTTAGATTTCGATTGAGGACTTTATCACTAATCAAAACAGTTACTTATCTGTTGCTGTGATAAAACACTCTGATCAAAGCAATTTGTGGAAGAATGAGTTAATCTGGGTTGGCTGTTCCAGAGGGATAAGAATCCATCACAGTGGGGAGAAAGTAACAGGCACGGCAGGCGACTGGAGTGACTGGAGCAATGGGCTCATGTTGTCTGTGGCAAGCATGGGGCGGAGGGAGCAAACTGGAAATATGGCCAGGCAGGCCTTAAGCTCTCAGAGCCTGCCACCAGAATGGCCACACCTCCTAAGCCTCCCCCAAACTGTGCCTCCAACTTGGGGATTTTCTCATTCAAACCACCACACAAGGTGTTTTAGAGGGTCAGAGAGATGGATCCACAGTGCATTATCCATAATCACGAGAAACAAAGAACACGTTTTGTGTCTGGTACATGTGTGTAACCCCAGCTCTGAGGATGTCAGAAGGTCTGCAGAGCCTTGTTGTTTTTCAGCCTTACTGGAGAAAGTGAGGTCCAGGTTCAGAGAGAGACCCTGCTGCTGCAAAGGAATAGGTGGGGGGGGGGGGTGAGAGAGGAGCATGCTGGTCAGATGCTGGACAGAGAAGCATCTTCTGCCTCTAATGCTTTCCTCAGTGTGGTGGCTTGAGGCGAGCTCACCTTTTCTGGACCCCTGCTCCTTGGCTTTTCCCTGGGCTATTAACCTCTAGTGGGGCTGTGGCGTTACATCCCTGTGGTGATAGGGAACTCGGTGTGTCAGCCTGTACGGGAGACACGGGAGCTCATTTGTTTATGTCCTTCCCTTCCCTTTTCTTTCTGAGAAAGATTAGAAAGATGAATTGGTTTAAACATTTACCTGGAAAACATGAGCATCTCCTAGGAAACCTCTAGGAAAGGCTACTTTGCATTTAGTTAAATAAATGTATTTATTAATTCATTTATTGTGTGTGTTGTATGCATGTCTACCTACATGTGTGTATGTGTGCATGTGTGTATGTGTGTGTGTGTGTGTATGTGTGTATGTGTCGCATATGTCTGTATGTGTGTGTTGATGTGTATATGTGTTTGTACATGTGTGTATATGCATGTGCATGTGTGTGGTGATCAGAATGTCAAATGACTGTTCTATCACTGTCCTCCTATCTTTTGGGGACAGAGCCTCTCACTGAACCTGGAGCATTTTGATTAAGACTATAATGGCCAGTATGGCCCTATCAAGACTCCTGCCTCCATTTCCCCAGTGCTAGGTTTGCAAGAGGTTGCACCATGCCTGGCTTTCTGCACGGGTGCTGGGGATCTGAACTCAGGTCCTCAGGCCTTTATCAACTGAGCCTGTCCTTCCGACCCCTAGGAAGGCTGATGTGAAGAGTATGTGTGTCAGGACTCTCCATGGAAGGAACTGCCCTCCAGTTCATATTGACAGAAGGCCAAAAGGTAGTGGTTGGCTAGGCAGCAGAACAGGCTCCTTGCGGTATCTTTGGAATCCAGGAGGCAGATGCCACAATGAGAAGGGTGCCCCCCAGCTCTAGGTTCCTCTTGTCACTTGCCCACTCTGCCTCTGCTGTCCTCATTGCCTCCAGCTATCGTTTCAGAAGGGTTGTCCCCAGGCCACCTGGGGACACTGGTACCTCTACCCCTGGCTGATTCTTTCCTTTCTGGCTTGTGGCTTCTGTAGTTGATCTCACATGAGAATTCAGGTGGGCCTGTCCTGGATCCTGCCACTCCAGGTGGGAGCAATAGCTACTGCTGGTTGGCTGAGGTAATAGGATCTGCCAGACCAAATCATTCTTGGCTTGGCAGGGAGGAGGGGTGTTGCTAACATGTGCCAGACAGGAAGAGAGAAGAGCCATGCGCATGTATGACAAGGTCATAGGGGCTGAGGCAGAGCAGTGAGGTCACATCAAGGCTCTGTAAGGGGCAGCTGGGAGAAGATCCAGTGAATTTGCCTTATACAGCTATGCTGGGCTGTGGAAAGATTTCCTCACAGGAATTCCTGTGGCATGGTTTGAAAGGGACTTGAGAACAGAGAAGCCTGTGAGACAGATATGACCAAGCTTTGTGTGGCACTTCTGATGCAGAAAAACATTAAAAGAGCCTAAGCATCCAACACTGGGGTAATGGTTCAGCATATTTCAACAGACACCGGCACGTACAAGAGTCCATCGCCACGAGACTTAACAGTGGAATGGAACAGTTACAGGGTGATGTTGAAAGTGAGAGGCAGCCAGGGGCTGGAGACAGAGCTCTGAGATTAAGAGCACATGTGGCACTTCCAGAGTGCTAGGTCAGGACCGATAGAACATCTGAAAATGAAAGAGGAGAGCAACCTGAACAGAAGCAGCTTGTCCTTTACTAGAACAGCGAAGGGCAGCAGTCTCTCTGAGGGGATGGCAACTGGGCGTCAAGGTGCGGTGGACATCAGGTCTTATAGGGAAGAAGAGAGAAAGTCTTGTAGTGAACAATTCTGTATGTAGAGGTGTTTCTGCCGTTTCAGGGTCGTAAATGCTTTTGTGTTTTATAAAAAGATAAGGAAGAAGGAATATGTTTGGTGGAGGCAAAGTATAGCATGGGGTGCCTCTGTGAGCCCATTCTGAGGCATCCCTCCCCCACAAGCCCACCCTCCCAGGTACCAACCACATGAGGGTATAGAATAGAGTTTATTCAGTGCATGGGGAGGTAAGTTGAGAGAAAGGCAGAGAGAGAGAGAGAGAGAGAGAGAGAGAGAGAGAGAGAGAGAGAGAGGAGCATAAGCATGTGAAGAGAGAGGTAGGAGGGGAATGGGGAGAGAGGGGGTAAGGAGCAAGAGAGAAGGGAGCAAGAGAGAGAGGAGGGGGCAAGCAGCCCCTTTTATAGTGAGTCAGGCACACCTGACTGTTGCCAGGCAACTGTGGGGCAGAGCCTAGACAAAATGCCAACAAATGCCAACATATGATCTTACAGACATGTTGACTTTCTTGTTGGGCAGATGTTTTTATAGGCATGCAAAGGACCCAAGGTAGGTTTCTAGCACCCCTGCCTGTACCTCTAGCTTCACAGGTGTCCTAAATCCCTTCCAGGATGTGTCATCCTCCATGACCTGACATCTCCCAGTAGGCTCCTCTCTTAATGATTCCCTAAGCCCCCAAATGTGCCATCCTGAGGAAGGAACTTTTGGAGAACATTCTAGGTCCAACCTTCTAGCATCCGTGCCAATAATGCTAGCTCTGGAGAATCTGATACCTTTTCTGATCTCCCTCTTTCTTTCTTATATCTTTATGGCTTTTTGGATTTTTTTTTCTGTATGTAGTGACCATGTCTTCCTTTGGTACTTACAAATAAAAATAACCAATAATATTATCCATAAAATAAAATTGCAAAATTTTTAGAATCACTTGAGGAGATATTAATAACAGTATCCCCAGAATTGTAAGGGCTATTAGTGGGTCTCTAATGCCACAACAAAGTACCTGAGACAATCTCCTTATAATCAAGAAAGTTTGTGTTGGCTCAAGTTTTGTTGGTGTTGGCCCCTGAGTGGTGGGAACTGTTAGTGGTGGACAGTATGCCATGCAATGCAGACTTAGTCAACTAAAGAAGACACAAGTCTCTTCTCTGGTTTTTCTAGGATGCATCCCTGAATATCTGACATCTCCAACATTTAGCAGTTCATCAAACTCCCAATCATGTTCATTCTAAGGAATGATCCTTTGGGAAACATTCTAGATCCATCCAGAGCAGGAAGTAGCTCCTAATAGTTGGTGTAAGGAGGTGTAAGGATAGACAGGAGAGGGAAAAGTGGGAGTGAATCCTTCAGAAACCAAACCTGTTTCTTTTTCTGAAAAAAAAATTTTTTTTGAGAGATTTATATGGGATTCAATATGCAGTCTGGGCTTGCCCCAAACTCATAATCCGCCTACCCTGACTTCTGAATGCTGAGATTATAGACAGATGTTACCATTTGACTTCATGGAGATCAACTGACTTTATGGAGTCACAGGCCAGACAGGTGCTAGAACTGGGCCCAGCACCCTGTTCTACCAGCTGCAATACAGCAGAAGGAAGCATGGGAGACCTTCTGCTTCTTAGCTTCCCCATTTGAGACCTTAAGGAGAGAGGCACACAATGTGAATCTCTCAACATGCGTCTCCTAAAGCAGATAGAACGGTAGTGCTCCTCCAGTAAACACAAAGAGACTTGAGCTGTCTTGGGGTTCTATTGCTGTGAAGTGAGGTCACCATGACCAAGGCACCTTTTATAGAGGAAAACATTTAATTGGGGCCTGGGTTAAAGGTCAGTGGTTCAGTCCATTATCATCATGGTGGGAAGTATTGTGTAAGCGGACTTGGTGTTGGAGGAGCCAAGAGTTCTACCTCTTGATCCAAAGGCAGACAGGAGGAGACTGGCTTCTGCAGGCAACTAGAAGGAGGCTCTGGATCACATTGGCCAGACTTGAGCACACACATATGAGACCTCAAAGGCCAGCCCCACAGTGACACAATTCCTCTAACAAGGCTACACCTCCTCCAATAAGGCCATACTTCCTAGTAGTGCCACTTTCCATGGGCCAAGCATATTCAAACCACCACAGGAGCTCAGGGGCCCTGAAGGAAGCGTCAACCGGCTCAAGCCCTTGGAATATAATCCACAGCTCAGATTCACAGAAAGATGAAACCAGAGGCAGGGAGATGCAGCTGTCCCGAGGAGCTGGCTACAGAGAAATATCTGCTGTCACCTCAATGCTGCCTGTTGCTTTTACAGATACAGTCACTTAACTGCTGGGGCTGGAGAGATGACTCAGCGGTTAAGAGCACTGACTGCTCTTTCCGAAGGTCCTGAGTTCGAATCCCAGCAACCACATGGTGGCTCACAATCATCCATAATGAGATCTGATGCCCTCTTCTGGTGTGTTTGAAAACAGCTACAAGATATAATGAATGAATAAGGAAAAAAAAAAACAACCTGCTGCCCAAACTGATCAAGGTTGGTAACTGGCAATACAGTGCTCTTTGGGGTCCATTAGATGCCACTGTGCCATGTGCTATTTAAAGAAGCAGGTGCCTCGGTGGAGAGAAGGCACCCATGCCGTCTCCTAGAAACACACATCAGTGAGAGAATCACAGCAGGAGGGTGTGGGAAAGACTCTGATGCGGTGCTGCAAAATCAGCCAGCTTTAAGCACTTCAAACCCTACTGCCTTTAAAGATACTTTTAGGAAAAGTAAAAAGAGCCTTTAGATTTTCCACATGCACACAGCATCACACACACACACACACACACACACACACACACACACACACACACATCTGTATATCTTCATTTCTGTTGCCCTGAGCCTGAGGTTGCCAAGGAGACAGTTACCAGCCGAATAAAGCTGTTGGTGAATAATTAATTGTCTCTCCTCAGCGAGGCTAGAAGGAAGAACTTATCCAAGTGCGCATGCAGGGCTCAAGCAAGCTACTGTCCGCTCAAAGTGGCAGGACCGCAAGGGACCTGGGAGATGGCCATAGGAAAGGCAGGGGTGAGGGCAGACCTCAGCCCTCCAACTCAACCAGAAGCAGCCAGTGCCATGGCCAGCCCATACTCCTAACTCTTGACCACTGCCCCGCAGGCTTCCACCACCATCGTTTGCATTTTCTAGTAGCCTGAGGATTGTTGTTCCTTGTGGGAAGAATCCAGAAAGCTGCATCCAACTCCAAGTGACAGGAGTGGGCCTTGTACTGGTTCCCCATGCCTCAGGGGATTCAGGCTCACCCACCCAAGGTGGCCACTTGCCAACCCCCTCATTCGTGGCTTCTTTCCTTTCCCTGGCTCACTTCCCCACTCTCCCATGTAAGCTTTTTGCAGTAACCCTCCCCCACCAACACACCCCCATACCTACCGTTAAGTCCCTAGTATGCAAAGCCTCAGACTTGCTCCTGAGGCAACTAAAGAAAGATTCATACTGTGGAGCAAGACCTGTGTGTGCCGGTCACATGGGGGTAATAGGAGCCAGCTACGGAGTCCTGACCTCTTCTGCATGGAGGAATTGTCCTGCCGAGGGACCGGCATCACAGCTCTGCTTTTCATTTTACCTAATATCTTATAGGTCATCCGGTGCCAAGTGCTAACAGTAGCATGTGCTGAGCCTGTGATAATGCATACCCGCAGAAACAAAGTGGATTTATTCCCACAAGCACCTAAGCCCAAACCCCAGATGGAGCGGAGTGTCTTCAGGGATAGGTGCTGATTACAACCTCATGGTGATAACCCTCTAATTCCCAAACTAACTTTGCAGGTTAAACAGTCAATTTGAAGAAGCCCAGAGGGATTCAATTTCTTGATGTCAGTACACCGCGTGTGCAGCTCCTTCCCCGAAGGAGGGTCTTCTTTATTGAGTTGTTTGTTTTACAAGGTTTATTAGTGCTTTTCCACCTCCATGGTCTCCATCCCCAAGAGAAACAGCTTACAGGAGGTGAGGTTCATTTTGACTTGTGGCTTGAGAAATTTTAGTTCATTGTGGAAGAGAAGATATGGTCCCTGACTGTGGCAGTGGGAGTGAGTGGCCGAGCCTCCTCATATCGTCGTAGTCTCTCTCACACACACACACACACACACACACAGAGAGAGAGAGAGAGAGAGAGAGAGAGAGAGAGAGAGAGAGAGAGAGAGAACCAGGAGCTAACCTTCAATGGAACATGCCCAATCACCTATTTTTACATAGGCCCTCCTCCTAAAGGGCCGGCAGTTTCTCAAACAGCGCCACCCTGAGGCAAGCATTAACACATGAGGAGGACATTTCCAATTCAAATTGTTGCACAAGCCCCACAGCTGGCACCTTAAAGGGAAAGGGAGTTTACTCTGGAGCCATTTTGGGTGAGCCAGGCTAGGAACTCACATCTGGGTTGCCCCAAATCCCATGTTAGATAGAGGTTTGATAGTTGTCCAGAACAAAGAAAGTCCTAAATCAAGGTGAGTTTAAAATACCTCGGTGGGTACAATACAAAGGTGGTTACAGCAGGAAGGGGAAGCTTGTCTATGGGTCCAGATGCCATCTGATGACATTCTTAGCTGTTGGCTTGTTGAATGCTTAGTCTGCTAAGTCAGGAGATTCCAAAAGGATTATTAGTCACAGGATGTTAGTTCAGACACAGAGTTGGCAATGATTGGCTGTTCTGGAGGGCTAGAACTTAGCCCCAAGTAAGGTAATCAAGTCTCTGGACTTGCAACATTCCAACTTCTCCACAGTACTGCAGTTTTAACAAGTCAATCACTGTCTGCAGACATGGCTTCTTTTCAGGACTTTTTGTTCACAAAACTATAACACAAAGTCATTACCTCTGCTCCAAAAAATACTAGAAGATGGTCTTTTCCTTCAGACTCTTACTAGAAAGGTCATCTAAAAATATTGCCGAGATACTGTGCAGTGGAGACAGATGGATCCTCAGTGGCCAGCCTCTCTAGACCTGTCTCCAAAACTAGGATGGGCAAAGATTGAGGAAGTCATCCAGAGGCCAATCTGTGGCCTTCAGACATTCCTGCGTGGACAAGAGCATGCATTCATACATGTGCAGACATACACATAATACTCCCACCCACTCCCCCCACCACACACAAATATAAGATCACCAGTTGGGAATGGGAGGTTTGTGGGCTATGTCCAAGTCCCTTGAGTTAGCCTCTCTAGCAATATTGTTCATGATAGTGAACTCTTAGGAGAAATGTCAGCTTCAACTGTCTAAAAATGAGCTGTGAGGGAGAAGAGACACATTAGCTAAAGATCCTTATGCATTTTGAGGATGGGATGAGAAAACATTAGAGACTATTTCCTCTGTGTCCATCACTTGGTTCCATCTGCTCAGGACACAGCCTAAAGTGCAGTGAGGTGGGTGGGGTAGAGCCCACAGAGCTCTATGACTGATTGACAGCCACTGTCTTAACCTCAGTTCTTCCCAGTCAGGCAGCTCACAACTAAAGGACAGTCTTCAAGATGGAGGCCCTTCCTGTTTGTTCCATTCTCCCTGAGTTTTCACTTTAATATTTCACAAGGAGTACCTCTATACTCTGCCTTCCAGAGCGCGGAGCGACACCCAGACTGACCATGTCACGCAAGAAGGGATGATTCATGAAAGCAGCTGATTTTCACTTTGTTTGACCACCTGTATCTTTCCACATTTCTATTTTCTTGTAAAATAAGGTCAGGGCTGGAGCATCTGGGCACAGAGGAGAGAAAGAGGAAGTACAAACCTCTCAAAGCCAAGCACCTTCTGTCTTGGTTATCTGATAACAGCAAACAGCTTTGATGGAGGGAGAATTGTCTGCCACAGAGAAAAGCTGTGTAGACTATTTTTCACATCCATGGCCCCAGCCTGTACGCTAACAAAGATGTAACCAATGGCTGGCCCCAGAGATGAGAGCACAGGTGGCATAGGCCTGGCTTTTGTGGCTTCTCCAGGTAAGTGTTCCCAGGACAAGCAGCTGCAGATGTCTCCTAACTTCCTTCTGTCTGATTTTCCAGTGCCATTTTCTCAGGACTGAAGAGCTACAAATTCTACTTGAGGCATACTGAAGTCAACTCCCAACCTGACAGGTCAGCTCATGCTCATGTATAACTCAGGAGCTCAACGTCTATACCTGCAGATATGCAAACGAGCTGTGAGGGACAAACATCTCTAAACCCCTTCTGTGTATATTTAAGACAGAGTCACACACAGCCCACCCTCAAACTCCCTTCATAGCTGAGGCTGACCTTGAACTCCCCACTTCTCTTGCCTGCCCCTTCCAAGTGTGTGCACACTTGGTGTGCACCACCACACTTAATCTACCCTTCTGTTATAAAAAGGGATTTCAAGGTTCCTAGAAAAGATGGGTCACCAGCACCAGACAGGACAGCACCTCGTGCCCAGCACAGCCCTTCCAAGCATAAGAAACACACTTGCAACTTTATTTCCATTGTCAAAGTTCATACAAGATATGTCTATAGCCCAGGTAAGACCAGTTGGGGCCTGCCCTGAGAAGGGAATTCTGGGAAATGCAGTTGCAAGTTAACTAAGTGGACCCCATGAACCCTCTTCACTGGCTCTGTGAAGAGAACCTGTTGAAGTTGAAAGGGACCAGCTGTAGGAACATCATCCCAGCCTGCTCTGAAGCTGTAACTATCCTTTCGGCGTCCAGTTATGTGAACACTGAGCTGATGGTGGCTATAATCGGAGTCCCTGTCTTTTCAGCCTAACCAACACAGAGAGCGAGTTCTGCATCCTACTGCCATTCAGTGAAGGAGTGATTCCTACAAAGACCACCATTGTGCTAAGGCGATAGGAACAAAGTGAGGTGGAGGGGATGAACAGCTCACAGCATTTTCAGTTCTGGTGAGAGCCAATTTGCTAAAGCCTAGAAAGAAGCCACAAAGTCCCTATGCTCAAACACTGTTAATGTTTGTCATTAGCTTATCTCCAAATGGCAGATATACATTTTTATGGGAGTTCAGTCGCCACGGCGTGAAAGGCTGGACACCCAGATAAGACCTGTTGGCTGTATGGCCCCCGAGTGGAGCCTTCATGCTTCAAACTGTCATTCTTATTTCTGCAAGCTGAGAAACCTAATGACCCAATCCACCAGTTTTAAGAGGAGTCAGACTCTTTGCCATAATCTCAAGAGGTTGAAAAGCAAATATAAATTTATGGAGTGGCGAAAGAATGCATTTTCTCAGCCACTGGAACCCTTGCAGCCCTCTCCTGGGCCTGTCTTTTTCAGGGACAGCTCTACTCGTGGTAGAGGATGTTTGAAGACCCAGAATGTTGCTTTGGAGAACGTGAAGTCATTTGAAGGAGATTTTCACCAGGTTCTTGTCTAGCCCTGGCACACGGCTTTCATACACCGATTGTTCAAAATGCCAGTGAGCCCTTGTGTGTCCCAGTTTTCTTTTCTTAAATCATTTGTGGATCCCGTTCTATTTTCTGATGTTTATGAGTAGCTATTGAATATATCCTAAATTACCTAATTGTCCCAGCTACAGACTCCAGTTGGTGTCATGGCTGCAGACATGCAGCACCATCATTTGGAACATGCTTCTGAAAATGAGTCCTGAGAACAACTCTTTTTGTCTCCCTGTTCCAGGAGCTCATTACACACCAGATAGCAATGAACTCTTCTGGAAGTGACATAGGCACAGGCATAAGACGCATCCTCCCCACGGTGTGTGTGTGTGTGTGTGTGTGTGTGTGTGTGTGTGTGTGTGTGTGTGTAAGTGCACATGGAGGTCAGAGGAATATGTTAGCTGTCTTTCTCCATTGCTCACACTTACTGTTTGAGACAAAGCCCTTCACTGAATTCAAAGTTTTCCATTTCAGCTAAGCTGGCTAGGACAAGCCAGTCTCCACACGTACTCCTTTCCCACCATTGCTAGGGTCACACACACGTGCAGTTGTGACAGGCTTTTATGCGGGTGCGAGGAATCTGAACTCTGTTTACAGTTTTTACTCCACCCCTGATGAAAGCTTAATTTTTTTTTAAAGTTTACTTTCTGGTTTCTGTTTCAAAAGTAATAAATATAGCATGCAGAAAATGTAGGATGCTATGTAAAAATACTTTTAATCACTTGTATTCTCAGGTAGTGACTTTATCAAACTGACGGTGTCTGTTTACCAGTTCTAGGAAGGAGAGGATTCTGGGCAAGAGGAAGAGATCTCAGTCCCACTCGGTGCCTTCTCTTCACTCCTTGGTCCTGATGCAAGCACTGACCGTTATTTGTCTCTCTCTGTGTATGGCTTCAGTCACTGTCTATCTGACATCTTCTCAGCAGCTGGGGTTCCAGATATAAAGTGAATCAAATGGCACTGCTCTCCCATCAAGCTGGAATGTAGGCCAGAAAAATCACAGCATCTACAAGGCCTCACTTCTACCTCCTTTGCCTCCGCTGTTCACTGCCAGAGCCCTTGCGATTTTCCTGCAGGCTCAGCCCTGGCTGGTTCCTCCTACACAGCTCTCAGAAGCAGAATCACCACATGGGGAGGCCTGCCCTGGGCATCGAGCTCAGGGAACTCCCCACTCTTCCCTTCCTTCCTTCCTTCCTTCCTTCCTTCCTTCCTTCCTTCCTTCCTTCCTTCCTTCCTTCTTCCCTCCCTTCCTTCCTCCCTCCATCTCCCTCCATTCCAAGGTGTGTGTGTGTGTGTGTGTGTGTGTGTGTGTGTGTGTGTGTGTGTGTGTTTGGCAGCCAGAAGAAAGCATCCAAGATCCCTGGAGCCAGACTTTCAGGTGGTATTGAGCTGGGACCTGCACTTGGGTCCTCTCCAAGAGAATCGAGTGTTCTTCACTTCTGAGCCACATCTCCAGCCCCGCTCTACTTTGCTGTATGCTGTTTGCCAACAGAAAACCATCTTTCTAAACTCCCCTGGGGAAGACTGTGGAGAGGCAGCAGGACGTAGGGGCATCCTATGGACACACTGGTTTTCTTCAGACCTAGATGTGGTTAGGACCCTGAGATTTCATAACGCTTTTCTGGTTCCTGTTAGTCCTGTCTGTACCTTTAGAAAGAGTCCTTCCTATGTTTAGAATTTGTCTCCACAAAGTTCACATCCTGGAAACATGATCTCCAAATTCACTTTTGGAGAGAGGGTCTTTGGGAGCAAAGACAAAATGAGAGCGTGAAGGTGGGGGGCGCCAAAATGATTTTGGTGGTGATTTTGGTGCTGGCCTGAGCTAGCATCTTGCCATGGTGTGGTTTAGCAGGGAAAGCCTTCACCAGATGATGGTGGAGATCTTCCAAAACCACAGGTCAAGCAAACCTCTGTTCTTTGTAAATAACTCAGCCTCAAGGGTTTAGGTTATAGCTCCAGAAAACAAACTAAAATGACCCTCCTGAGTCACCCCTTTGCAGGGACGTTTGTACCCCCCCCCACACACACACACACACAGCCCACATTTTGGGATTTGCCTTCCAAGACAAGAAGGCAGTGGCTGTCCTGGCAACAGGTGCTGAATCGTCATAGGGCAGTGCTGTTTGGTTCAAGCATCAGGGTAGCCTCCGCCCCACTAATCAGAAAAGGCCTTTTCTCTTCCAGTCAGAGTCTGGCATCCTGTAGGCATGGGCATTGTGAGTTAAAGCATCTCTAAAAATTAAGCACTGAATCAGGCCCTTTATTTATAGCTCATTTTACAAATGTGAATTAAAGTGGCCCAGGCTTATGACACACTCAAATTTATTATCCCCACTTGATGGCCTGGATAGTTAAATACTTGGGTGAATAAACTTAGAATTCATTAGGCCTCATTTTCTCATATTTCATATATTTGCAATTGACTCTCTTCCCTGGCAGTTTTCAAACACGAGAATTAAGCTGGCTCTGAAATTTATGGATGCTTTCTTCTAATATTCCTTTAATTGGAAACTCATATGCAGCTTCCTAAGCAAGCCACCCGTGGAGATAACTTATATAATTGAGCTACCTTATTGTGTGGCTGCTTAGGATTCTATTTTCTGAGGCTGTCTTATCTCTGAAACACCACAGAGGTAAGAACTACACAGCCACAGCTGGAGGATTAAGCTACATTTGGGATTTTTTTTTTTTTTTTTTGTAACCTCTGGATTGGTGTCAGGAAGGGCTGATCACTTACAGGTTTCCTGTATACTGTTGAATGTTAATAGGGCAGCTTTGGAGACTGGAGACCCTTATCCCTGGGACAGCATCGTATTATTTGAAATAATTAGGGGACTGCAGGAGCTTTTCCTATGGGTAAATGAAGTCTGCCTCTCCAGACCCTGAATCTTTAAAAATTCATTCTGTTACCACTTGTTCCATGTGAGGGCACCACTTTGGACATCCTATTAACAGCTGCAACTGAGAGGGGGAGAAACCGAGGGGAGAGGGAAGCCGGAAACATGAGAGCCACAGCAGATCCAAGAGGGATTGTACTGTACTACTGTACAAGTCTCCCTGTGAGGTGCGCCAAAGATGAGACATCACTCCAGGATTAGCTGTCCACTGAGGGACCGCACGGCAGAAGTGAGGTGCTAGTGATTTCTAAGGCTTTGGAAGCTGAGCGCTATCAGCATACACTAGCACCACGCACTTTCAGCAGAGCAGTGTTGATCAACTAACACAGTTCCGTCATTCACAGGCTCAACTTCAGATGCCGGGTCTATGATGGACTAGGTGTTGTTCTCAGTGCATGGCACCTTAGGGGTGAGTAGTAATATTCTCTCTGTGTAGATGGGGAAAGTGAGGCTCTGAGTAGTCAGAGGCACAAAATTAGTAAGTGGAGGAGGGGAAGTTGACTTTCAATTATATATACCAGAGTCTGTGTTCTTACCTACTGTGTTAATCTGTGCTCTTCATAGATACAGAAAGAGACTCACAAGTGGTGTGTGTGTGTGTGTGTGTGTGTGTGTGTGTGTGTGTGTGTGGTGTCTGTGTGTGAGTATACATGTAAACATGGAAGCTCAAATCCAAAATCTAATGACACACACCTAGAGACACCTAGGAAGATGGAATCTCACCCGAAGAACTGGCTCAATCCGATTGTTCTCCAACCATGTCTGGGAGAGATTTTATTGGCTGATGATTGGTGTAAGAGGATCCAGCCCACTATAGATGCACCATCTTGAGGCAAATAGCTATATATAGTCCTGGACTGTATAATAACAGTGAATCAGAGAGCAAGCTGAGACGGGGGGGGTGGGGGTGGGGAGTTGGCACATGTGTTTAATCCCAGCACTCAGGAGGCAGAGTCAGGAGGATGTGAGTTCGAGGCCAGTTTGGTCTATGGCACAAGTTCCAGGACAGCCAGGGCTACACAGAGAAATCCTGTCTCTAAAAACCAAAATAAAATAAGCCATTACAGAGAGCAAGCCAGTGAGCAGTGTTCCTCTATGATTTCTGCTCCAAGTGGCTTTTGGTCATGATGTTTATCATAGCAACATAAAAGTACACTAGAACAAGACTCAAGGAAGATGGAAGCCCATGTCCAAAGGCAGTCAGCCAGCAGGATAATTCCTTGGGGGGGGGGGAGTGAAACTTAGTTCTTTTTAGACCTTCAACTACCGAGGCACACTCACATTACAGAGGGAAGTCTGCTTTACTCAACGTTTAGTGATTTAAATATTAATCTTACCCTCCCTAGAAAACAAACCTCCTAGAAACATCCAGAATAATGCTTGATAAATAAAGTACTGAAGCACCATGACTCACAAAATTTAACCACGACAGGTCCTGTGATGACCTGAACTGTCTATTCCAACACACACACACACACACACACACACACACACACACACACACACACACGCTAACCTCAGGATGTAACTTTACCTACACATAGGGTAGGTGCAGCTGAAATTGGCTAAGATGAAGTCACACTGAGCGCATATCATAATCCAACTGCTTCCTTTATAAGAAGAGGAAAAAACAGAAGGAAAATGGCTGTGTGTAGGGATTCAGCTTAGTCTGAGGTCAACCATCTTCATTAACCACCATTCTGCCTGTCATGGGACCATGATACATATTCCAAATGCTCCCTAAAAAAAAAAATCCTTAAATGCAGCAGTAGTGTATGGGTGGAGCCATAACTCTGTGGTTAAGAATACTTGTTGCCCTTGAAGTGGATACTGGGCTGGTTCTTGCATCCAATACATTAGGCAGCTCATACCCACCTATTCCTGGGGATCCTATACCCTCTTCTGACTCCCACAGGCACCAGAACTTTTGTGGTGCACACAAAGACAAGCAGGCACACACATACACACCAAAGAGATGTTAAAAAAAAAAAAGGGCAGGCAGTGGAGGTTTTTGTGCTACACTGTCTGATTTTTAATTGATATTTGGCATCACAATCACCTTTGATATCTCTGGCTGGCTAAAGATGCTTGGCGTATAAGCTTCTAGCTCCTGCCTTGGGGTGTGGTGCCTTCTGCTATTCTGTCACCTGTCCGTATGTCCCTAATAGATTCTGTGCAGTTCTGAATCTGTCTGCCTCTTTCTGCATCCTCTGCCTCTGGTGGCCAGTTGTCATACTCCAGAACTTTTGAAGTACCACGTGAAGACAGAGACAGGGAAAACTATGAGGATGTAGGATCTTAGAGTGAGATGATTTGGGTACAAGTCAAAGAATGTCTGAGGTTCTAGAACGCATTAGAAGATCCTCTATGCCCATAGGGGCCTTTCCTGTCACCTCACCCTGGGACTTCAGATCTGTGAGAGGTAAGTTCCTGCTATTTAAACCACTTAGCATGTGGTCCTCTGTCATAGCCTGAACACTAACATACCCAGTATGCCGTGGGCTCTCCCACCATCCTCTCCCTTTGGGAGCTGATGTTTTTGGAAGAGAACCAACGATCAAGAGACTCATGTGGGTCATTAAAAACTCCTTCAAAGCAGGATGGTAGGTGTGAATTACACGGGCTGTTCTGGCTGAAGAGAAACAGGGCTGACTTATAAGGAACAAAGCCCTTAGAAGATAAGTGTCATGAGATACTGGGTACAGTGCTTTGGCTCTCTACAGCATCACAGCTGGTTCAGAGGTTGGTTAAGAGATTTATTAGGAGTTATTAACACCATAAGATGGGATGGAGAGATGGCTCAGTGGTTAAGAGCACTGACTGCTCTTCCAGAGGTCCTGAGTTCAATTTCCAGCAACCACATGGTGTCTCACAACCATCTGAAATGGGATCCAATGCCCTTTTCTGGTGTGTCTGAAGACAGCTGTAGTGTACTCATAATAAATAAATAAATCTTTAAAAGAAAGAAAGAAAGAGAAAAAGAAAAACCAAAAAACACCATAAATTGACAACATGACAGAGTTCTGAAGAGTTGTGGCCCGTGAGGCACAGTGGAGGTCCATTCTCACAGGTCTTCTGGAGGCAGCAATTGAAAGAACAAATGAAATAAAAGGAGGACCTTGTCTTAGGTAGGGTTTTACTGCTGTGAACAGACACCATGACCAAGGCAACTCCCATAAGAACAACATTTAGTTGGGGCTGGCTTATAGATTCAGAGGTTCAGTCCATTATCATCAAGATAGGATCTTGGTAGCATCCAGGCAGGCATGATGCAGGAGGAGCTGAGAGTTTTACATCTTCATCTGAAGGCTGCTGGTGGAAGACTGACTTCCAGGCAGCTAGGATGAGGGTTTTAAGCCCACATCCACAGTGACACACCTACTCCAACAAGGCCACATCTCCTAATAGTGCCACTCCCTGGGCCAAGCATATATAAACCATCAGAGATGTGATGCCTCCTAAAGTGTGGAGAAGATTTTTATTGTAGCTATAAGGGAGGAAGCTGAGCATGGCCTGCAGAGCTAAACTGCACTATGAGAGAAGAGATGAGAGTGGGGGTAGGAAGCAGGGATGAGTGGGGAAAAGAGAGAGGTTGCCTGACCCCGGGCCAAACATCCAAGAGACCGGCATAGTTAGCCAATATGGCTAAGTTATAGGGATCAGGTTAGGAGAAGGGGGTAGAAGCCCAGCCCCTGGGAGGAAGGGGTTTGGGGTAGGGGTAGGGGTAGGGGTAGGGGTAGGGGTAGGGTAAGGAGTTCTGGGAACACTGAGTGTATGTGTAAGTACTGAGTGAGTCTTGTCTGGGATTAGAGACCTAAGGGCAATCTCATGTAGTTAATGAGAAGCCCATAATAAGTGCTTGTGGTCAGACTCTGATTGCTGGGTGTGGGAGTGGGGGAAGGCTTGCCCCTTCAGTTAACATGTGTCCACCATACTGCTATGCTACATGTTGTCCCTGATAGCTCACTGAGCTGCATAAACCTCCAATGAGGAAGTGAGAATTACAGTCACAGATGGCCATTTGTTTTACAGCAGATGGGGGTGGGACAGGGTTGGGGTGTGAAGCTGATATTGGTGAGGTTGGCCTGAGGAGCCTCTAGTCCGTTAAATTACTTTCTAGTAGAGGGACAGTGGCCAAGAGGCCATGACATAGTCCACGTGTGTGGACCTGGCCCATCTTACCAGGTCTGCCTGGGCAGCACATACTTAGGCCTTGCTTCAGAGCTCCAGGAGTTACATGGAGAGCTGACATAGACTAGAAAAATCCAACGTTAGCACAAAATCTATGGAAGGTTCTATAAATTAAATGTGCTCATACATGCTTCTTGTCTAGAAGGATGCCAATCTCCCTCTGATTGCTGCTCCCAGTAAATGGGACTCCCCCAAATTGTTCCCTTCCTAAGCCTCATGGGAGGAGTTGTGATATTAGCATTATCCCAGTCTGGCATGAGAAAAGCCCACTACTTCACAGTGCTGGCCCTAGGTCTTGCTCTGGGCTGCTGGTATGCACAAGCCACCCAGACTCCCAGACACAGGATTTACCATGCCTGCTTCCTGTCTGCCCCGGGATGCCAACTTAATGGACACATGAACAAACATGGCCTACTACACAACAGGGAGGAGAGGAGAGCACAGGGAGAGAAGACGGGGAGAGAGAAGGGAAGAAGAAAGGGAGAGAAAGGAAGGAGAAGGAAGAGGGGAGGGAAGGAGGAGAGGGGGAGAAGGGGGCAGAAGCAGATCAGAAAGCAGAAGATTGCAAAGAAAGTCCACGGGGCTGATGGGACTTAAAAGTCAGCAGTGAGCAAGTTCTGGAGAGTCATGGGTTTGGACAGACATCTCCTTTGTGGTTAAGGATGGGAAAGCTGGAGACGGGCGTGGTGGCACACGCCTTTAATCCCAGCACTTGGGAGGCAGAGGCAGGCGGATTTCTGAATTCGAGGCCAGCCTGGTCTACAAAGTGAGTTCCAGGACAGCCAGGGCTACACAGAGAAACCCTGTCTCGAAAAACAAAAAAAACAAACAAAAAAAAAGGATGGGAAAGTTGTGTGCTGGCAGACACACCCTCATCCTTACAAGAGTTATGACAGGTACAAAAGTGTGGACAAAATACTACCTGTATATTGTCCATACTTACTTTTTTTCATATTGTACATATGGACAATATGGTAGGGGGAAAGCCAGAGTGAGTTCCACACCCACAACACCTCTGGCTACAGAGACCATCCCTCAGTGGCTACACAGCTGTTCCTGCAGTCACTGAACAAGACCCACACAAAGTGTTCCACGTGGTTCATAATCTCTGAAGGATGTACCTTCAGTTTCAAGTGAGTGGGTTTGTTAAGCATGTAGCAAGCAAAAGTAAAAAGGTAAAAGAAGGCATAGTAAGGAGTGGATAGAAGGAAGCAGCAGGGAGATGGTACAGCAACATCAAAAGGGGTGCTTAGGGCATCCAGCAGAGATGACCCCCCCCCCCCCGCAGCCTGGTGGAAAGAGAGAAAACACCATCAGCCTTCAGTGTCCAGGGGAAAGCCTCCATGAGGCAGACAGAGTTTCTAACTGAGGTCTTTCTCTCCATGGCTGAGTCGCCGGCTTCTTGTTCCCATGGGGAATTTTATACCGTGAATTAAACACTAGTATCTATCTGTTGTAAAGGTACCGTGTATTCCCTCTTAGGCTGTGTTACTGTTTCTCCTCTCTCCTTGTCACAGGGTTAGAGGCTAGCCCATCACCCCTTCAACCACAGGCCTTGGAGGATACCTCAAAGCAAAGGGAAGGAGGTCTCCTCAGTCCGGAGCCAGCCTCTCAGTGAGCTGAAACAGCGGGCGGGCGACCGTTTACCAACCCAGGCTGTTACACACAGCTGGGCTGAGGGCTGGAGCAGCGCGGGAAGCTGGTCCGCAGTCAGTGGCCAGGTGAAATACAGAACAGAGCGACAGAGCCAGGAGTCCTTCTCCTTCAGTCACTGTGGCATGCAAGCATGCAAGCACTCTCCCACTGAGCCACCCACAGCCCTGGGTCAGACCCTTTTGGCCCGCTCTGATGCTGCTGGGGTGACACAAGGCATGTCTACAGGACTAGTCTCATGGATCATGGCGCAGATCAGCCTGAGGGCCACTGACCCTGAGTCAAGTCTGTGTTACTATATTGATACATTCCAACATAGGCTGGGACAATGAGTGACGCCACTACAGAGGTCATACCTATGCCCAGAGGGTCACTGGGCTGCTATGTCTGAGTCTCAATTTCTCTGTTTGTAGACTGCTGAACAATTACCTACTTCCTGAGAAGCCCAGATGGTTAAATAAGGGGCGGCGGGGGTGGGGGGGATCAAGTGGTTATCTGGTAGCTGGCACAAAGTGTGTACTTAGGAAGGGTCACCCCTTGCCCCTTGGTCCTGGCAAAGAAACAAAATCTTCAGCATGGCTTAGCTCGGTGTCTCCGCATCACAGGTGCCCGAGGAAATGAGCCCAGCCTTCCAGACTCAGCCTCGAGAGCAGGCTGAGGATCTCCAAATACAAGACAGAGTGGGGCTGGTCAGCAGCCAAGGGATGAAGATGGCAAAGCTCTGCCTCCCTTCGCTGAGAACAGAGAATCAATGGTAAGGGAAAGCTTCAGGCCCTTGAGCATTCCACAAGCCAATAATAAAATTTAAAATCAATGGGGAGGCTGACAGCAAAGCGATGGAGGGGCCAGAGGCCAGGCGCGATGAGTCTCTGTGCTCAGAGCAGGCAGACAGCCTGGGCAGGCAGCAGGGCTGCCAGTGAATGGGCTGCTAAGGGGAGTCAGGGTGCTGAGCGCCCAGACCACAGCTAAGGCGCCATCGGGCCTGGAACCCTGCTCTCCAGGCCAAGTGTAAGAGGCCCAAGAGGAGCTGAGACTGTCCCAGAGTGGTGGTCTGGAACTCAGCATTGTACTGATAGCATTACTCAGCCCCTGGTGGGGCGCTGCCACAGCCTGGCAGATGATAGTCGTTTATAGCACCACATTTTTAAAAACTGCACAGACACTGTGGTCTGGCACAGAGATTTAAACTATTTCTCAGCTGAGGGGCTGCACATGTTCATTTATCCTCTCAAATATTTTTGCAAGTCCTTTCCATGTGTCAGGGACTAGGCTGAAGCAGCCAGATACGACAGGAAGCTTTTGTTCATCATGCAGTTGCTGCCCACCGGAGGATCTGTCACCCACGGCCAGGAAGGTGGAGGGAGGGCTTTAAAGAGCGCTGGAAAGGATGTGGTCACCCTCCCTGGGAAAGAAGGTGTTGGTGATGGATTGGTGACCTTGGTCCCCTATGCATATCCTAAACAGTGGTTCTCAGCCTACCTCATTCTGTGACCCTTTAATACAGTTCCTCACATTGTGGTGACCTCCCCCAACCATAGAATTATTTTATTGTTACCTCATAACTGTAATTTTGCTTCTGTAATGAATGGTAATATAAATAAATATCTGATATGTTGGATCTGATATGTGATACCCACTGGTTGAGAATGCTGTCCTAAGACGTTCTGGCATTAGAGTTGAG
Source organism: Mus minutoides (assembly GCA_902729485.2). Classification (NCBI taxonomy): domain Eukaryota; kingdom Metazoa; phylum Chordata; class Mammalia; order Rodentia; family Muridae; genus Mus; species Mus minutoides. Next base: position 1,690,941 of record LR749728.1, read on the forward strand.
GCAGCTGGGGATGGAAGAGGAGAGTGACTATGTAAGCTTTCAGAGATGTCAGTACCAAGGTGGCGCTGAAGCCTGCACTGAGCAAGGAAGCAGGTAAAAGAGTGAGGGGCGGGGGCTCAGAGCACAGCGGGTGAGGATAGAGAGGGGGGCGAGGAGAGGGAGAGAGAAGAAACACCGTGGGTGACAGGCACAGAGACAGAGTGACAGAGAGACTATGCGCATACTAGAGAAACCAAGATCATCTATGTGTGACAGACACAGACAGGAGATCCTGGGAGAGTGGCAGAGACAGAGAGACACGTCCTCGTGGCAGAAGGAGGAGGAGGTTTATAGTAGAAAGAGAGAAATGCCATGCATAGAGACACAGAGAGAGGGTGAGGGAGATGATGTATATGCAGTCAGAGGTAGGGGAAAGAGGAAGAGAGGGAGAGGAGAAAAAGAGACAGAAAAAAGGAAGGGAGGGAGGAGGAGGGAGAGAGTATGATCACATATTTCAGACCTAGTTGTGCAGTTCTGTTTCTGGCAATGTTTGGGCTCCATCTTTGAAGTTTTAGAAATTTCTCTCAGAATTTCTGTGAATGACCCTTGATAGTACCTCTTATTAGCATTTCTTCTAGGCTCCGCCCCACAGTTACCTGGCAACAGCCAGGAATGCCTGACTTACTATAAAAGGGGCTGCTTGTCCCTTCCTCTCTCTCTGGCTTTCTTACTCTCTCCCTCCTTGTCCCTTCTCTCCATTCCCCTCCCCACCTCTCTCCTCATGTTTATGGCTGGCCTCTACTACTCTGTTCCCTCCCTCTCCCTCCCCCTCCCCCTCCCCCTTCCCCTCTTCCTCTCTCTCTCTCCCTTTCTTTCTCCCTCTCTCTTTCTTCTCCCTCCTCCTCCCCACCTCCTCCCTTTCCAACTCCCCTTCCCATGCCCTAAATAAACTCTATTCTATACAGTGCGGCTATTCTATGAGGTGTGGCTGGTACCTCAGGGAGAAGGTATGGGCTCACAGGGAACCCCCTTCCCACTGCACCATTTCTTGCCTCTACCAAACATATCCCTGGCTTCCCTTTCTTTGTTATAAAACACAATACCCCTGGGAGTGGTCTTCTGATGTCAGAAATCCTGGGAGTCCCAGCTAAGCTGCTCCGGGGAAGCCCACAGCAGCTTTGACAACCTCCAAGTGCCAAAATAGCTGATGTCACCCTTACGCTTGAGCATGGGTCTGGGACAGTGTGGAACTGGAGGAGTGTTGCCTCCCACCCCTCTGTGGGGGCATGACCTTCTCTTGGTTTGGGGACAAGAGCAAGAGAAAGGACAGGAGAAAACGATTAGCGGGCAGATGAGCATCCTCTTTCCACTCCAGCTGCCAAGGCCAATCATTTATTTCAACTGAGGTATTTGCTAAATTAAAGCCACATGCACGTTAAGTATGCCGATTTCATGCTCTGACTGCTTAGAGCGCAAACACCCGGGCCCAGCCTATGTTTTGGAGCACTGAAGGCAGTAATTAACTCATAAGGTCTCAAACTAACAAACGACTTCCTTTACAAGCAGAGTGTCAATCGGACCTTGATTCATGAAGTCACTAATTGCTCTTCTTGGTTTTACATTTAGTATTTAGTCCAAAGACTTAAATGGATTATACAGTATTATACGGTGTCCCTGAATTGCCATGTTTGTGGCAATGATCAATATTCGGTGGGTTGTTCAATTTCTCTTATTATTTTTTCAGACAGGATCCCTCACTGAGCCTACAGCTCATTGATTTGGTTAGCTTGGCTGGGTAGAAAGTCTTAGGGATCCTCCTGTCTCTGCCTCTTCAGCACCAGAATTACAGGTATGTGCTGTCACATCTGGCTTTCACATGATTACCGGGGATTAAACTCATTTCTTCATGCTTACACAGCAAGCATGCTTACCCACCGAGTCACTCTCCCAGCCCCAGAGTACATTATTTAAAAAAAGAAAAAAAAAAAAAAAAGATAAACAACAGAAAGTCAATTCAGACCAAAGCTAAATGCAGGCTACCTGGGTAATGGCAGAACGCAACAATGGCGTGGACAGTGTCTGAAAGCAGAAGGGCCTCGGAGTTTCCAAATGAACCAGCCCTCTAATTAAAACTGCCTCATCCCAGCTGGTCATGGATAGCCAGCCAGGTAGGCATAGCCTTTTGTCCACCTTACTTTGACTCATGAAATGCTTAGTTAGACATGGTGGCCTCCACGCCCTGAGGTTGTGAGCAGCCTCCTTCTTGTGACTTCTCAGATTGGGCTCCTGTCAGGGCCTCCCCTGGAGCACATAGAGCAAGGTCTATGGAGACCCACTGTCAGCAGAGGAAAGCGATACAGGCACTACTACTGCTTACGTGTTTAGCCCAAACATCAACATTTAAATCAAATCTAACCTTGAACTTTCTGCATCTGTTAATAGGGAGATATTTCCTTTCCCTGCTGACCAGATCCACCCAAATCATACCACTTGGGCACAAGGAATATCCCGAGCTCGGAGCAATGGAGATCCAACAGATGGGGAAAAGTTCTCCTTCGTCCTTATTGGAATGCTCACTCAGAAGCTCCGCTAATCAGGACCATCTGCTACAGGCCCAAGGTCAGACATATAGACCAAGGCGACACTAACGAGAGTCCAGAGAGAACGCGTACATTTGTGGTCCACTGATTCTTTCTTCTGACAAGGGTGCCAAGAGAATTCAATGGGGAGAGAATAATGCTTTCAACAAATGGCGAGGAGAATGGAGTTGGACGTTTTCATTGCATCATATGCAGGCATTAACTGAAAATGGGTCACAGGCTTTAAGGCAGTATCCAGACTTCTAAACCTCTTAGAAGAAAACACAGGGGAAGTCTTCATGAACTTAGGCAAGGCAAGGTCATCCTGGCAACAGAGACTCTAATTTGGACTTTATCACAATGAAGCACCTTGGACCTTTAATGGGCACTGCACTGGCTGGTTGTTTTGTCAACTTGACACAAGTTAGAGATATCTGGGAAGAGTGACTATCAATAGAGAAAAAAAAAATGCTATCAGTGTGGCCTGTGGGCAAGACTGTGGGATGTTTTCTTGATTAACGGTTGATGTAGGAGGGCCCAGCCCACAGTGGGCAGCACTACCCCTAGGCAGGATCGGAGTTGTATGAGAAAGCAGGCTGTGAGCACTGAGTTGCTTAGGTCATGGTGCTTTATCACAGCAAGAGAAAGCTAACTAAAACAGGTAGAATGTGCAAAGATAACTCACAGACGTGAAGAAAATATTTGCAGGCCATAAAGCTGATAAAGGCCTTATTGCTGGAACAAACAGGAATCATTTATGTCCATGTAAAAGCCCAAATCACCCAGCAAAAGGTTCAAGGTGAGATGCAGAGGTGCCTAATAAGGGTATGGAGAGTCTCATTATCACTAGCCACTATGGCAATGCTCATTAAAAGAACAGTGAGTTACAAGCCATGGCCACAAGGATGGCTATAAGTAAATTAGAAATAAAGGAGATTGGTCAGGATGTCTGGCACACAATGAGAAAAGGGACAATGAACATAAGGTATCTGAGGGCTGGAGAGATGGCTTGGCATTATGAGCACTTAGTGCTCTTGCAGAGGACCCAGGTTCAGTCCCAAGCACTCATGCATCCTCCTTAACTCCATTTCCAGATTTGATTCCCTTTTCTAATTTCCACAGACACCAGGCATGAATGTGTGCAGCATACATACATACATACATACATACATACATACATACATACAGGCAAAACATTCATATAAAATAAATAAACCTTTTAAAGAGTGAGGTGTCAACCTTCTATTTCACAATAAACACAGAGTATGATTTCACATATTCAAGTTTAAAACAAATCGCTTGTCCACACGTGTGCATGTGGTATAAAAACCTAGCCTAGTAGTTCTCAACCTTCCTAATGCTGTGACCCTTTAACACAGTTCCTCCTATTGTGCTGATCCACCAACCATAACATTATTTTTGTCACTACTTCATAATTGTAATTTTACTACTTAAGAGAATCATAGTATAAATAGTTGTGTTCTCTGATGGTCTTAGGTGACACCTGTGAAATGGCCTTCAACCCCCAAAGAGGTTGTGACCCATGGGTTGAGAAGCACTGACCTAGAAAGAGGATTTGGTAGATGTTTGAAGAGTATTGAAATCATTGCTCTTGAAAGAAAACAGGACAGAACGCAGGGGAAGGGGGTCTTTGGGTATTGTTTTGGGGGGTGGTCTTTTCTTTTGCATTACTTCACTATAATTCAACAAGTGTGTTATTAAATATTTTGGTAATGAGATTGTTTGAGAGAAAGAGAGAGGGGGGGGAAGAGAGAGAGAGAGAGAGAGAGAGAGAGAGAGAGATCCCAGCAGCTTCCATATAAGGAACTGTCTGCAGGTATTCTGGACACTCAGAAGAGGGAGGTGTGACCTTGGACTGTGAAGGTGACAGCAGAAAGCCTGTGGGAAGGACACTTGATTTGGCACTGCTATGACTAGGTAGGGAGCTGTGGGAACTCAGGTAGGAACAGGATGGCAGTATGACAAAGGCCCAGGGTTGCACAGTAGAAAGTCTGAAAGTATGTTTGTTCATCAGAACGGACTCATTTTGGGTCTATCTTGACGATCAAACAATGGATATCTGTCAGAACTGGAGATTTATTTCATATGGAAAGAGAAGGAAGAAAAAAAGAAGAGTAAAGGAAGATAGGAGAGATCCAGAGGAGAAGAAAGAGATGGGAAGAACAAAGGAAGGAGGCGGGGAGGCAGAGTGGGAGGGAAAGGAGGATCAGTCCAGAGTTCAAACGAAAACTTCTGGACTTTTATAAGCAACTAGACTTTTTGAGCCAGTGGTTTACAACCTGTAGGTTCCAAGCCCTTTGGGCTCACATATCAGAATACCTGCAAATCAGACATTTATATTACAATTCATAATAAGAAAACTTAAAGTTATGAAGTAGCAACAAAATAATGTCATGGTTGGGGGGTCACTACAGCACCAGGAACGGTACTGAGGGGGTCTCAGCATCCGGGGACTGAGAAGCTCTGTGAAGCAGAGGCGAGAGTTCTGAAGCTCCCTGGGCTTCAAACAGTTTGCTTCTGCAGAGATGTGACCATTTGGAGCTGTAGTGGTGACACTCTCTCCGTGATAATCATGTTCTCTGCATCATCGTCCAATCGGACTTTATACACAGGTCAAAGAGCCTGGAATTGCAGTTACCTGTATGAAGAGCACTCAGAGAACACTGGAGTTTTCCACTAGGGCAAACCCCAGCTTGATCTCAGAGGAAGCAGGTTTCAGACTCAAGTCTCCAGTTTGCGTTGGCCTTGAGGAGCTCATGAAGAGTCCAGCTTCACTTCTGATTAGGGAAGACTGGGTCAAGACCATTGTGCACACATATGAGGTCCTGATGTGGGAAGTACAGCCCAGGGCAGGGCGTTCCCACCCGCTGTTTCTGGACATACAGTCTCTCTTGCCATATGTTCCTGGAAGCATTTATAAAAGCCAGTCAGAGCAGTGGTAGCAAGATGTTTTTAAGGACTTAGTCCTCCTCCCAGCTGGGACTCTTTGGAGTCACAACATCGTCTAAAATGAATTGCTGGGGCCCTGAGGTCCACCAAGCCAGGAATATAGCCAGCCTGACTGACTGTCCTTTTCATTTGAAACTAAGTAACATCTTGGGTTGTTGGCCTGAATTAATTGTTTAATTCGAAAAAGAAAACAAACGCAAAGCAACCAAGCCAGTCAAATCTACGCTAAGTCAAACCAGCTTGGGGGTGGGGGTGATGTTTGGTTGGTCTTCGTTTCCAGCAGCAGAGAAAACCGGAGTTTGAAATGCAAGCGTTTCCCAAACTGAACACGAAGATGTACTGGCTGTCTTCTCAGAGGCGGAAAGCATTTCAGAGAGGATGGAAGCAGTGGACCTTGAACTCCTCTGTGAAGCCCCACGGCCTGCACTGATGTGGATGATATACATAGGCTGCAGTCTGCAGCAAGGACACACCTACCAGCCTTGGAACACCATTGTAGTCACCAGGGTCCTTGATCAGAGGGGAAAAGTCCAAGCAGGCAGCCCAACATTCTACCCACTGCCTCCACTAAACCAGAGGTGAGCTCTAGTCCAACATTGTTCTCTTACCCCCAACACACACACACACACACACACACACACACACACACACACACACACACACACTCGTGTGCCCTGACACCTGAGGGTTCATTCAAGTTGAGTCACCGTGATGATAAAATTTTCTTTTCCCTGCTCTCAGCTGCTGTTGCTTTTCCCTTTCAAGCAAAACTAATAAAAACTCCTTCCAAGTTGTTAACATGAGATGGGAATCTCAGCTTTTATGCCTGAAGGGCTTACTACCACATCTTCATGAAAGATGCTACAATTTAAAAAATATTGGAAGTTATTTGCGTGAGAACAGCCGCCCTTCATAAATACGGCCTGAACAAGGATGCTACACCATTGGTTAATCTTACAGCCATAGCAAATGAGTGGAAGAGAAGACTTGCAGATAAATGACTTTGCCCATAGCTAGAAGCCAAGTGCGTAAGATAAAGCACAAACTCCTCCAACACAAGAATAAATCTATTTCATGTTTTCTCCTTGTATAGTGTGCTTATAAAATTCAGGCCCACATGACAAGCACAGCGTTCTAATATAAACAGTGCTGAGATGAACACAATTCTTCTTACTCATGATTAATATATTAGACAAATCATCTCTGAATCATTTAGGCAAATCATCCTTTTATATTCATGGTGAGGGCAGATTTTCCGCCTCTTATCTCAGTGACAAACAGCCTTTCACTTCCATTACCCTAAATAACCATTGGGACTTCTACCTAGAGGTTGTTCTTAATAAGGGAAAATTGCATGGTGACACATGTTTGTGTTTCTAATCCCCGAAGACAGAAAGTAAAGAATATACAGTTGAGATGCTGAGAGGACATGGAAAATTTATGATCCAACCAAGGAAAGTGGCGTAGGCTGTGGTGGGGAGACAGCTCCGTTAGTAATGTGCCTACCTTGCAAGTGTGAGGACCTGGCCAGCCAAGCTCCAGGCCAACAGAGACCCTGACTCAAAAACCAAGATGGTGGCTGTGCGCGGAATTCAGCTTTTAGAGCATCTGCCTAGCACGCACAGAGCTACGAGTTTGATCCCCAGGCACTGCATAAAACCAACTATGGCGGCACACACCTGCAATCCTAGGACACGGGAAGCTGAAGCAGGAAGGTCAGGAGTTCAAGTCCAGCCTGTCTAAAAAGACTGTCATATAAAAACAAGACAAAACAAAACGAAACAAACAAAACAAAACAAAAAAACTCCACAAACTTCAACACTGATGAATATAAATTTGTAAATAAGATTTACACTATTTATCTTTATTTTATGTATAAGAGTGTTTTGCCTACATTGTGTGTGTGAGAGAGACAGAGAGAGAGAGAGAGAGAGAGAGAGAGAGAGAGAGAGAGAACCATGTATACACAGTGCCTGTAGAAGCCAGTTTTCTGTCAGATCCCCTAGATCCAGAGTTACAGATGATTGTGAGCTGTCATGTGGATACTGGGAACCGAACCCAGATCTTGTGTTAAAGCTGCCAGTGTTTTTGTTTGTTTGTTTGTTTGTTTGTTTGTTTGTTTGTTTGAGACAGGGTTTCTCTGTGTAGCCCTGGCTGTCCTGGAACTCACTCTGTAGACCAGGCTGGCCTCGAACTCAGAAATACGCCTGCCTCTGCCTCCCAAGTGCTGGGATTAAAGGCGTGCGCCACCACGCCCAGTGAACTGCCAGTGTTCTTAACCACTGAACCACTCACTCCCCCAACTCCATAAGTAATTAAAAACAAATTAACAACAACAAAAAGTAGACAGCATCCTGAGTATATACATACCTACAAACCCATAAGCAAACATGCAAACAAATCTACATGCATGCTCATGCAAACACACACACACACACACACACACACACACACACACACACACACACACACACATGTGCGCACAAAGATGTTATAGGCCTTGGGGGTCTAAGAAGCTAGTGGAACTTGAAGCCTGCAAGATACAGAGCCAGGAGCAGGCTAGTTGATGAGTTAAGCCTACAACTTGTAATTCAGCTATGAAGTTGAGGGCGGGAGGCAGATACTGTTTTATATCCTTATTAACTGGAAGAGGTTTGCTTAATGAATTCTCAGCATAAGCAAGAAACCAGAAAAATGTACCTATATCTAAGAACAGCATGAGCCTGTCAAGCCAGCAGCATGCAAAGTATAAAAGACTGAACTGGGAAGTAATAGCCCCATCTTGGGAATGAGGAACCTAAGAAATGTAGGTGATTTGGTTTCCCATGTTAACAATGAAGAAAAAATTAAAACATAAAAATAAAAAAAGAATTGTATTCATTTTGCACTCTAGGAGGTGAATCTAGTACATAACAAACTGAGACTTTGATACCCCCACAATTCCACCCTCTCAAAATTTAGTCCTTACATAGTCCAACAGTCAGGCCTCCCCACCTGTTCCTCTCTTTGTAACTGTGGGAATAGATGCATCTTAAAGGAGGGTTGTCATGGAGATTTGATAGCGATGTGATAACTAAGCTGATGGTTATCAGTTAAGATGCCTCAGGCTATAAAGTAAAAGGAAAATTCAACTTCCCCCGGTTTAGAAACAATACATTTTATTGACTTGATAATTCCACAATGGGGGGGGGAATGGGGGGTTGATTTTTGAGATTTGGGTGGAGCAGTAAATGGTCAGCCAGGGCTTCAGTTCCCAGGGCGTCTCTGGATTCTTCTGTGACCAGGCTGGCTGCCTTCCTGTAATGAGATGATCCACACTTCCAGACTACAAGGCTTCTTCTCCCTCTCAGTAGCTTCCTGTCTCCAGCCACCTAGTCCAGTCCTCAGCTGCCCTCTGCTGGATTAACAGCCCCTCCCCAGTAAATAAGTGATACAGAATCTGCCAGGGAAACATGGATGCTGCCCCATGTGATAGTAGACCTGTAGATGACTATGACAGATTCTTACAGTACAGTCACAGAGCTCTGACTATATCTTCATGCCGTCTTTCTCGGAGTGTAAAGGGGTGTCGGTTGAAACTAGAAAAGAACCCTTCGCTCTGTTTATTTATATAGTTTTAAATGATTTGTTCTTATTTTACTTGTGTGTGTGTGTGTGTGAATATGCCATGCATATGGGTCTCCACAGAGATTAGGAGAGATCATATGATTCCCTGAAGCTATAGTTACAAGTGGTTGTGGGCTCCCTGATATGAGTGCTGGGAATTGAACTGAGGTACTCAGTTGGGATGGTAGCAAGCACTCTGATCTAATGAGCCACCTTCCAGGCCCACCCACTTCCCTGGCTTTTAAATAGTAGCTATCATAGCAGGTAACATTTCCTGGCACCTATGGTATAGCATGCAGGTCTAAATTCTTTGCGTTATTCCAGGAAATCCTCACACCTGCCTTCACAGTAAAAGTATAGATATTGCTATTTTACAGACATGTAAAGGGAGGCATAGAAAGACAAAATAATTGCCCAACATTACACACATAGTCAAATGAGGGGTGGGTACCAGCACAGTGATCTTTCTGATTTAGAAGATTTAAATGTCAGTCAGAATGTATTCTGTGTACCTGATGTCTGTATGCACTGCAGAGGTGGGAAGATGGTGCTGGAGCCCCTGGAATTGGGGGATAGAACACTATTTTGGGGAGTTTCAGAAACTTTGGAAGGTGGGGTCTAGTTGAAGGAAATAGGTCACCGGGGAAAGATGTATCTTTGAAGGTTACATGGGGTCTCCAGTAGCCTCTCCTCTCCGTCGTCCCTATCCTCATGAGTTAAGGGCTACTCATGCTCCTGTGATGTTCTGCTCAGCTCTATGTGGCCATAGACTGGAACCCTCGGAAACTATGAGCTGACACACATCCCTCTTTAAGTTGTCCATGCCAGGGATTTTTGTCATGGGGAAAGTTATTCATCACCAAAGCCATGTCTCCTCCTCAGTGTTTCAGGATCAAAACCAATGTGCCTACGCCAGGGCCCTTTCATTGGCAATGACCCTTTAGACCGGGAGCTCTTTGGTGACCAACATCCCCTAATCAGAGAGGAAGTGTCTTACCTTTCCTACAAACAAAATGCTACCTCCTGCCACTTCATGTGCTATGTTATTGGTGGTTTTATGTGTTTAGAGAGGTTTTAATTTGTTTTGTTTTTTTGCATGTGACTAATTATCATTTGTCAGGTTGTCTTTGTTGACTGACAGACTCATTGCTTGTAATCCTGCACTAGAATTTGACTATTTCGATGGAGAGAGTAGGCTTTTCATTGCTCTATCCCCTCAGCTTTTCATTGTAGAGGGCCGCGCCCGAGTTGGCTCAGGCACCATTCTAAGATGGCGCCGACATCCTGTACAGAGCAAGTAAACAACCCGAAGACATCCTGTTACCACCCCCTGTACAGAGCTAGTAAACAACCCAAAAGCCATGCCCCTGCTGCTTAACCACCGCCCAGCCTGGGGTTTAACATGAGTGATGGCCCAGCAGCCAATCTGGTTAAGACACGCCTCCTCCTTGGCTATATAAGCCGAGGCTTTTCCGGACTCTGGGTCTTCCTCTTTCAAGGCTTCAATAAAGCAGTCTGTAGAAGGATCCTGGTGTTCGCGTGTATTCCTGCTGGAGGGAAGGTAGCGCGACGCACATTTCATAGTACCTGGCTTCTGCTTGGCACTCTCTAATACAAAGGAAATAAATAAACAAACATTATAATAACTATTGGAGACTGTCAAAATCCCCAGCACATCTCTGGGAAGTCCTGCATAATTTGCCTAAAACCAGCATTTCTCAAATTGGACCACTTAACACATTTGTGTATGTGGTGTGTGAGATGCTAACATTTCAGAGAACTCTAAGGTTTGTTGAAATCGCCACGGGAAGCACTGGCCTGCTAGCCTCTCACTTTACAGGTGAAGAAAGCCTGGCCGGGATGACTTAAGGATGCTTCCAGCCTACAGAAGCAAGCCCATGGCCTTTCGGGACAGCACAGCTTTCTACTCCTATGCAGAATTCCTTAGCTGCAGCCCCTCCACATGCTGTATTGATTGAAGATCATCGGGGCTAATTATACTGGACATACAAATCAATAAAGCCATCAATGAGTATTAATGGGCCATTTATTTTGTGCCTGGCTATCGGCACCTTCATTGTGACACTGAAGGCTCAGGTGACATTTTTATGGAAGACACAATTTTTCAAGGGCTGTTGATTGATTCCTGGAAGCCTGGGGTTCACCCACAGATACATTTTCCCAGAGTTTGGGCTTCATTGATCCAGGCTGCTCGCTGACCCCACTCTTTGTCTTTTACTTGTTTTTCATGTTAGCTTGCTCTCACCCCTCGGTACTTCCTTCCAGCTGTGTCTTGGTTATCGACCAAATGGGATTTGACCTTCTTTATGAACCGAAGAAAATGCTCTTCAGCATCTAGGGAAACAAAGGAAAGCTGTTGTGTAAGGGGGTGGAGAGAAGAAGTGATACAGGCAAAGTGGGTGGAGAGAAGGCCAGGTTATGCTGGCATGCGTACTCAGTCATTGGGTCTGTCCTGAAAGGCCATCCCCTTCCCACAGGACTTCCTTTTTCACCCTGCTGGTATGTCACTCGCTTTCTATAGAGGTTGTCAGGGGTGTGGTACCCATCTGGCAACCAAAACACTCTTGAGATGTCCCTGATGTGGCAGCCGGCAGCTTCAGGCACAATTGTATCCTCTTGAGACACATGCATTTCTCAGATACCATGGAGCTAGTGTCTAGGATGTCTCCCAACCTTGTGCTACCTCATGGACCTTTCTCAAGTCCCCATAAGGGTACCTCTGCCTGAATATTCTAATCTCTGAACCTAGGAGGCTGTGGGGCCTGGCCCAGAACCTTGCCTTGTTTCCAGTAATTTGATACCCCCAGGGAACATATTTGGGGGAATAATATTGTTAAATGACATTTTTATCTGTTGCTGATTCCAAAGTTGTATATTCAGTTTTGTGTCTTCTGCCTTCACCCAAAGCAAAACAAACAAGAAGAAAGAGCCTAGAAGAGGGCTTAGCCCTCAAACTTGCCACAGCAGGAAAACCTAGGCTCACTCCCTGGGACCTAATGAGGAGAACGATAGCTGACTGTCTACTTGTTAACAGTCTTCCTTTGGCCTACATAGATACACACACACATACACACACAAACACACATGCCAAACACAAACACATATACACATGTGCTTGTACAAATACTATACATATACCATACACATAAACACACATGCCACACATCATAAACACGTACACATACTATACACAAATACACACACCAGAGACACACAACACACATCATATACACATACTATACATATATACACAATACATACATATACATACATTACATACACACACCACATAGCACACACATATAAACACACTATACATATACCTCTATTCAATACATATACAGCATATTTATATATACACATAAACATATACACAAAATACATATACTACACACAATACATACATACATATACACATACCATTCATGTATACATACAACACACATATACACACACAACACACTCATACACACATAGCACATATACTCACAAACACACATAGCACATAGACACATACGTATACATATATATATACACAACACACATACAACATTTACACACAAAATACACACATACACAAAACACCCAGCCTTCCACATTTACACACACAATATACACACAATATACAAACAGAATACACTGTATACCTCTATATGCATAAAAAACACATAATACACACATATACACATACATATACTATACAGACACTACACACATGCATACACATAAATACATGTTTTACACACATTCATATATACACATACAGACCACACATATACATGATGTGCACAGACACATATACACATATATGCATACACATACCACATACATATACTACACACACTAAACATATATATATATATATATATATATATATATATATATATATATATACATATATTGCACACATACTCATACATAAACCACATACACACACACATATATATATATATATACTATACAACATGACATACACACAGAGAATATACCCACACATACTATACACATCATGCACACACAGCATACTCACACCATATACATACACACACACACACACACACACACACACACACCATAGCACATATCAAAATCATTAGTCTTCTAAAAAGAAGAGAAGAACCCCTCCACCTGATAGCCAAATGGTGGCTTGTCATGTATTAGCTTATTCTCTTAAATGATTATTTATCTTGCTATGCTTTGGGGTGCTTAAAATGAGGCACAAAATCAGGATTAGTGACCCCCTGTTTCTTCTGAAGTATCTAATGAATTCAGCCCAAGGAGAATTTTTTAAGGTTTTCTTGCCTTCACTTCACTGTGCAGGGTAATTATTGTCCTTCACCAGTCACTAAATGACTTCTAGCAGGATGAGAATGGTTCAAATTCACCTTTTGTGCAGAGCATGCTGGCGAGTGAGAACATCTACCCCTCCCCCACAGACCTGGGACCTTGTCCTTCCTAGTCTGTAGGTGGATAGACATAGACATTATGCTTCCTGGCCCTGATCCCCAAGTTCGGAGCTACTTCCCTACCTCTTAGGTTCTCTTTAGTTTAAATGATCCAGGTCTTTGCCAACCAGAGCCTGTCTTACCAGCAATGCAGGGCTTGCTCTGAGGTTTATCACCAAGGCCCAAGATGAAGGAGCCTTGAGGTTTCAATAGGCAAAGATCTAGTTGTCCTCTTCAGAAAGGGTGGGGTAAGGAGGAAGCTCTTATTTTTCAGAGTGAGGCCCCCATGAAAGGAAGGTGGTGAGTTTCTTATGTTGATATGGGCTTGTCAGGAAGATTCCACCAGTTAGAGACCTAGGAAGAAGGCAGGTTTGGGACTGGCAGGACTCCTGAGGGCTTTGGATGGGTCAAGGTCTCAGCGTTCTCTTTCACTGTCTACAGAGACAAGGATGGGCAGAGGTGCTAAGATGAGGGGCTCAGACAGAGTCATACTCACATCTGCAAGGATGTGGAGAACTCTCAATATTCTCCTCAGCCCAGAGACACATCCACAAGGAAGCCAGCCTGCCACATGAGTACTGTAACGGGCCTACAAGTCTTGCTGGTTGATTGGTGAGGCCTGGATGCGATGCACATGCCCACAATCAAGTTGGCCAGTTCCCTCGTGCCCTGCATGCCTCCTATATGAGCCCCAGGATGACCCTCAGAGGTAGGTTTCAGCCCTCCTGCCTCAGCTCCCTGCTCAGACTCCCAGCAGCTTCTCATAGGCTACATGTCCACACGACCCTCCAAACACCTCTGTCCCCATAGATGATGACGATGATATAGTTCTCCAAATTCCCATACTCAATGCCCTGCCTTCCTATAGGTATGAAACTAAGCACCAGCATGGAAACATCACTGCACACACACACACACACACACACACACACACACACACACACACGCACGCACGCACATACGCACGCACCCATGCACCCATGCGCGGTGCACCTAAGGCTCTCCTATTTGGGGATAGTGCTCTTCAACCTTTGCTGTACATTGGAGCCACCTACAGGGGGTTGAAAATTCCTGATGTCTGAGTCTCAACCCCACAAAACGGTTTAATTGGTCTGAGGTGAGGCCAGGGCATCAGAGCTTTGATGGAGCTTCCAGCTGATTCTAACGAGCAGGAAAATTGAGAACCACGGATGCCGGATGCTGCAGCGAAGCTAATGCAGTCAGAATACAGCATGGGAGTGCTCCAGGAGAGACCACAGAAGCCTGGGGAGGATGGAGGTCCAAGGAGCTTTCAGTGGGAGGGGACTGACTATCTCAAGGGAGGAGAAGAATTGGATGAAGTAACCCTGGAGGGAAGAGGGATGGATGGAGGGAGGGAAGGAAGGAGGGAAGGAGGGAGGGAGGGAAGGAGGAAGGGAGGGAGGAAGGGAGGGAGGGAGGGAAGGATGGATGGAGGGAGAGGAGGAAGGAGGGAGAGATGGATATAGGGAGGGAGAAACAGAAGACAGAGAAGGAAGGGAAGAGATGGGATAGAGGTGGGCTAGCAGCCCTACAGTAGAACATTACTATTTCTGAAGTTTTAAGTAGGAGAGGTGAGGAGGCCCCAGAAGAGGCCTACATTATCATGTTCCACTCCTTGTTGATTTGAGGCAGGCTACTCTGCAAAGGATAGGAGTCTGGTCTGGTCCCCATTTCTGGAGATGGAAGGTGTGGGGGGTCTTGTGTGATGATGCCCACTTGCTGGCAATCTCAAGGCAGCTTCAAACATCATATAGCAAGGAATAAAAAGCATGAACACTCACATATGCACATATGCACATACATGTGTGTAGGGAGGAAGGAAGGGACAGAGGGGAAGGGGAGAGAAGAGAGGGAAGGGGAGGGGGAGAGGGAGAGGGACTGATTTCTGCATCTCATCCTGTAACACCCCAAGATCTAATCATCGGAGCTCTACCCTAATGACCTTATCCACTAAATCCAACTCATGACTAATGTGAAGGACTAAGAGGACAGATTAAGCTCTTGCTCTTTCTGTGCCTCACAATGAGGGCTAAGTTTCTATACATAAAGCCTTGAGGTAGGACCTCCCAGGCTGCTCAAGCCATACACACCATATAGGATTCTGATAGGAGAATAGTAAGGACCACTGAGGAACTGTAATGTATGCTGGTGTGGGATGAGATACTAATTTTGGCAAGCATTCATGCGAAAGGTGTGTTGACTGGATATGTGTAGAAAGGGAGGTGGTGACGAGTAACCCGGTGTATTTTCTAATAGACTAGCGCTTTGACCTCCTTTGGCAATATTCCATGATAAGAATAGACACCATGTTACCCTTGATATAGCTTGGGACATACTTAGAGGTAAGTATGATTTTTTATTTAGTTCTCATGCTATCCCCTTATAAAGCTGTCACTACTATCCCTGTTTTATGAATGAGTAACTCGAGTTAAATAACTTACATGAAGGTCACAACCTCCCCTTGGGGAAGGCCAGTGCTCTGAACTCTTAGGTTTGTGTTCTATACTGCTCTTGACCCCATTATTTCCGAAAGCCCTGTCGTGGCTGGGGTCTCTATTGATGAGATAAAATACCACGACCCAAAGCAACTTGGGGAAGAAAGAGTTTATTTTAGCTTAGGTCACACTCCATCACTGAGGAATTCAAGTCAGGAACCTTGAGGCATGGCCTGGAACAGAAGCCACAGAGGAACACTGCCTACTGGATCACCTACCTATTTTACTCTGCACCAGAGGACCACCTTCTGGGGATACGCAATGGGCTGGGCCCTTCCACATCAATCACTAGACAAGAGAATGCCCCCAAAGTCTTACCTGAGAGCCAATCTAATGCAGGCATTGTTTCAATTGAAATTCTCTCTTCTCTGGGGGACCCTGGCTTGTGTCACATTGACGAAATTCTAATCAGCAGGAGCCCACCGGCATCACTAACCACCTGGAGTTTTCTGCATTCTAGTAAGAGGGAGCCTTCTGCTACTTACAAGGAAACACTTAAAAAAAAAAAAGCTTCTGTAAGGCAAAAGACACAGTCAGCAAGACAAAAAGGCCACCAACAGATTGGGAAAAGATTTTTACCAATCCTAAATCTGATAGGGGACTAATATCCAACATCTACAAAGAGCTAAAGAAGCTGGACTCCAGAAAAAACGAATAACCCCATTAAAAAAATGGGGTACAGAGCTAAACAAAGAATTCTCAATTGAGGAATTCCGAATGGCTGAGAAACATCTGAAAAAATGTTCAACATCCTTAATCATCAGGGAAATGCAAATCAAAACAACCCTGAGATTCCACCTCACACCAGTCAGAATGGCTAAGATCAAAAATTCAGGTGACAGCAGATGCTGGCGAGGATGTGGAGAAAGAAGAACACTCCTCCATTGCTGGTGGGATTGCAAGCTTGTACAACCACTCTGGAAGTCAGTCTGGTGTTATCTCAGAAAATTGGACATAGTACTACCAGAGGATCCAGCAATACCTCTCCTGGGCATATACCCAGAAGATGTTCCAACTGGTAAAAAGGACACATGCTCCACTATGTTCATAGCAGCCTTATTTATAATAGCCAGAAGCTGGAAAGAACCCAGATGTCCCTCAACAGAGGAATGGATACAGAAAATGTGGTACATNCATAACTTAGCCTTGGATCCTCCATGTCCAAGGTCAAGATCTCTCTTAGCTGCCTGTAGGGTTGGCCACATAGACTGTCTGTCTCTCAGAGCTACTGTTATTCAATGGATTAAGTGGTGACAGAGGAGGAGGTGAAAACCACGGGGGACTTCAGAGGGCTAGTCCAAAAGCTTGTATCTGTTGTGGCCAGTAAGTGGTACTTTCTCCCTCCTCAACATGAACTTCACAGCTAAGTTTGGCTCAGTTTCCTCACTCTGGCTCTGTGGCATGTAAGCTTGTTCCTTGGTGGGAACAGCACAGGGATGGCTGGGGGTGGCTGGGGATGGCTGGGGATGGCTGGGGGGTGGCTGGGGATGGCCGGGGACCAGTCGAGCCTCTGAGGACCAGTTAGGTGTTAGTAGCCTGGCTTCTGAAGGAGGCAATGGAATAATATAAACTGCAGGCCGCAGCAGAAAGTGCTTTCATGTAGAAGCTAACGAGGAAACTGTTGCCTGGAACCAGCCCACCAAATACCCAGCCATCTGCATATGCCCCTGGTGGCTCGTCTTTAAGCAATGAGATGCTTTGATCCCCTGCCAACTTCTGCTCCTCTAAGCATGGATAGAGTTTTCCTGGGCGAACTCTTTATTCATGGTTCAGGGACATAATTTAGCACAGTAGGGATGAAATAGTTTATTCTTTCTCCTTCTCTCTGTACTGGACATTAATATTAGAGTCTATCATACACTGGGCAAGTGAGGTACCACTGAATTCTATCCCTGGATCTCTCTTTTCTACTTTTCTACTCTTTATTTTTCAAACGGGCTCTCACTAAGTTGTCCAAGCTAGCTTTGAACTCACTGTCCTCCCACCTAACCCTCCCAAGTAGCTGGGACTACAGTCCTTTACCAGCCCTGGCTTCACAGTCACCTTTAAGAAGTGAAATCTCACCTTTCTAAGTGTCACCGTGTGAGGAGGATCGCTCATTCAGTGAAGGGCCTGCTGTGCACACTAATGAAGACTTGAGTATGATCCTCAGAGCCAAAATTTTAAAAAAAAAATTTTTTTTTAAAGGCTGGATAAGGGAAGCAGTACTTTTGATCCTAGTGCCTGGGAGGCAGAGACAGATCCTGAGCCGCAGGCCAGTGAGAGATATCTCAGAACAAAAGCGGAAAGGGGCCTAAGGGACAACTCCTGTGGGCTGACCTTTGACTTCTCCATGAAAGTGCATACTTTCACACGCACACACACAATAGGCATGCGCCCACACAGAAATAAACAAAGGTGCCCACGAGAAAGAGCCATGCTTCCTCTGGGCCACGCTGGCTTGTTTAAAACGTGCTGTTTAGAAGCGCAGGCCTTAGGGCCTGGATTGGATATTCCATGGATTTTAAAGAAAATCACAGGTTTGCCCTTGAACTCACTCACCAGCCCAGACAGGCCTTAAACCTGGATCTGCCTACCTCAGCCTCCTGAGTAGCTAGGATTACAAGCTTTGAGATACCAGTCCAGCTTGAAATGGGTTTTGAAACACTCGGAGAGATAATAAAGTCCCCAGCATAAATGAAGGGTCACAGTCTTCATCCTAGACAACCAGTGAGCTGCTTAGAGCCCCAGCTACAGATGTGCAGAACTGGTCTCAACTGGTCTCATCTTGTCAACCTTGTGGCCTCTCCAACTGGACAGACTCCACAGCTGGCCTGTTTCTGGGCAAATCTTAAGGGCTTGTTCATGGATGATTTGATCTGAGGTCTGGGGAAGTGAACCAAATGTTCAGAGATAAAAGCATTTGTGATGACTGCCTTCTTTTACATCCTGATTGACAGGTTTGGCCCAATGCATAGCAGCATCTCTCCTTAGAGGCTGGATGATGAACGCTGGGGTGGGGCTTGCTTCGCTATCCACCTGACTGTTCTTCACATTGGCAGAGCCAGGCCTAAATAAGCCTAACTACTTCCTAGATGTTCCAGGAAGGTTTCCATGGCAACGCCGCCTCGCCAGAGGACCACATACTAATTTACCATTTCTACTCCAGGTGAGTTCTCCTACCAGCAGGTGGAGACTGGCTCAAGTCTATCAGCTGGGAGATGCTTTGCGGATTCAAGAGGCAGCTTGTTTGATTTGGAAAGCCCCTCAGAGGTGGGCTACTCCAGCGATTGTCAGACTTGAGTGATCACAGACCCAAGGGGCATCTCAGACACACAGCTGCCTGCTTGTGTTTGAGATTAAGGAATTATTGTTTGTCTTGCTGAATGGGATAGCGGCATTTGTGACACAAGAGTGGCTCGCTTTAGAATTATTCAGATAAAAATAAAAAGAGGAGCTGGTTCCCACAGGAGATAGGAGCACGCGGGAAGGAGGGAGCAACTGTTGTTAATAAAGATGCAGGGGCCGTGTAGAGAAAGCACAAAGGGCTGAGCCAAAAACAAATGAACGGACTGGGAGAGGGAATGGGTAGGGTAGATGGGCAGCTGGGTGTGGAGGCTCACACCCGAAATCCCAGGCCTGGGAGACGGCAGCAGGAGAATGTTGATTTAAGGTCAGCTGGAGCTATATAGTCAGATGCTGGCAAAAAAACAAATTCCTCCAGCAACCAACTGACAAAAGGCAGAGAAGCCCTGAGCTGCCATGAGTTGTGTGTGCCCTGGGTGGCCATGAGCTAGCTGTGATGTGTGCCCTGGGCTGCCATGAGCTAGCCATGTGTGCCCTGGGCAGCCATGAGCTAGCTGTGTGTGCCCTAGGATAGAGGACCACAGCTATCGACACCAACACAGGAGCTGGTGATGGGCATCATCCTCCTTGTTTTTGAGTCTGTTTTTATGGGGGTGGGGAGCATTTTCATGATCAATTTTAAGGCAGTACAGATTCTCAGGTCTAGCTTCAGATTCACCAACTCAGAAGCCTTTGGGAATGGAGTCCGCCTATTGATTTTTAAAGATTCCCCAGGTGTTTAATCATTCCCTTCACGAAAGCCTTTCTTCTTCCAGAGGAAACCCAGTCCCCCAGAGAAGTTCAGTGACTTGTGGGAAATCCCAGAGAGATAGAAGTGAAACCTGTACCAGAAGGTCAGACGCCATCCCAAGGTAGCAACTCGTGACAGTTGGACAGCCCCACAGCCAACACTGCTGCTTCATCCCTCCAAGCAATCAGTATCTGCAGGTGTGGGACTTGCCCCATGCCACCTCGGTGGGTCCTTTGAAGATGGAGTGAGTTGGGGCATATGAAGGGTTTAAAGCAAATTTTGTCAAACAAAGCACCCAGCCCAAGGTGAGTATTCTTTTCTCAGTGTCTCTGTGTCTGAGCTTGCTACAGTTTCTTTGTCTTTTCTGAACTGAAGAATCTGAGTTCTAGATAAGGGAAGCCCCTCCTCTTGAGTCACCCCAGCTAGTGGGCATGCAGCCAGAGGCTGGTGCAGCCCAAGATCCTTTATTTCCCACCTGAGTCACCCCAGCTAGTGAGCGTGCAGCCAGAGGCTGGTGTAGCCCAAGGTCCTTTATTTCCCATCACCTGCCTCTTAGCAAGCCATTCTCTCTTTTAAACCCCAAGCTGTACAGGGAACACAGTTCTTGAGATGACCACCAAGAACAGCAGCAGCAGTGGAGTACAGGCAGCTGGGCCATAGAAGACAAGGTGTGTGCTACAAAGGGCAGAGCTGGAGAAGTGACTCAAGCCCTTGGAGGAGCCTAGATGATCGTGAGTGGATCCCAGACATTGGACCACTGGAGTTTGATTTTGTTTTTGATTGTGACTGTGCCCTTATATTTTTCCCTCTTGAAGTAAGAAAATATTTTAGTGGAGCCTACAGGTAAGAGACTTTGAATTTTAAAAGATACTGGATATTTTAAAGGGATAGAACTTTCAATATGTAAAGACTGTGAGACTCTTAAAGTTATTTAGATCTTGGGCATGAATAAGAAAGTAAGGGTTGAGGCTTAACAGTGATGTGTTTGTGTGTCAAGTTGACAAGGGCTCAATTGTACTGGCTGGTTTTGTGTGTTGACTTGACACAAGCTGGAGTTATCACAGAGGAAGGAGCCTCCCTTGAAGAAATGCCTCCATGAGATCCAGCTGTGGGGCATTTTCTCAATTAGTGATCAAGCAGGGAGGGCCCACTGTGGGTGGTGCCATCCCCTTTGAAAAAGTCATTCGACCCCAAAGGGGTCGGGACCACAAGTTGAGAACCACTGCTTTAAAAGAAATGGTCATCCTGTAGAAAATGTTGTTGCTTGAGTAAGTGATGAGCAGAGAGCTCAGAGTCAGAAGAACCTAGCCAGGGTGGCTGAGGTTTGCCTGAAAGATTTTGAACAAATCATCAGCCATCTCCAGGTGTACGCCCTGGGCGGAGGAACGCCCGTGCCCTTTGCTCGTGATCACAAAAACTAAACAAGAAAGCTGTTGCAGAAGCAGGAGCTGTGGGGTGGAGAAGGTGGCTGTCGGTAAAGAGCTTTGCAGCACAAGTGTGAGTACATAAGCTTGTAACATGCACACACACACACACACACACACACACACGCACACACACATATACACAAACTCCCTCTGTGGTCTAAACTATTACATATGTTCAAACCATTAATAGGACAAAGCACCCTGCAGCTATAGATGACACTAAATCGTAAAAGCAGTGGGTACACCCCGAGTTACCCCAAGTCCTCTCTTCTCTACTTGTTCCTACCTAACCATCATGAAGGCAGGGAAACTTAGCTGCTGACCTGTTTGTAGTTCATGTGACTGAGTGAAGTATGGGCTGAGGATGTGGACAGCAGGTCACACGGACCTGCTGTTCCATTGACCTGTCCAACAATCCACAGATTCAAACTCAAGTAAGAAAATGCTTACTCTGCCTAAAACTCTTGGATCAGATGGAGTCTAGGAAATAGGGCTTTTTTTTTAATAAGATGGGTGACACATACATATCTTCTGTTGGATAATATTCCACAATCAAACCCATTTGATCTGAAAACCAAAATTCATGTATTCCTACTCAGGCTGAAGGAAGAGGCACAGACTGGTACTGGGTTCAAGTATTGCCCTCAAGTGAGCTTTGCTTCCAAAGCCTCATGGATGTCACAGTTTAAGATAAGAGATGGCAGGCCTGGCCTTCTGTATTTTCTGGGAACAGCAAGAGACTGGGGAGCCCAACAGTGATAAAAGGAGTCTGGATCATGAAGGTCAGGGTCCTGTTGTAGTAACTAGCTTTGCCTCTTTCCCTGTGCCTCTCTTCTGTCGTCAGAGCAGATGCGGAAACCAACGCTTGCCTCCTGTTGGTGCCTGGCTTCAGCAGCCATGCCTGTAACCCGTTAGGGTTCAGATGTGATGTGGCTTGTGTGTTAGGGTTTAGATGTGATGTGGCTTGTGTGTTAGGGTTCAGATGTGATGTGGCTTGTGTGTTAGGCTGTGTGGTCCCTAGTTAGTGCTGCTGTTCTGAAAGCTTGTAGGACCTTTGGGAGGTGCGGCCCTGATGGAGGACGTGGGTCCCTGGGAGACAGGCCTTGAGGTTTATAACTTGGTCCCAATTCCTGTCTTGTGCCTGCTTTCTAGCAGGCCCAGTTGTGACCAGATGTGGTCATCCCTGCCATCATGCCTACCCTGACCTGACAGTCTGGGACCTTAAACAATATAAATGCTTCTTGCTGGTATTTTGTCACAGCAATAGGAAAAGTGGCAGGTATAAACTGTAACTGCTCAGCCTTAGCCTGACTGACAAAACCTTGGGTGATTTAACTCCTGCTAGACTTTAAGTCACATCTTACAACTCCTCTTCAGAAATAACTCACTTTGGGAGAGATTCTTCTAGCATTTGTGCTAGATCTACTTGGCATACCTTTGGTCTCCCTTTCACCACACATCACCTCATTAAGGTTTGAACCTGAAATACCCTCACAGGGTCTGGTTATGTGGTTGAACACTTAGGCCCCAGTTGATGGCCCTGTGTTCAGGAAGCTGTGAGCCCTTCAGGAGGAAGAACCTCATTGGTCGATAGGCCACTAGCAACAAACCTTGAGGGAGGGAGTCTGGCCCTATCTTCCTGATCTACCAAGGTAAGAGTAAGTTATACTGCATGCTTCCAGTGTCATAGAATGAGTCGGGTGACAGGTGCCCTTCCCACGGGATGGACTGTTCACTCAGAAACCTCTCGTCTCTGAAGCAGCTGCTGTCAAGCAGTGAGAAGGATAGCTGACGTGGCCTTGCCACCAGCCCCTTCCCCAACACCCATTCTTCCCTGCACACAGATCAGTACCTAGCATTGGGAGCTATAGTCCAGAATATGATCACCCTTCTATAGTACCGGGCTCTGCCTGCAACATGATATCACCTCTCTGTATCCCCTGGACCTGGTACCATGCATGTCACAGGTGTCCAGAATAAATACAGAAGACAAGGTGCCCATGTAGCTGCTTGAGACTAACCAGAGCAGAACAGCTTCCTCCACAGCTAGCACAATGCTCAAAATCATGTGTGTGTGTGTGTGTGTGTGTGTGTGTGTGTGTGTGTGTGTTTGTGTGTAAGCAGCGTCGCACATGCATGTGAGTACATATATGCATACGACAATGTGGAAGTCAGAGATCAGTTTCTAGAATCTTCCTCAGTTACCCTTGCCTTGGCTCTCACTTTCTTATGAGCTTGACAGTTTGGCTGAGCTGGCTGGCCACCAGGCGAGAGGTATCTTTCTGCATCTACCTCCCTGGCACTGAGGTTACAAGTGCATGTCACCATGCCCGGCTCTTTGAAGTGAGTTCCGGGGACAGAACATGGGTCCTTGACCAGCCATCTCCCCCGGCACGGCACCACATCTTAATGAGGCCCTGCCCTCCCTGTTGGGCCCCTGCCCCTCCCTTGATCCTTTCTCAGAGTACTTCTTCTGTGCTTTGTTAAAGAGCCCTTGCCTCCCCTTTGGCCTGCCTGCCCCTCACTACCACATCTCTCCCAACATCAGCACCACTTCTTCACAGAACGATGCTCCTTTGCTTCATGTCCCCTGTGACAGAGGCCCTGAATACCAGCTAATCTCTAGTCTGTCCCTTTTGTCCTTGGTTTTCCCACTGCAGTTTAATCTTGAAGCGGCAATGACCCCTGTCACAGTCTGCATTCCCCAGCCTTTTTTTTTTTTACATCTAGGTAGTGGCCGTAGGATTGGTTTCTGTGAGGGCATCTGCGGAGAATTTGGTTGATCGGTTGGCACTGCCCTCTGTTCTTCACACCCCCCAGTATATCGTCCTGACAGATGGGATGCCCGCAGTCATCCTGCACCATAGAATGATAGATGTCTATGGACTAGAGACCAATAAAATGTTCAGGCCTGGGTTCCTGCTAGGTGTAAAGAAACTATACCATTTTTGGATTTAGAGGGGAAACAACTGCTGATGTATTTAAACACTGATTTTTTTTTTAAGACACATATTCTACAAGTTATGCTAACACATTATTATTGAAGTCTATAATTAAACCTTTCATGGGCGATTTGATTATTTTTTTCCTCTCCCAGGAGACAGATGGTAACAATCTAGCTGATAGTACTCTGTAGCCAGTGTGGAATAAGTAACGGAGCAGGTGTCCTTCCATTTTATAGACACTCCGGAAGCTTCCACTGGGCCCTTCTTTTTATATTTCTAAGCTTCATTGTGGACACCGCATGTAGAAACAGCTACACTTAGAAGCTTGGGGGTGGGGTAAGGAAACATTGCCTACAGATGAAGGTTCTTGGGAACAGCCCTCTCCTGACCATCACATGCTCTTCTGGAATGTTCTGCCTTGCCCAGCCACGTTTCGCTCCCATCATGCTCCTCTTTGGCCCTCAGGCTCTTGCTCTCAAAGCTCCAGCCAGCCTGAACCACTGTCGCTCCACAAGGGCCCCTGCTCTGCTTTCCTTCAAGCCTGATGCTGCTCCCTAGCTGGGACTCATCTCACCCAGTGTCTTAGTGTCTTTTCCTCTTGCTGTGATGAAACACACTGACAAAAAGCAGCCTAAGGAAGAAAGGTGTGTTTTGCTTCATGTCTATATAGTCCATCACGATAGGAAAGGCACAACAGCCAGAGCTGGTCACGTTGCATCTACAGAGAAGAAGGCTGCTATACATGCTCAGCAGCTTCTCTCCACCACATTTACAGTCCAGGATCCCAGCCAGGAACTGGTGCTACCCACTGTGGGCGGGCACTCTCTCTTCAATTGATGCAGTCAAGATACACCTCCCCCTCCCTGCTCAGGTAAGCCCAGAGAGGTGCATCTCCTCGGTGATTCTACAGTTGGTGGTGTTGCCAGTTGACACTCCCCTGCATACCTAGGAAATCACTATCATCCACGCCCAGAGAGGTGCATCTCCTAGGTGATTCTACAGTTGGTGGTGTTGCCAGTTAACACTCCCCACCATACCTAGGAAATCGCTATCATCCACGGAAACCCTGCTGGTTAGTTTTAGAGCAACTTGACACACACTGTAGTCATCCCAGAGGACAGAATCTCCAAGGAGAAATTGCCTGCTTAAGATCAAGCCTTGGGCAAGCCTGTAGGGCAGTTTTAAAGTTAGTGATTGATTCAGGAAACCTGGCCCACGGCATCCTTAGGCAGGTGGTCTTGGGAGCTCTAAGAAAGCAGGCTGAGCAAGCCATAAGGAATGCAGTCTCCCACGGCCTCTGCATCAGCTCCTGCCTCCAGGTTCCTACCTGGTTTGAGTTCCCGCCTTAGCTTCCCTCAATGAACTCAGGATATATAAGTCAAATTAAACCCTTTCCTTCCCAGGTTCTTTCTGATCATGGTGTTTCAACACAGCAATAGTAACCCTAATTAAGACAGACTCTCAATGTCAATGTCCTTTCTTCCAGGAGGTCAGACCCATCTCCCAGGTATTCCTCTCTATCTTTCCATTCTAATGCTTGCCACCCATTCAACTGAATTGCCTCCCCCACAGTGGCACATGGCAGTACTAACCCTGTACCCAATCTTATTGGGAAATAGGTTCTCTATAGATGTGACTGAGTTAAGATTAAGTAATTAGTAGAGTAATTAGGCTTTAATCTTCCATATTTACTTTGGAAGAGACTTGGGGAGTAAGAGCAAAGAGTAAAAGTAAAAGTAAGATTAAGTAATTAGGCTTTAATCTTCCATAAAGTGTGACCATGTGGGAAAAGGAAATCTAAAGACAGACAAGCCTTAAAGGTCGAACACCGTGTGGAGGCAGAGGGAGCCTATGGGGTAGCATAGCTGTAAGCCAGAAGGAGCCAGGAAGAAGTGAGCAGCAGATTCTCCCCAGAACCCCTAGGGGACAGCCTCTCCTCACCTGGGTTTTGTTCCTGTAATCAATGGCGAGAGACTGAAGAGTTGTCCATCGAAGCATAGACTTTGCTACCATATGGTGGAGCCCCAAAAGACTGATACCAGTGATCTTTGTAGTGTTGCTTTTCCTGGGGACACATGGGACAATGTCTATCCAGTGCAGCTAGGGTACTAATGACATGCCCAAAGTGAGTCCAGCTCGACGAGTCAGTGAGTTTGACGAGCCTCCCAAATGGCTCTGCTTGAAGCATATCACCCAGCATGGGTGGTGACCTGCTGAAGGCCTCAAAGATAGAATGGCCCTTAGGTAACTTCCCACCTCTCCTATACCCTACCTCTCCTGGCAGGGGTGTCCAACCTGCAAGTCTGATGGATGGAGACATGCAGCTGAGGCCAGTGAGGAGCAGGGCCCAACACCAAATTTAAAAGTTACCTACCTAGACCATTATGAAAAAATGTTATAACTTGATTGTGTGGTCTAGAGCTGTACAGGAAGATTGGATGTACCTACTAGCACCTCCTGAGACTACATGCAGCTGGGGATGGGGGCCAGAGGGAGTGAGTGGCTGGGATCTCAGCTGAGAGTTTAATGACCATACCCAGCTCCCTTGATCTTGTGAGGGTCTCATGCAAGCCATTAACGATGCTCTCACTTCAGTATGATGACATCCTGGAGGGCAGCGTCCCGCAACAGCCCTCAGTTCTCACGGATTCCACATTTTCCCCTTCTCCCAACTGTGGCCTGAACAATCTCATCAAAAGACTGTGCCCTTCTCAGACATGGACCAATCTTCTTGCTACCATTCCCTACACAACAGCATGCAGCAACAATTCATAGAGCACTGACCTCTTATTAGGTTTGTAAGGAACCTAGTGACTTAAAGTGCACAGGAGATGTGTTTAGATTGTGGGCAAACACTGCCTTGCTTGATAGAAGGAACCTTGAGCATGGGTGGATGTTGCTATCCACAGAAGGCCCTCAAGCCCATTCCCTTTACATACAGGGTAACAATTGAATATGCTGTACAAGGCTGCACTCCTGTAGGGATGGAAGCAGCGTTGTTTATTGCCGTGGGAACCCTTGCATCCATCTCCACAGGATTCTCAGCAACCTGTATTGACAATAATCAGGTGGGACACATTGTTGCCATTTCTAATAAACGCCTCTGTGAGAGACATTGAAGAAATAACCTCTTCCCACTGGGACCCTCCTGCATTCTCAGCCTTGGCTGTTCCTCCCACACAGTCCCTTCCCAGATAACTGCTCCCCTCCTTGATATTAATAAAATCCATAAATCAACACAATGGCTGCAAAGCCTTTAGAGAAAGTCTTTTCCTTCTGAGAGCCACCCTTGTCTGACTGTCCTGGAAACATAAACGTAGTCTGATTAATCCTGCCCAAGGCCACAGGAACACAGAGCACACCTCTCTGGCTCCTTGGCAAGCCCAGCACTATAGATTGAACCACACTGCCACCTCAGCATGAATGACACCCTTGTGCAAGCTGAAAAGATGGAGTTCCTCATCTGGTCAACCTACAACCTCCTATCTACTCCAGTACAGCTCAAGACCTTTTGCAAAGCCAGGCACTGTAGTGCACTCCTTTAATCTCAGCACTGAGGAAGCAGGAGACAGAGCTCTGTGAGTTCTACATCAGCCAGCTTTGTCTACATAACACGTTCCAGGATAGCTAGAGCCACACAGAAAGATCCTTCCTCAAAAACAAATCAAAAGGAAAAGAAGAAAAAAAGGGACTTTGTTGTGGTTTGAATGAAAATCCCTAACCCACCCCCACTCTCAGGTTTTTTTTTTTTTTTTTCATGCTTAGTCCCCAGTTGATGAACTGTTTGGGAAAATTAGGTGTGGCATTGTTGAGTGGGTGTGGCCTTGTTGGGTAGGTGTGGCCTTGTTGAGTAGGTGTGGCTTTGTTGGTGTGTGTGACCTTGTTGAGTGGGTGTGGCCTTGCTGGGTAGGTGTGGCCTTGTTGAGTAGGTGTGGCTTTGTTGGTGGGTGTGACCTTGTTGAGTGGGTGTGGCCTTGTTGGGTAGGTATGGTCTTGTTGGAGGTGTTACTGGGCATGGGCTTTGAGATTTCAAGGCGCAGACCCCCCTGCTCTGCCTCATAACCTACCTGTTGGAGGATTAGGATATAGAGTTCTCAGCTACTTATCCAGGATGATGCCTTCCTGCCTGCTGCCCTGCTCCTCACCATGACGACAATGGACTAACTCTCTGAAACTGAAACGAGCCCCCTATTAGATGCTGTCTTCTATAAGATGCCTTGGTCATGGTGTCTTTTCACAGCAATAAAACAGTGGCGAAGACAGGCCCTGTGCCTTGGGGATGCACAGGAGTGGAGACATATTCATGCCCTCATTCTCTGGTACCTGGGAATATGGCTTTATTTGGAGATGGGGGTCTTAGCAGATAGTCTTGGTCCATTTTCAAACCCAACCCTGGGTGGTTTATAAAAGGGAGTTGATATAGGCGTGATTCTGAAATTTGAGGCCAGGCAGCTGCATGGTGTGGGCCTCACGTGGTGGAAATAGACAGTAGGAGAGGACAACCTCACACAAGAGAAAAGGGCAAATTCCTAGCTAGCCGACCCCACTGCCATGATGAAGGCATTGATACACATCTGGGAAGGCCTCACTCCCTTGAACCAAACCCCCAAGGAGGTCTCACCTCTCACACCACTGCACTGAGATCGAAGGGTCCCACACAGTAGCCTACACGGGACACACACACACACACACACACACACACACACACACCATTGCACAGGTGGCATCATACTGAGGACATTATAACAGGTTTTAGTCTGGTGAGACTAGTGTCCCTATAAGAAGAGATGGGTCTACAGATGGGTCTGGGGAGATGGTTCAGTGGTTAGGGTTCTTGGTGCTTTGCATATATGCCTAAGGACTTAAGTTTGCTCTCCAAGATTCATATAAAAAGCTGGGTGTGGGAGTTCTTGGAAGACCAGTGCTAAGCGGGTAGAGATGGGTGCATCCCTGGGACTCACTGACTAGACAACTTAGCCAAATCAGTGAGGGCCAGGTCCCAGTTAGAGACTCTATCTAAAGAAACAAGGTGTGTAGCTCCTGGAAAAGGGTACCTGAGATTGACCTCTGGCCTCCTTCCTTGCACCCACATCTGCCTGTGTGCACACACATAGAGGCATAGACACAGATGTGAGAAGGCTTCAGGGCGATCCAGAGGGAACCCTGCCACAACAGAAGCAGGAAGCACAGTGGGCGACTGAAGCAACCAGAAAGAGCACGGGTCAGTGAATATCTTCCTCTCCAAACCCAGGAGAGCATGTACCTTTGTTCTTTCAAGCCCTGCAGTTTGCACAGCTTGCTAGACAGGGCTTATGACTGGTGTAGACAAGTGATGGCAAAAAAATATCAATCAAACAAAAGCCTGACTCTTAAGCACATAGCCCGGGAAGCCATCCTGCTGTCTGCTAATTAGTCCTGGAGGTGAGGCTCCGGTCTGCAGCAGGCAACCCAAGAAACCCAGCATCTTCTCTAACTGAGAGCCCCTCCCAGCATTACCTACCTTTCCTATCCACTTCTAGATTAGTCCAGCTACAGAAAGCCAGAGGCGCCCTCCAACTCAATCATGCAGGATGCCCGAAGCATCCGCTGCAGTTTTCCCATCCCGATAGCATCCTGTAAGGGTATGTCAGCAGCTTGCTTGCTACCGAAGTCATTAGGATGAGAGCCTAGATCTTGGGCAGCCCCCATAAGCTAGGCTCAGCCACCACTCCTCAATATGCCAATTAAATAACAGTATAAAGCAGAGAAAGGAGGTTTATTCACTGTGACCACATTGGGGAGAGAAAAACAGGGCCCCCAATCCCAAGTTCATTCAGACTCTGGTGCAAGGTTTAGGTTTAAATAGAAGGCGAGGGGTGTGTACATCTAAACAGTGTTGGTCATGGTCCCAGGCGTCATCATCGTGGTCTCAGCTCCAGTCACTCCTGACAAGCTGTGTGAAATCTCTTTGCAGGAGACAAGCTCCTCGTCTGACAGGCACCGGACTTTCCATGAGAGGTTCCTGGGAACTTTCCAACTCCTTGGGTCCCATTGTTTCAATAGTCTGACAATCCAAGGAAGGAGAACAAGAGTCTCTCTTTAGAATATCTTCATTCCTGGCAGGATGGTTATAGGGGACACACACACACACACACACACACCCATTCCATCACCTGTAGGTGAGCTTCAGTTGCGGGCAGAAGACAATAATCCAGTCTCTTGCTGTACACAGAGCAGTCTGTTTTCATTCATTCATTCATTCCTCCCTCTGGGAAACTCTCACCCCAACATTTTCAAGTAAACTCCCCCACTAAGAGAACTCTGGTTCCTTCTCCATTGCCATCTTTTAAAAATATTGTTTTGGTAATTTTAGGGAAGGAAACTTATTTTAAGTATGTCTTTTGTTGAGTTAAAATATCTTCACCATCCACTCTGCCCCCAGCTCCTAGCCTAACATCTTGTATACAGTAAGTACTCAATCTAAAACTTGCTTAATCAAAGAGCTTCTCTTGGCCAGGCATGGTGGTACATACATTTAGACCTAGCACGTGGGAGGCAGAGGCAGGTAGATCCAGGAGTTCAAGACTAGCCTGGTCTACAGAATGAATTCTAGGATAGGCAGGGCTAAATAGAGAAACATTACCTGAAAAACCAAACACAAACAAACAAAAACAAAACAAAATTCTCTTTATAGTAGATGAAGATTATTACAGAAATCCACAACTGTCAAAATGCAGACAATAGACTGAGGGATGTCCATCCCAGTTGGTGTATCTACAAAAAACCCTTACACTTAAGGCTCAGGGACCATTAGGGAAGAAGGGACAGAAGGACTTTAAAAAGCCAGTGGAGCAGGATGTCTGCTGCGAGACTGTGTCTTCTATTGATGACATGGAAGTTGCACCAAGGAAGCATCAACAACAGAGCTGCCTAAACAGGACCTGTATAATGGCACTAGCTAGCATATATGTGGGAAATATCACAAGGCTCATCCCTTAGATAAAGAGCTATGGGAGATTAATGAATGGCCGCTGAGAGAGGAATCTTCAGTCTTCTCAGGAAGAAGCCTCTAATAGGTTATCCAATCCCAAGCCATCAGTCCAAAACACATATACATAGAAATGAGCAACACTAAATAGATTAAATAGGGTGTGTGTGTGTGTGTACATATGCATATATGTAACAGTAATAAAGAAAGAGAAGGGGGCTGGTGAGATGGCTCAGCGGGTAAGAGCACTCGACTGCTCTTCCAAAGGTGATAAGTTCAAATCCCAGCAACCACATGGTGGCTCACAACCATCCGTAACAAGATCTGGCTCCCTCTCCTGGAGTGTCTGAAGACAGCTACAGTGTACTTACATATAATAAATAAATCTTTAAAAAAAAAAAAAAGAAAGAGAAGTGTCTTAGTCAGGGTTTCTATTCCTGCACAAACATCATGACCAAGAAGCAGTTGGGGAGGAAAGGGTTTATTTGGCTTACACTTCCATATTGCTGTTTATCACCAAGGAAGTCAGGACTGGAACTCAAGCAGGTCAGAAGGCAGGAGCTGATGCAGAGGCCATGGAGGGATGTTCTTTACTGGCTTGCTTCCCCTGGCTTGCTCAGCCTGCTCTTTTATAGAACCCAAGACTGCCAGCCCAGAGATGGTCCCACCCACAAGGGGCCTTTCCCCCTTGATCACTAATTGAGAAAATGCTTTACTGTTGGATCTCGTGGAGGCATTTCCTCAACTGAAGCTCCTTTCTCTGTGTTAACTCCAGCTGTGTCAAGTTGACACAAAACTAGCCAGTACAAGAGGGTAATACAGGTCAGAGGTTGGAGACGTGGGGATGAGAATGATGGAAACACAGTATTCATATATAAGATTCTCAAGCAGTTTAAATTTTTTTTAAAAAATTGCTAAATGATTTGGGCTGGAGAGATGGTTTTGCAGTCCTGAGCACTTGCTGTGCCATGAGGACTTGGAGTTCAAGTCTCTGTTCTCACATAACAAGCTGGGGATCCTGGACACAGCCGGAACTCCAGCTCAGAGGGGGACAGGGATGAGAGGAACACTTGGGCTTGTCCAATTCCAGCCTTAGAAAATGTGAGGCCTGGGTTCAATGAGAGGTTCTGGGCTCTATGTGTGTGCACGCACACACACACCCTGAGTGTGAGCACCAATGAAATAAATCTATTTTTTTTTTAAACTTGCTTAATGAAATCAATGGCTTGTCTTACCTATCTGGTTACATAATGCCTGGTCAGAGCATCCTCCATTACCGGATGGTCAGAGAGATAGAGCAGGTGCGGCCTCATGCTTATTTAATAGCCCAATAAAGGAGCCTTCCCACCAGATAATGTGGCCTAGAGTGGACTGTTTAATCACAGCTGGTCAATATTTATGAGGCCAGAGGCCCAGCTGTGCCTATGACTTATTTACAAGCCAATTGTGGAGCCCATAAGCCTCCCTGTGAGGTCCACCTGTTCCTAGGTCTGGCCCCGGTGAAGCTGCCAATGCAAGCAAGAGAAAATCCTTTCCCTGTCAGGCAATTACAAAGGACAGTCCCCACCTTCCTGCTGCCGTACTGGGCCTGACTCCCTTTTATTCCTTCTGAATAAAAAGGTCGGCAAAGCTTTTCTTCTCTGTCAGCCACAGCTCTTTCCACCATCCCCTTCCAGGTAACCACAGTCAAAACAGAAAAAAATCAGACAGGAACCAGATACCCCAAGGCTTTGGTTTCCAGCATGGACATGTGTTAGGATCACCTGGGAGGGTGGGTGGGAGGATGCTTGTTAGAAACTGCAAGTACTAAAGCCTTGCCCAGCCACACTGAGCCAAAGCCTTGCACATGGGGACAGGGATATGTGGGGTTTTTTTCCCCAACTGGGTAATTGGGGTTGGGGTGTCTGAAAGAAAGCTGTAGATCACCCCAGAGCTTGGTCTCTAGAAGCACAAGGCTGCAGTGGTCTCTACAAAGACAGGGTCAGTAAAAAGAGAGAACAATGGGTTCTTAGGGATTCTGATACTCTAACGCTCCAACAGTACGTTGGAGGGACGGGATGACAGAGAGATCCTTTCTTCCCTCCTTCTAACTCCTAAGAGACCATTGAGGAACCTTATGCTGCAGGACGGGATCAGCTAAAGCCTAGTGCCAACCAGAGGAGGCCCGTGTCTCCCAGGAAGAGATTACATACCGTTCTGACACATTCTCAAACCACCTTGCCAGACTCTGAAGACCACACAGTGATAAGTCGGTGATGGGCAGGACCACACCTGGACTTCGACTGGTCAGCTGTGCATAATTTACTCCTTATCTAAACTTAAACAACGTCAGGTCAGGATCCCAAAAGTGGCGTTGAGGGAAGAGTCATGAGACCTTTTCATTTGATCCCCTTCCCATGTGGCAGCATTGAATAAACCTCCTTTCCTGCTTTTCACTATTCTTTGTCTCCTTAGTGGGCCTGCTGAGCCTGCCTTGTTAGGGGGGCCAGAGCCTGACTTTCCCCTTTAACAGTTCCAGCCACAGTATCCTGCACTGTGGGCCTTCAGCTTCCCAGCTATGTGACTTCACACACATACACACACACACACACACACACACACACACACACAAATACACAGACATAGACACTCAAACACAGACACACACATACAGAGACACACAGACACACAGACATACTCATACAGACACACACACACACAGACACACACAGAGATACACACACAGATACACATATACACACACAGAGACACAGACTCACACACACACACAGACACACATATAGACACACACACACAGAGACACACACACACAGAGACACACATACAGACACACACACACACACACACATACACACACACACACAGAGTTTGTACTCACTGAGCCTCTGCCCTTATGTGAAAAAACCCCAAAGATACCAAGATAAAGGTCTTCTGAGGGTTTGTGAATCCATATGTTATGCTGTAGATCTCAAATGTCCCCCACAGGCCACAGGTTGAAGGCTTTGTCACCAACCCGCAATGCCACTGGGAGATGCTGGAGTCGTTGAGAAGTGAAGCGTGCAGGAGAGGGCATGTCTCTGAAGAGGATGCTGGGACTCCAGCTCTTTCTATTCATTTGCTTTGCCTCCCTGCTGCCAGCAGGCACACAGCTCTGTTTGCCCCTCCGCAATGTTTCCTGACTCTCTATAGGCCAAAAGCAACAGGGCCAGGGAACCATGGACTGGAACCAGGACAAAGCTCTCCTCCTTTAATCTGGTTTTGCTCAGGGATTTTGTCACAGTGTAAGAAACCTAACTCCAGAGAACAGGAAGTATATCAAGCACCTGCCTGCTCACGACAATATGGCCGACAATGGGAACAGAGTGGAAAATGAGAAATCCAAGACGCAGACACTGAAGAATGGGCCATTCTAGTCACCTGGCAAAGGAAGAGTGTAGATTTTTGCCAATGTGTAAGTCTGGCAACCATGAGCCAGCCTGAGGGCTGAGGTCTGATACCTAACTTAAAAACTGAAAAAGTTGAAGGACAGGGGCTGTGAGAGTCAGGGGCTAGAAATAGCTAAGCACACAGAAGGAATGGAGCCTTTAGAAGGCCTGAGTCAGGACAGAGCTTGGCACAGTAACAAAGCTCAAAGATGTCCCAGAAAACTATGCAAATGGTGTAGTACATTGGGAACCAGGCACAGGCAGCAAGGGCTTGCTTTGTATTACTTACCTGTTGTTACAGACAAGTCCAATCCATAGGCTCTTGTCTCTGAAAGGAACCCCATTGAAGGGCCTTTTGGCTGCTGTACTCCTACCCTTTGGCTATGGCTGATTAGCCCAGGGATGATCTCTGCTTGGCCTCTTGTCCTTTGTCTATTTCACTTTCTCTCTGGATTAGGGAACAGACGAGAGAAGGAGTTTAGTTACTTTAATGGCAAACCTGTAGAAAGCCTAGGCTTTTGCTTCTGAAGGTGCCTGGCTTGTATCTTAAGGATAATCTAGCTTAGCCTTTCCTCAGACTTCACACAAGCAGCCAACAGAAATAGGTTATCATTGTAACTAAACCACTTCTAGATCCCTCCACCTCTGCCCCAGCCGCATGGCAGGGTCCTGGGGGCCAGGAAATGCTCGCTATCCGGTGTCTTTAATCCCTGCAAATGCTCAGGCTTTTCTCCTCAGCCTCATTTGTGCTTCTGAGTTCCTTAGGAAGTAAAGTCCTGTGAAGGGCTTAGCTCTTGCTAGCTGGAGGTAATTCACATCAGATGGTGGCTGTCAGTTCTGACAGCGCGCTGCTGAGCCGCACGCTGGGATCTCTGAGGCTTTGCTCACAGTGTCCTGACCTCGGAGAAGGTGCCCAGTGCATGACAGGGCCTGACATAACTTCCTCCCACACCTCAGCTGATGTGTCAGGCAGAGAGCCTTCGAAAAGGCACAGCAAATCTGCAGACCAATAGAGGTTTCCTCCCATTCCCTGGAGGGCTCTGCCCAAGACAATGGTGCCTGGCTGATTGCTGGGGAGTGCGTGGGACACCCTGGAGGAGGCGGGAATGGGATCTGGGGCTTACAGAGATGCTTCTCTGAGGAAAGCATAGTCAATACTGTTTATTCAGGCCTCTCATTGTCCTCTTGACAAACTACTGCTGTCCCCCGTTCCCTCTTTCTACCATCTTGCAGGCAAGAAACCAAGGCTGGAGATGTAGAAACAGGCTAATTTGTAAGTGGTCCAATTCTAATTGTGATCCTCACAAGAACCCTGTCACACAGAGCACAGGTAAAGACCCTGGAATGGTTGCAAGGCCAGCAGGAAGGTCTGTGCAAAAGCAGGCTCCTGGGGCCATAACACCAATGACAAGGGAAGTGTACAGCCCAGATCCAGACTTTGCCAGGTTTTTTTTTTTTAAAGATTGTGAGAAATCTGTTATGCATTAGAGGTGATGTGTTCCCCCACTAAGGGCCCTTGTGAAACAAAATCAAACAAAAACTCTGAGAGGAGCTTGGCTCGGCTCCCTTGGGTGAGTGCTTGCAGAACCTGCATGAAGTCTGCTGGGTTTGGTCCTCAGCCCAACATTTTGTGGCACAGCCTGGAGGTAGAGGCAGATAAAAACAATCCATGGTCATCCTCAGCTATTCAGTGAGTTCAAGGACAGCCCAGGCTTCATGAGTCCCTGTCTCTATAAGTCAAAAGCAAATCCCAAACCCACCAGTGAAAAATACTGCCCCCCCACACACACAATAGACTCAGAAGGCATCTGTTCTTGGCGACTGGCTCATACAGGCTCTGACCTAATCATCAGGGTAATGCAATGTTGGGTTCAGAATTTGACAGCACTCTTGGGAGGTAGCAGGAACTAGGGAGTGGGGCCTGGTTGAAGGAACTGGCTTACTGGAAGGGGATATCTCGTCCTTGGCTCCCTCCCGGTTTTCTCTGCCTTCTGTCTGCCATGGGTAAGCAGTTTTATTCTTTCCCATGCTGGGCTCTTCTGCTTCCTGGTGCAGGAGTCCAGAAGCAATGGAGCCAAGAGACCCATAAGCACAAATACCTTTGCTGCTTTTCAATCGTTTCTCTTACGTGCTTTTGCTACAGCAACAAAAATCACCCCCTTCCCCCTTCTCAGTTCCCGACTCCTCATGGGTACACTGGATCTTATCACACTAGATGGTTGGAAGGCTGTGGTACAATATCAAGTGCTCCCTATTTATTAGAAACTCTTCCCTTCAGGCCTTGCTCTCTCATAGCTGGGTGACTGTGAGCAAGCTCCCATTTCTCTGTGATCTTTCCTTTCTTTGTGTTAACAACGACACCGTCTTTAGCATTATATGGGGTTATCCTCATCTTGCCAAGGGGAAACTGAGACTCAGAGTCAGGCATTCGCTCGCTTCATTCTTTGTGGAGAATGATATATTGGGAAAGGGAGTGGAGAAAGCCTTTGAGTGCTGATTAATGGGTATCACCCCTTCTACAATGGCCAGGAAACCCCACTGAGGGCCGAAGGCAAGGGGGCTGGAGAGATGATGACTCAGCAGTTAAAAGCGCTTGCCTTTCTTCCAGAGGACCAGAGTTCAGTTCCCAACTTCCACATTAGGCAGTTCAAGACCACCTGTAACTGCAGCACCAGGGACTGCAATACCTTCTTCAGGCCTCTACGGGCACCTGTCTTTATGTGGCACACAAATACATACATGTAAATAAACATGATAAGAAAATGAAGGGTCTTTGAAAGAAAAAAAAGGAAGGAATAAGAGAGAGCGGAGAGAAATAATAGAGAGAGAGCAGTGTGAAAGTTCCACACTTTAGATTGTTCCACTCTGAGCTCTCAAGTCCAGGACACGCAACATTCGGAGTGGAAAGTATCAGGAACATTGGGAGGTCCGTGGCTAGGGACCTGGTCAGTAATGGGAACCTCATGAAGGTTCTACTCGTAGATGGAGGTCTGAAGGAAACACAGTGAAGGCCGGTACACCTCCTTCCAAAGAGAAGAGCCTTCCCTTCACACATACCTGTGTGGGCAGAGGGAGGGGAACGGGCAGTTCCTGGAAACAATACCAGTTGAGCTGATAATTTTGGCCTTGGATACGCATGGCCACTCTTCCTTACCAGGGACCGTAATAGCTGGAAGAAGGAAACGTCTCTTACTGGACAACCTCCTCCCTTCCCCCACAATGGTTGAGCCAATTACAGGAGCTCTGAGGGCAAGAGACCGGTGGATACAATCTATGATGGTCAGAGAACAAAGAGTCAGAAGCTCATTTTAGGAGTAAGATCCCAAGAGGTCCTTTGGATGGTCCAAGATGGGCTATGCTTGTAGGGACAATTTGACCTTCCCTAATCATCACACATCAAAGAAAGGTTTACATTTTGTGTCTGTCTTCGTCAGTTTTGTGTTTCTATAATATAATAGCTGAGGCTCAGACATCTTTGAAACACAGAAGCCTATCTGGCTAACAGTTCTGGTTTCTGGAAGGTCCAAGGCATGGTGCGTATATCCTGGTCAAGGTTACCCCACGCATCACAGCACGGCCGAGAAGCAGATGGGGAGAATGAGCATGCGCAGCCGAGTCACATGATAAGCAAGAAGTAGAAAGGATCTGGGGAGGGGCCAAATTTACTCTTTGTATAGCAGCTACACTTACAGATGCTAATTGGCTCCTACCAGATCTCACCTACATCTATAACATAACAGCCATCCGTTCATGAACTGCCATGACCTAATGACTGTCTACTGGGCTCCACTTCTTTTTCTTTTCTTTTCTTCTTTTTTTTTTTTTTTTTTTTGTTTTTTTGAGACAGGGTTTCTCTGTATAGCCCTGGCTGTCCTGGAACTCACTTTGTAGACCAGGCTGGCCTTGAACTTAGAAATCCGCCTGCCTCTGCCTCCCGAGTGCTGGGATTAAAGGCGTGCGCCACCACGCCCGTCTGGGCTCCACTTCTTAAAGGTTTGATTTCCTCCCACCCCCACCCCAACTCCTACGTTGAGAACCAGGCGATGAACACATGAGTCTATGGGGACAAACCTCATCAACCCGTAGCAAGGTCTCTCTGTATATTGCCTGTTTAGTACTTAAAGGTCAGTTCCAAGAAGCAAGACATTAATCTTCCCTCCAAATCAATAAAGGCTTGGTGATTGGATTGTTAATCGCTCGTCCCAGGAAGTCAAGACTCAAAACTTCAATCTCCTTGAACCCGATGGGGTAGCACCCAGGTTCCCTTTCACGAATGAATGATCTACTCTACCAACTATTGCTGGCCTAAGGTGGGAAGGATCACTTTCGGTGAATAGAAACCCACCCCCATGACCATTTCTCTCCTTCCTGGGATCCAGGAAATCCAATGACCCATTCCCCTGCCCTCCCAGCTCCAGAGTGCTTTTGAGACTGGCCTTAATACAGCCCTGGACTGCATCACGGCTGGGTCTGCTTCTGGCTCCCCCTTTCCTCAGTGGGTGTCCCAACTGACACATCTGGCAGGTCTTAAATCTTAACGCCTGGCATCCACCTGCCGCAGATGTTAGAAGCTCCCCCCTGAGCAATGCTTATAAACAAGACTGCAACCGACAGT
Organism: Mus minutoides; assembly: GCA_902729485.2. Classification (NCBI taxonomy): domain Eukaryota; kingdom Metazoa; phylum Chordata; class Mammalia; order Rodentia; family Muridae; genus Mus; species Mus minutoides. Next base: position 1,730,511 of record LR749728.1, read on the forward strand.
TTCCAAGCGGTAATAAGCAACATCTGTATGGCTGTATGCTCCACCCAACACTCCTACTCTCGTTTAACTCTTCAGCCCTCTGAAGAGGTGGGCAGGCAGAGGGCAGTAGCCTTGTCTGGCTCATTTCACAAGTGTAAGATCTCCACCATGAATCAGAAAGAAGAAAAACCCCACGGTAGGCAATAACTTGCATATTTCAGATAGTGATTGCAAACTCTTTTGTAGAATATAGGTGCTCTACCAGGTGTTTATAGGTGGTTTTAAAAGATGCAAATGCTGTTTTTGGAAAATACTAGGTTAAAATTGGTTCTAGGGTGTGTTGGGCTTTTAATATCTAACCTGTATTATTAGTCTGTGAAGACTTTTGTGTGCAGAATTTCTTTGGGTATATGTGCCTACAAAAACACGCTCACCTTGCACCCTACCCAGGCAGCCTGCGGATGGATGGTGGTAGTGGAGAGTAGAACTTACTAGAAGGTTCTGTTAGGCAGATACATTTCTCAGCTGCTACTTTGCTGTCTGCTTATTCGTTCCTCTCTGAGGCAAAGGGAGAGGCATCCCAGATTAGCTCTGGAGGTAAAAGAAGAGGCAGGTGTAAACAGGAAGCCTTTGGCAAAGAAAAGTACAGTCTGCTAGAAGCCAGACTGTTCCTGGTTTAGGAGGGTGAAGCCCAGGAGCCTTGGACCTCTAGACTCTGTGGGGCCAGGTAAAAGCCTGGGCTTTTTCCAGAGTCTCTCTGGCTCCCTGGTCCAGCCTATGAAGATTGATGAAAGCACTGATCTTTTTTTTCTAATTTATTCTTCTCTCATGTATTTCATCCTGACTACAGTTTCCCCTCCTTCCTTTTCTCCCAGTCCTACCTGAACCCCCTCCCCCTTCCCCAGATTCATTCTTCCTTCATTCACTTCAGAGAAGAGCGGGTCTCCCAGGGATATCAACCAAACACCACGGCATAACAAGCTTCAGTAAGACTAGACACCTCCCCTCATACCTAGGCTGATGTTTTTAAGAAGGCAACTGAGGGGGAAAGAGATGAACCCAGCACTTCCACTCCAGTGAGCCCGTGTAGCACCTGCCCTCTGGGGCTTTGGCTGCAGTAGCTCCAGCCTCCAAGCGTTCAGGGTCCCCTGGCTGACAGGATGAGGAGCAGGATCCAGGCTCACTTTATTGCTTCATCCTGAAGGCATGAAGCCCGGTTCAGCATAAACTGGTGGTATAATGGCAAACTCGGAGGCACAGCCGGCATCGGGTAGTATTCTCTTGCCCCCATTTAATTAACGAATCCTCAAAGATTTACAAGAAAGGAGAGCTCAGATATGTGGCTAACCCTTAAAGACAGATAATCCCTAAATCTTATTAATTAAAACTCCACATTGGTACATAAAACACAGAAATTATGCATGAAATTATTCATGATATTTTAATACTGTATGTATTGTGCCATCAAGTTAAACCTAGCTATCTCTCCAATTATCTTTTATTATTTTTTTAATGACAACATTCAAAATCTTCTCCTCTTGCATTAGTAGAGTAGCTACCTCTACTCTCCCTGCCTTGCAAAAGCCCAGTAGAACTGTGGGTTCCTGTATGCCTGCTGAGGCCCCTCAAAGTCTTAGCAGGGTTTAGGACTGCTGTGTCTATGTTCAAGAGAGTTCCTAGAAAGCCGAGCAGCTGTGCCAGGCTCTCAAACAGCTCACATGGGAACGAGCTCCTAGTTCTAACCCCAGCCTTGTCATTCTTTGTGCTTTTTTAAAGTATTTCAAAATTATATCTATTTACTATGGTATGTGAGGGCCCACACCCACCGCTCGCACAGGCACGAACATGCCGCCGTATACACGTGGGAAGCCAGAGGACAACTTTGTGAGTCAGTGCTTCCGTTCTCCCACGAGGTCCCAGGAGCAGAGCTTGGGTCCTCAGGCCTGGTGGCGAGTGCTGTTACCTGCTGACCCTTCATTTCTTGTATGTTTTGGGCTCAATCCATTCTATGAAACGGCCACAAGACATGGATGCGAATGGAGACAGGTAACTGGGGAGTCGCCGTTGGGGAGTCTAACCAGGAAAGGAAAGTAGCTGTAAGGTAGGTGCTGAGGGGCTTCCGTGATGGACAGTGTGTAAGAGTGTGTAAGGCATGGTTTGAGGTGATCTTCCCCAGAGTCTGGGATACACGCAGGCTCCACATTCACTGGAGGATGTTGTGACATTAGGGCCATTGCATCTCTGGCTCACTGCCAAGACACTAATTGGTCAACTTGACACAAACTAAGGTCCTTTAGGAAGGAAGAGAGAACCTTAGCTGAGAAGATGCTTTCTCCATCATTTTTGTTTGTTTGTTTGTTTGTTTAATGACAACTGTAGGAGGGCCCAGCCCCTGGGAGTGGTCCTGAGTGGAATAAGTAAGCAGGCTGGGCAAGCCATGGGTAGCCATGGATAGCCATGGGTAGCCATGGGTAGCCATGGGTAGCAAGCCAGTAAGCAGTGCCCCTCCTCAGTGTCTGCTTCAGTTCTTGGCTTGGCTTGGCTTCCCTCAGTGATAGACTACACGCTGTAAGATGAAATAGGCAAACTTTCCTCCACGAGTTGCTTTTGGTAGTTATCACAGCACTAGAAACCTAACTAAGAGACCCACTCCACATAGAGGGAAAAAGGATGCTCTTCTATGGGGAACAATAACTCTCTGCTATTGGCAGGGTGAGGACCGAGCACAGATGAGTCTCCATTGACGCAGGATTTGTGATGTGGAGGAGGCGAGAAGAAAATCTGAGCCTCAGTGTCCTCACCGGTAAAATGAAGAAGGCTGTTAGCATCCACCTGATAGCCTGTTGTGACAGTTAAGAGAAAACATAAAGTACAACAGAGGGAGCCAGTGAGCTGCTGCTGAATGACAGGTCCCCCCAGACGTGTCTCAAATCAGCAATACTCAGTTACTACATGTTCTGACTAGTCTTTGTCAACGACATTCAAACTACAGTTATCTAAAAGGAGGTTTAAAAAAACCAAATTGAGAAAAATGTCTCCATAAGATCTGGCTGTAGGGCATTTTCTTAATTAGGGATGGATGGGAGAGGGCTCAGTCCATTGTGGGTGGTACCAACCCTAGGCTGGTGGTCCTAGATTCTATAAGAAAGTAGGCAGAGCAAGCCAGTAAGCAGGACTCCTCCATGGCCTCTGCATTGGCTCCTGCCTCCAGTTTTCTGCCCTAGTTTCCTTCAGTGATGGACTACAATGTGATACTCTAAGCCCAAGCAACCCTTTCCTCACCAAATTGCTTTTAGGTCACGGGGTTTTCTTGAAGCAATAGAAACCTTAACTAAGACACTGCACTCTCGGGTGTGCGGCACTGAATCACAGTGGGGACATCTCATCCCTGCTTGGGTGACAGAAGTTACAGCTGGAAGACACAAAAACTTGAGGGGAGGTCTGTTGAGAACTGATGGGCTGGAACACCCACCACTGAGACGGCTTACACACGTCGGGGTGGGGCTAGCTATGCTGGTCTCCATTTCTGTCCACATGCATTTTTCTAGGAGGTTGCTTGAGTGTCCTTCCAATATGGTAGCTAGCTCCCCCCAGAGCAAGCTAACCAAGAGGCTAAGGGTTTACTAATCTCAGGATAACATGCTGTCCTTCCTGCAGAAGTCTACTAGTCACAAACAAAGGTTGGCTCGGGTTCACTGCATAAGTAGCAGGACCATAGGGGGCATGGTCTCTAAGAGAGGGGTCACCATAAAAAAGAACGGCAGGTGCGTAACTTAGGAACTAGTTTCATTGTAAGAACAAAAGAAAGTCTTTCTACAGCCTTATTTCTGGAGAGATAGAGTCAACATTCCACCTGGTGTTCTCCCTCCAGCTCCTCCCAGACATCTCTCCCTGGGGCAGTCAATTTCTGCTCTGTGTGATAGAAGGTTTTCTTCCCCAGCCTTTCCTGGAGCCAAGCAGGTGGCGCTTGGCTTTGAGCAAGTATCTCAACAGGCAAAGCAAACAGAGGGGCATGGGGCTCTCCATATCGCTGTAATTAAGCAGAAAGAGGTGCTAACTATGAATCTGGAGCCCAAATGTTCTCCAAGGGGTACTTAGGGCTATGGAGAATCTGTTAACTGGTAATAACTTTGAAAGGAGGCTTTGCCAGAGCAAAGGCAGCGTCGGCATAGATCACCTGCAGAGGACCGTGGGCTGACTGCTCATCATAAGCTCTAAGACTGCATGCATCGAGCCAGCGTCCAGCCCGAGACTGAATTAATGATGCGTACAGATGAAGCTTGGCACGGCTTCCACACAGAGAGGTGGGCATTTAATGAATTTTTCATGGCCTGCGCCTGGTACCATTCCCTATGCCAGCTTCTCAGAACACCCTTGTGTGGTAAAAGGGCTGGCTAGGATGAAGGGTACAGGGGTGGCTTCTGTCCTTGCTCCAGTGTTACCCATCCTGGGCGTGTTTAGAGTGCTTGCTCATTTTAACAGCCAAACCTCCATGATAGCTATTTTCACGTTCCTCTGACCACAATACAGGACAGAAACAGCTGCTCGGTGGAAAGATTTATTTTAGCCCATGGTTTCAGTGGGCCTCAGTCCATCTTGCTGAGGTGAGTGGGACTCATGGTGGTGGAGGCTTGTTCATATAGTGCAACAGTGGCCAGGACTAGGGTCCAGGCCAGAGTCATCAAATGCCTATTCCCACAACCTGCCTCTACCAGTGTTGGCATCAGGACCTCTAAAACCTATGACATCACATAGGCAGCAGTGCATCTTGCAGACCTGTTGCCAAGACAACAGGCACTATATCCCCAGAATCCATTTGGCTCACCCTCCATCTTTACCTGCATTATGTCATTTTCCATATAAATATGGGGAACACCCCTCCCCCTCTCTTTCCCCCTCTCTTTCTGCCTCCACCTTCTCGCCCTCCCATCTCTCTCCCAGTAAACCTCTCACATGTGGAACTGTTAGGGCCCAGTGTGCTGTGTTCAGACTTGAGCTGCTATTTGAACATATCAGCCAGCAAGGTTCCATGTCATGAAGGTTCCACAGCTTTCAAAACATGAGCCTGTGAGGGCACATTTCAAATTCAGACTATGGTGCCCCTTAGTCCAGCAACATGATGATGGGTGGTTCCCTCTCCTAACTACAGGTGAGTAGACTTCAAGGGTCTCTTTAATAAAAGAGTCTTGAGAATTAGAGGTTCTAGCAGGGGAGTGCAGCTACGAGTATACCCTCGATGGGAGACCAGTACTCCTCTCTTTGGGGAAGATCTTCCTCTTCGACCAAGTACGCAGTTGACCAAGTGAGCAGCTTCAGGCGGCACTCACATGGTGTGGAACAGTCAAGGTAGAAAGGGATACTGGCCTAGCTAGCCAGAGCAGCCTCATCAACCTGGTGGTCAGTGGGGTGACAGTCTTAGCTGCAGCCCACACCTTCAATCCCAGCACTTGGGAGGTAGAGGCAGGCAGATATCTGAGTTTGAGGCCAGCCTGGTCTATAGACAAGTTCCAGGATTACACAGAGAAACCCTGACTCTAACTAACTAACTAACTAGAAGTCTTGCAAGAAAAAGTGCTGTGAGGCAGAGAGCCGTGAAATGGGAACAAGGAGAGAGCTACTTTCTTGGGATGTCTAGCTCTGTCATTTGTGCTCTTGGTAGATGGGTGAGGTGATTTGTTTTTTGGGTTTTTTGTTTGTTTGTTTGTTTGTTTGTTGTTTTTTGTTTTTTTCATGAAGGGGGGAAGAAAGAAGAGAGGAAAAGAGAGGGAGGGAAAGAGAAAAAGTGGGTGGGGATAAGGGGAAGAGGGATGGGAGGGTAGGGAGGGAAACAGATGGGGTGGGGGAGGAATAGAAGGCATGAGGAGCAGAGAGGAAAACTGATGGAGACATTCTAATTGTTACTCTGGTCCCTCAGAGGGCCACACCTATGCTCTTCCCTGAACTATCACAGGATCTTCAAGTCCTTCTACAGTCCCATTTCCTGCTTTAACTAGTATAGACTGGATTTGGTTTGTTTCTACTTTAACAATGGGCTAATCTTTTAATCAGGTTGAGAAGTATCTTGCCTTGTTAAAAAGAAAGTAACTAGGATAATAAGATCATCAGGCAGACAGACAGGCATTAGAGGAGGGGAGACAGAAAGGGAGGAAAAAGGGAGGGGGAGAGAGGGAGGGAGCCTTATCCTTTCTCTTCTCAATGGTGGTAGCTGGTGTGCCTGGTGCCTGGAACCAGCCAGAGGAAAGCCCTTTCTTGGTTCACCTCCTCTGATTCTGGGTTTGAGGGTATAGTTGAGAGAAGTTGAGGCTTTCATGTAAAATGCACTGAGCTTACAGTATTGTAAGGCAGTCTCGCAGTCTATAAAGTGTTTTGAAAGCCAAAGGAACGGGCACTTCTGCGAGCAGTGGCCAGTCTGCCCCCTCCAGCCGAGGTCTCCATGGAGGTGTAGAGGAGAAGGCTGGCTTGGAAACCAGGTCATCCTGTACTCCCCTTTTACTCCTTCCATCCCCACACCTTCACAGAGCTGCACGCTGTGGGCAGTTTTAGTTATAGGATGCCTCTGACAGGTCTTTTAAGTTGAAGGGCAGTGATGGTTGCTCCCATCCTTGTATTCCCAGGGAACTGTGGTGTGTTGGGTTTGTGTCAACAGCTTCCAGTTCCTCTCTGTAGACAGAGGTCTGGTGGAGCTGGATCTGAGACTGGGGTGACTTTCAGCTGGTCTCTTTAGAACCCCCTTCTAACTGACAGAGCTGAATTCCAGACTCTTAAAACCCAGTATGCCCCTTTCACCTGGATCTCCCTCAGCTAGGGATGGATGTTCTTCCCTTTCTCTGGAGAAATGTTTCTCTTCAGTCAGACTCCACATCCTGCCTGGAAATGTCTCAATGCAACCCCATGACAAACTCTGGCAGCAGTCAGAGCATAAAACCACCCTCACCACTGACAAGGTATCTTTACTGAGAGACTGAAATACATAGGGACACAGAGGTGTCTACGTGATGTCAACTGCAGCCCCTACTTGTCATGTGCTTATAATGTATTTGAGGAAACAGCTCATTCTCTCATTCATTCATCCATTCATCCCAGACACAGTTACTGAATGTACAGGCACAGCATGTTGTACTAAGAATACACATTCATAAGCATCCATGCATAGACATCTAAATAAGCAATGTCATGGACATGTCTTTTATCTAGTAACACAATACAGTGTGGAAGGGGGGAAGGGAGGGGAGGGGAGAGGAACGAGGGCAGGGTAAGCAGTGGTAAGATGAGGTGGGAGGGGGAAGGGACTGTCTCAGTTAGGGTTTCATTGCTGTGAAGAGACACCATGACCAAGGCAACTTTTACAAAGGAAAACATTTCATTGTGGCTGGCTTACAGTTTCAAGGGTTCAGTCCCTTATCATCACAGTCAGAAGCACGACAGCATGGAGGCAGACATGGTGCTGGAGAAGGAGTTGAGAGTTCAATATCTTGATCTGAAGGCAGGCAGAAGGAGGCTGTCTTCCGAACTGGGCAGAGCCTTAGCACTAGGAGACCTCAAAGCCTGCCCACACATTGACACACTTCCTCCAACAAGGCCACACCTATTCCCAAAAGACCACACTGACTAATAGTGCCACTTACCACGAGCCAAGCATATCCAAACCACCACAGAGAGGGATGGCAAAGGAAAGGATTTGGTCCAGATCCCCAACCCTATCTCTTCTAGAATTTTGTGACTTAAGGTGGGAACATAACTAATGCTAATATATCTAAAATCTTTATCTTTTATAAACTTAAAAACATTCTTATAACCTTCAAGAAATCAATTTGAATCCACCTTTCATGGTTTGAACGGACTCCAGAGAAGTACTCCTGTCAACCAACAGCCTATGTCTACCCATCTGTCTACTCCTAAGAGTGGGATCTCTCCCGCTGTCCCTGGTCTTCTCCCCTTTCCTTGTTCTTGGACTCTCCTCCCACAACTACCAAGACTGTGAGCCTTAAGGTTTCAAATGAATATCCAAGATATATTTTCCCCCAAACTCCTTAACCTTATAGTCTTCTCTCTGTTCCTAGTATCTCTCAACTGATCTCAAATCAACTACAAAGTACTCCAAGTCGCCAGCCCCAGATGGCCCCTCACAGACTGCATCCTAGACATGCCTAAAGTGGCTAGTCCCAGACCATCCAGCCCCATAAACTGCTTCAACACAGTTCCTGAGTCCCAGATGGTTTCTCAGAGCCTAGACAGTAACTGACACCGTCTGCTCTTCTCAGACCTGACCAACAATCCAGTTCCCTTGGGTCCCTAACAATGACACCCCACTATCAGCAGGAAGCAGTAGAGAGAATGATACCAACTTACCCAACACCCAGCAAACTGGTAATAAAATTAAAAAGGTGGGAATGAAGGGCTCTTGAACACCTCAAGCATGGTGCTGACAGGTTTTGCCCTTTACTCTTCTTTCTCCCTTCCTAACCATTAGATTACATTCCTAAAGCACTGTATGTAGCCCTCGAGGTCCATTCCCTTATTTGGGCACTGACTCATCCCTGAGACAAAACACCAATTCCCAACAATCAAAATTCATTATTTGGTTAATATATCCAATTAGGATTTACCAACTCATCCTAGCACAGACTCCCCCTTTTCCTTCTTTAAACAACCACTTCTGCAAAAACCACCCGCTGCTGCTTGCTGTCTGCCTTTGCCCAATCCAGAGGCAATGCTACACACACACACACACACACACACACACACACACACACACAGCCTGGCTTGCAGCCCCAGAGTAACAATCCCCCTTTGTGCAGAGAATCTGATGTCTGGGTGTGTCCTGTACTGATTTTGAGCGGCCAACCCCTTACACCTGAGATCATGATGGCTGCATAGGGTGTCTCTTCTCAGGCTTAGCCGGTCAGGGGCTGAAACCCCACCTGCTCTGCCCTGTGGGGCTTCTTCCCCAGAGCCAGGAAGAATGTGCCTTTCTGTCCCAATGACAATGCATCCACTCATGGTGTGTGTGTGGGGGGGCATTCTGGAATGCATTCTACAGATGAGGCACCCCTTCCTAATTCAGAGAATAGTCTGAGAGCTAGCAGCACCCCCTTGCTGTCTTGAGCCTCAGTTTCACACCTATAAATGGGGTGAATAATGGCTACTATTAAAGGTATTGTGGGATTAAATGAGCTAACATATGGACCATGTACCCTCAGTTGCAAGAGAAAGAAATCCAGCTTAAGCCACCAAACAATAAATAAATGAATAAGGCATGGGAGAGGGACAGAGAGTTAGGAGTAACGAAGAACTCCTGGTAGGTGCTGCTGGGAACAGCACAAATGAAGGTTTAGAAAGATAAAAGCCAACAGGGAGGACACAGGGGCTGGGGGCAGGGGCATGCTACAGGGGGGTTCTGGGAACAGAAAGATCCTGGACATTTCAACCAGGAAAGAGCTGAAAGTGGGGGCTGGAAGTGTATGCCATAAACAGAAAGGCTGAAGAAGTCAGGGGTCAGAGCTAGCCTGTCAATTCTAGGGCGTTACCTACTCTGGGGTTCAGAGGGCAGAGGACGTAAGTACCCGCCACTACTATTATCACCTTGCCTGCCCCTCATGTCCCAGAAGCTGGCGCTAGGCTTCTAGAATGCTCGGCACAGGAGTCAGGGATGAACACCGAGTCTGGAGGCCTCGAGGGAAAGAGCTTGTTGTCACTAAGTCTCCTTTTCTGCACAAGTCCAAGTGAAGGTTTGACGCTGGGGAGAGTTCACAGAGCTTCTCCTGCCCACCAGGTAGGAGAAACCAGAGATAGCTCCTGTGAGATACCCAGAGTAAGGTGATGGAGTGGAGACCGCCTCTTCCTGCTTCCCTGGGGGCTTCTGAGGTGGTAGAAGAAAGTCACCATTCCCTTCTTCCTTCCTCCCTTCACATCTTGTAATTCACCCCAAAGCCTTCAAGTGTACTATAGGCAGAGTGAAGATAGGGATGAGGCGAGGGGAAGAAGCACTAGACATGGCTGCCAGGTACAGCAGAGCCTGGTTATGTAACTCCAGTTGGGTCATCAGGTGGACCCAGGCCAAGCCCGTGCTTCAATGACGCTAACTCTCTCCCAGCCTCGCTGCACTCAGCTGTAAAATGGAGGCGCTTGTAACAAGAGCATGCACCAGGCTGCTGTGAGGCCACAATGAAATTGCACTGGGGCCACCTGGCAGGAAGCCTAAATGCTGTCTGGTGCTATGATTGCTCTCCATAGAGTAATGGTGACAACAACATTTTGTGTGTGTTTGTGTATAGCGCGTTCCAGTTTACTGTGCGGCTTTGCAATGAAGTGTCCCTACAGAGCAGCATGGCTTAAAGCCTTTGATCCCAAATGGTAGCAGTATTGATTGGACTGTGAAGACATTAACACCATCAATGGATGGGCCCGTTGGTAATATCATAGATGAATCAGTCTGCAGAGAGGGCACCTCCCTGGAGGAAGCAGGTCACTGGGGCATGTCTCTGAAACATATGTCTATTCCTGAATCCTTTGTGATGGTTTGTATATGTTTGGCCCAGGGAGTGGCACTGATGGGAGGTGTGACCTTGTTGGAGTAGGTGTAGCCTTGTAGGTGTGGGCTTTAATGCCCTTGTCCTAGCTGCCTGGGAGCCAGTATTCTCCTAGCAGCCTTCAGATGAAGATGTAGAACTCTCAGCTTCTCCTGTATTATGCCTGCCTGAATGCTGCCATGTTCCTGCCTTGATGATAATGGACTGAACCTCTGAACCTGTAAGCCAGCCCCAATTAAATGTTGTCCTTATAAGAATTGCCTTGGTCATGGTGTCTGCTCACATCAGTAAGCAGATAGATAGATAGATAGATAGATAGATGTAATTAAGACACCCCTCTTTTTGCCTTCTTACCAAGAATGAGTCACCCGGCCCAACCTCCTGTCACCCCCATGATTTCCTTTCTCACCAAGCTAACCAGAAGTAGCAGAGCCAAGTGACTATGGACCAAAACTGCCAAACCCAGGTCCCAACAAGCCAAATTTTCCCTTTTAAGTTGATTTTCCATTGGCATTTTGTCACAGAGATAAAATGTATTAATAAATCCCACTCTAAACTAATAGTGAATGTCCAGGAGTTGTGCTGAGTTCTTCTACAAATACCCCTAGAGGAACAGAAATGAAAGAATCTATCTATCTATCTATCTATCTATCTATCTATCTATCTATCTATCTATCATCTATCTATCCATCTATCTATCCATCCATCCATCTATCTACCTATATGTCTAGGGGATTTTTTTTTTTACAGTGGCTAACAGGCTGTGTCAGCTACTCCAACAATGGCTGTCTCTCAGTGGAAAGTCCAAGAATCTTGTAGTTGTTCAGTCCATGAAGTAAATCCTGAAGAATTCGACCCCGAAACCTGTGAAGTGAGAACGAGGATAAGCGGACCAAAAGCTAAAGCTCCTCTCTTCCCTGTCCCTTATATAGGATGTCACAGGAAGGTATGGCCTTGATTTAGGATGGCTCTTCTTACTTCAAATGGCCCAACTAACTAAAAATCCCTCACAGGTGTGCCCTGCGACTTGAGTTTTCAGTTAACGTAGATGCAGTCAAGTCGACAGTCAAGGATAGTCAGTCATCGCAACTCGGAAAATCCCAGTTCACCCACAGAGAGGCTTGGTCCAGAGCCTAAACCAGAAAGTCCGAACGGAGAAGAGAAGATGACGCATGAGAACTGGGGTTGGAGTGGGAATCGGGAGGCGTGGGAAGAGAAAGTGAGCTGAAAGGCGGAGAGCTGAAGTGGGGGGAGAGGGAGAGATTGAGGTGGAAGCTCAGGCCGTCTTTTTCCTATTGGCAGTTACGACCAACCTCTCAGGAGTGACTCTCCCCTAGCCTGGCTGCTAAATCACCACACTGCCGTAATTGAAACAGAAAATCACGCCCGCCCGACAGAACAGCCTAGCAACACCACCATTAGCAGCTGTGGCTCTCCACTTCGAACCAGGGAGCTAATACGCCTCTTTATGTATGCGCCGGCCCTGCCAGATATATATCTTCACCGATATTTTAACAGGGACTGGGCTCTTTCCACTCCTTCCTGACTCCATGAAGCTGCTCACCCCGGGAAGACTGAACTTGGCTCTGGGACCCAAGGCTGCCCCGCTGTGGGGCGGATGTAAAAATCTTCTCTCCCCCCACCCCCACCCCTTCCCTTCCTCCCTTCTTCCTTTCTCCACCACTGAGCTTACATTTGAGCCGAGGAAGCTGAAACAGAGCAAATAGTCACACAAACCTGAAGGTAAATGGAACCAAACGCCCTAACCAAGCAAGCTGCTCTCCAAGGGGATCTGACACCTTGGAGTGAAGGAGGCCGTGGTGAGAAAGAAACCAGGGTCTAAGGGAGAGAAGACGGTTCTACACACCTACACCTGCAACAAAGGTACGAAACTGGAGGGTGCTTGGCGCCTGTGATGAGCTAGAAGAGGGAGGTACAGGGCCAGGGCTCAAGGCGTGGAGGGTAACCGGACAACTTGAAAGTTCCTGGGAGACAGATAGTCCTGAACCCACTGGCTAGTCCCAGTGCCTGGCTCCAGTTATCTGCTCTCCAGTCCCAAGTCTTCACTTTCAATCGCCATTATATATCCATTCTCACAAAGAGGGAACTGTTGGAAAGTGGGGGGATACTTTGGGCTTTCACAGTGATGGAGAAGCATTCCTGGCACTTGATAGAGCAGGGCTGGGCACATAGGGTATCACAAAGATGTAATATGCGATGCTGTGCCAGATATCAAGTTTCATTGCCCAGTTCAGTGTGTGTGCATGCCCCCATGTGTGTTAGAGGTCAACTCTAGGTGTCTTTTGTCACTGTCCACCTTATTTTCTGAGACACAGTTTCCTGCTGTTTTAGGCTTCCGAGGCCTCAGTTTCTGCTTCTCTCCATCCCCCAGGCTCTCAGGTCTGAGATCACAGATGTACGATGTCATGTCTTGGTCATTTTGGGAGAGGAGGTTTCTAGACTTCAGTTTCCATACTTGTGCAGCAAACATAACTTTATCCACTGTCTCCCCAGACACCCCCAAATTGTGATTTCTGAGCAGATTCCATGAAACTCGAATTTGAGCTCTCTGAGACATGATGTTTGTAATATATGATTGTATATGTATATATGCTGTATATTATTGCACACACATGCAATACATGCTTGCATATGATGCTATATAACTGCATATGTATATATGATGTTTGTAATGTGATTGTCAGTATATATTGACACCCCTTCCTCCAAACCACAGGCCCAGCCTCCTGACCTGGGTGTAAACAGTCACAGAAGCTCATCTAAGGGAAAGCATTGGGCAGGGAGATGCAATGTGGTCTGTGAAGCCGAGTGATGAGGAACGCTTCCCTCAGATGGCTCAGTGGTTAAAAGCACTGCCTGTACAAACAGTAGGAAGGACTGGAGTTCAGATTGCAGGACCCCTGTAACAAGACAGTATCCCAAACACACCTGTAACCCCAGCTCCAAGGATGGTAGAGACAGAATCCTTGGGTTGGCTGACTTCCAGCCTAGAGACCTCACCTCAAAACAATAGTAGAGAATGAAAGAGGAACCCTGGGGCCTTCTTCCGGCCTCTGTGGGCACAGGCAGGCCCATGTATGCAGCTGTACATACACTCACACATACAAACAAACAAATACATCTTTAGGAAAAGAGTAGTTATGCGTGCCCCCAATCTCTTGAAAGGCTCACTCTGGGGACGCCAGTGGCCATGCTGTGGGCACACTCTAGCAACCTCACAGGAAGCCACCACAGGAAAGAACTGAAGCCTGCTATGGCTATGGCCAGTGCCAGTTGTGGGGTCATTGTAGTTTGGATCTTCAAAGGCCCGTGTGCTGAAGACCTGGTTCTAAGCCTGTAACACATTTGTCAGGCTCTGGATGGAGAAGAGGGAGGGCCTGGTGGGAGGGAGGCTGGTGTGGCATGTGGCCTAGAAGGGGACAATAGAATCCTGGTCCCTTCCTAGCCCTCCTTTGCTTCCAGGTCATCCCCGAGAGGAGAAGCTCAGCTCACTCTGCCATGCTATGCTCACTCAATATGTCCTCCAGAATAATGGGCCAACTGACCCGGGATCAGCTTCTGACACTGGGCCAAAATAAACCTTTCTTCCTTTGATATGGAATTCCGTCAAGTACTTTGAGGCAGTGGCAGAGAGCCTACACAGCTGTCTGAGCCACCTAGGAAAGGAGATAGACTGTTCGCCAGCCCAGGCAAGCCTTCAGGTGGCTGAGGCCTGTGGGGAGAGAAGGGGGTCCAGACACCATGGATCAGATACCAGCTGTTCCACGTACCTCCTCTCCTCTCCTCTCCTCTCCTCTCCTCTCCTCTCCTCTCCTCTCCTCTCCTCTCCTCTCCTCTNCCCTTCCCCTCCCCTCCCCTCCCCTCCTCCATACAAGCAAAGAATGTTTCCTCAACAGTTTTAGTATGTATGGAAACTTCTAGACGTATACCTACTGTGTGAGTCAAGGGGACAAATGTGTTTTGTTTTGTTTGAGGGGTTTTATGTATGGGAGACAAGGTCCCTCTGTGGTGCCTAGGTTGTTCTAGAAGTTGCTATGTAGCCCAGGCTGGCCTTGAACTCACAATCCTTCTACTTCTACTTAGGCACTGGGATTACAGGCGTGTGCCACTATGCCTGGTTTTGTTTCAAGGTTTTACTAAATGCTGTTCTTTCCTTGGAAAGTGGTTAAAATATCACGATAAGTCAACCATGACACTTGTCATGCTTACAGCGGCTGCATTACAGTTACCCCTCAAGTAGGCGGGGGTGCAGTGGAAGTGGCGTTGTATGTCTCAGACCCAGTTGTTTTCACTTGGGTGTATAAGAACACGACTCTTTCCTGATGTCCCTCCAGGCATCCAAGCTTCTGTATACAGTGCCATAAATAGCACTCCTTTAATTCCTCCTTTATCCTGGAGTTGGACTGTCATATCTATTTTTAAAACTCATGAGTAGGCAGTTTCTGTTTTTAAAGTAGATTTCATTTCCTGTTAGTGAAAGGACATTATAAAATATCAGTTAAGGAAAAGAATGTGGGACTCTGGGGCACTTCCTAGAGAATATCTTACTGGCCTAGGAAATTATGATGGCTTGTTCTTTGGCTTCTAGAACCCTTTGGCAACCTTCAGAATTATTCCCTCCTGTCTGACTTGAGGCATTTTCTTCTTGAGTTGGGGGGGGGGGCTTATGCTGTCCCCCAGCATTCTGCGCTTTCTTCCTCCCTCTATAGTGCTTTCTTATCTTGACCTCTCTCTTTCCCCTTGTCTTTTGAAATCTCTTTCAGCCCAGCTTAACACAGTCACTCAACAAACAAATACAGAGCACGTGTGTCTGTCTATACACATGGGGCTCCAGCACAGGGACAGCAGCCAGTTTGCCTGTCACCCTCCCCCAGGACTTGAAGGACTCTGCTCACTGAAGACATACTTGAAAACGGATGCCGCAGAGAACCCCCAGCAGGCCTTTCACTTTCATTGTCTCCTGGATTGCTCTAGGCCAGCTTTCACTATTTCTCTTGTTATAGATACACTGTAGCAACCCCAGGGCTTCCAGAAAGCTCAGCCAACACTGCCAAAATCTTTCCCCCTTCTAGTCTGGAGCTTTCCATTCGCTTCTGTATGCACACACCTGCTGTGTGAGTGCACCTGCCGGCTCTCCCCACAATCCCAGAAGGGGATTGGTAAATTCCCACCACTTCCCTTCCCTTCAGGAAGCTGAAGGCAGCCTGGGAAATTTAGACCCTGAGGCTGCCACTTCTCTTCAGAGACTGGCCAGCAAAGTAATGGGTGACTGGAGAGAACGTGAACTCCAGATGACCAGAACCATTTGAAGGAAAATCAAGATATCAAAACACCCCACCGCCTCTTCCCCAGTGCTAAGCAACAGCCCACCGTGTCTGGACAGCTCCTTGGCTGTTGCCTGCTGCTGCCTTCCTACTGAGGTGCTGGTGTACCTGGAGGCCCTTCCTAGAGACTGCTTCATCTGCATTCTTCACTGGGCTGACTTTGAAAGACACAAACACATATACACACATGCATACAGAAATATGCCTGTACACACAAATGTAGACATATACACACAAGATGCAGGAGAAAGCTTTCTTAGATGTGCTCACAAACGTGCTTCAAGAAGCAACCTCGTAAGACCCTGCTGAACTTTTCTTACTTTGGAAAAACAAACCAACTAAACAACCAAACAGCCAAATAACCAAACAAATGAAAAACAAGACAGATTCTCTAGAAGGTTCCTGGTGCTCCTCTTCTCCACTCCCACCCAGATCTTTCCAGATCAGCCAGAAATTTGGAGGGGAGCCAGTGAGGACACATTGCTGGCCACAAGAGGGCACTCTTCAATCCTGAGAACAGGGTATTTGTGGCTCTTTTTCTTTTTCCTTTCCTTTCCTTTCCTTTCCTTTCCTTTCCTTTCCTTTCCTTTCCTTTCCTTCCCTTCCCTTTCCTTTCCTTTCTTCCTTTCTCTCTTTCTCTCTCCCTCCAGAAAATACATACAATCCCTGGTTAGCCATCAGCAGACAATCTGGAAATTCATCCTGCAGAGACAGTGATGACAAAGGGGTTTTAAGATGAGGGAGGGAAGCCAGGCATGGCAACAGGGGCTTCATTTTTTCTTGCAGGTGGATCATGGAGATCCTGGGTTTTATTTGTCCTTACTCAGAAGGTAGCAAATTCCAGCCCAGAGGTTCTTAATTGGGGGGGGGGGGGTGTCATTAGTGTGTCCTCTTCCACCCTGAGGTCATGTGACAACATCTGCAAACATCTGGTTGACACTGCCTCTCCAGGGAGGGAGGAGAAGCCAGAGACACTGCAAATTGTTACACAGGCCCTCGTCTCACCAAACACTTGAGACAGAACATTGCTTGCCTCTCATTGCTGAGCTTGAGAAATCCCTAGTCAGCTCTGCGGCAGAATTCAGACAGCAGGTGGTTCATGTTCCAACCCTGTTCAGAGCTTCTGGTCTACTCGGAGGCGAATTGATGACCAGCTTGGTTTGGCAGATGTTGCCACAGTTCCTGGTAGGAAAGGCAGCTTGGGATACCAGCTGCCACCTCTTCTCCATCTAGACCAAAAGCATCGTTCCCTAGTGACACAGCCTCAGATGGAAAGTGTGCTCTAATGGTTATTTGGAAAGGACTCCAGAAACTACTTACGGTGGGGATCGCAGGCTGAGAGACTATTTGTTCTCTCATGAAAGGTACCACTGTGAGAGCTTGGTTCCTCTGGGAAGCTCCTGAGCCAGTGTGGGACATAAGCCATTCCTACAGCCGTCCTTAGTATGCAGATGAGAGCTTCAAGGGTGAGTGGGACTGACAGCCTTTCTTGTTGGAGAGAGGGCCCAGCCTTTGCAAAGTCCTTAGGTGAACAAGCGCAATGTGTAAGTCTGGGGAGCGGTGAGAGGGCACAGGAGGCTTCGGTCTACCTCCTGCCTCCCTGGTTTCAGTCAGCTGCCACAGACTGCTCATGGCGCTGACTTCTTCTCTAGACTGCACACAGGCATATCATGTCTCCCAGGCTTTCTCGGAGCTTCAGCCCAGGGCTCTCAAATTGACACCCTGTAGCATTAGAGATACTCAAGTAGTACCTATTATACCTTCTGGGATCAGAGGCTCACCCAGAGTGGGAGGCAAGCTGGCTTCAGCTCTTGACTTTCAGGGACCCGGGGTCACATACTAGATGTCGGTGATACTCCCCAAGGTGCTGAGTTTGCATCGTGCTGTGTCTATGGGTTAAGGCCATAGGACCATACTGCAAAGATGCAGTCTTTGGCTTAGCGCAGCAGTTCTCAACCTGTGGGTCGAGCCCCCTTTTGGGGGGATCACATACCAAATATCCTGTATATCAGATATTTCCATTACAAGTCATAACATTAGCAAAATTACAGCTATGAAATAGCAACAAAAATAATTTTATGGTTAAAGAATATCATAACATGAGGAACTGTATTAAAGGACTGAGCATGAGGGAGGTTGAGAATCACTGGCTTAGCGGGTTTAGTGTGGGACTCAAGCTTCCACATTTCTAACTAGCTCCCTCTCTGATAGTACAGAGCTGTGGTCCTCAGTACCAACAGGAGAGGCCTGGTTGTAATGAACTAGAACAACCCTGTGAGACCCTTGGCAAACTGCCTAAAGAGATGCTGAAGGAAAAGGATCTTGGAGTTTCCAGGTTCTAGTGAGAGACTTGGTATGATTTCTCATTCTGGATAAAACATTCATACCTACTTTTCTGGGACTGTTTCTCCCATAAAGGCTATTTCTCCCCCACAGCAGTGTACAGGCCTTGGGTCCTTTGAAACCCGACCTCCTCATCTGGGAACATTTAAGCATCAACTTAGCTCTCAGAGTAAGGAACTTCGGCATTTTGATTCTTTCGTCAGAACCCTGGAACTTTCCATATCCATCTCCTGTTCCCTGAATTTAGGCAGCCTTCAAAGTGAGAGGTCAAAGGAGAGGTCAAAGGTGGAAGGTCAGAGGTCAGACAATGTGCATGAGACACCCAGAAGTCCTGCTGGAGAACCAAGGATGGTTCAGGGGCTTTTATTCATCTGTCTACCGGCAACTCTTTCCCTGAGCATCTTATATGGGATAGACATTGTCCTAGGTGCTGCCGAGGATAAGAAGTTGAGCAAGAGAGACAAGACTCCGACTCCAAAGAGTTAACAGGCTACAGATGGATAAGGGACGATCCGTAAGGACTTTGCAAAGGCTGGGCCCTCTCTCCAGCAAGAAAGGCTGTCAGTCCCACTCACCCTTGAAGCACTCATCTGAAAGAAACGAGTGAGGGCCGGAGCCTGTGAAGAAAGGTAGGGTGGACTCCGCGAGACAGGGCAGGCAAGGAGGGCACAGATCAATGTCAAGGTGACACTGAGCACAGACTTGAATAGAGTGAAAGTTTAGGTACAGAATTTTAATTTTAGTCAGTTAATTGGACTTATGATTTAACTTAACAGACAAGCTCAATTTTTTGTGCGTGTGTCTTTTCATTTTCTTTGCTGCCTTAAAGAATAGAGTAAGATGAGCTTTTCCCCATCCTCTTGTCTGTTTTTCCTCATGATGTCCAGGAGGAAGAGAGGAAGTCAGGGTCTTTTTCCTTAGTGATGGATTAGTTATCAAGGTTTATTATCCAAGAGGAAGAGAAGTGTGTGTGTGTGTGTGTGTGTGTGTGTGTGTGTGTGTGTGTGTGTGTAGTGTGTAGTGTATATCCGTGTGAGCATATGTGTGAGCATGTGAGAGTATGTCTGAATATCTGTGTGAGCATGTGTGTCTGTATACCTGTATGTCTGTGCATATGTTTGTGCATGTGTATGTCTGTGTATCTGTCTGTGCATGTGTTGACTCAACATTAATTACAAGGCACCCTTATAAAGGGTGGGGACATTTTAGGGAGTGACAAGAGTCAAGGGCCCCCAGTCTCCAGAGGACAAAGATTTTAAAGAAGATTAATAAAAGAGGACTAGGGAGAGGGCTCAGTTGGTAAAGTGCTTCTTGTGAAGGCATGAGGATCTGAGTTCAATCCTCAGAACTCCAACCAGACAGACAGGTCGAGGTTGTTTTCTGACCTCCACATGCGGGGACACACATATACAGCAGTACCTGCATGTACACAAACATGCACATGCATAGACACACATAGACTTAAGGGCCAGTGAGCATGTTGGCTGGTGGCTGCCTCTGGAGCCTTCCTCAGTGAGAGACATCTAACCATCTTCTTTGCTCAGGACCCCAATTGATCCTTGATTGACACTTCTAACATCCAGTACCCTGTGCCTTAAGGGAAGGACCATGCCTTTGGAGCCTCAAACAGGGAGATATAACTCTAATATAACCCCCAGCAATGCCTAAAACATAGGGAGGTTACATCAGGGTGCAGCCTGAAGGCCACATTCCTTTCTGTGGCAGATCTCAAATGCACACATGCAAAAAGAGAAGTGTGAAAAGATAAGGGCCCAAGCCAAAATGAGTCCCACAGACAGATCTAACCCACCCCTTCTCCCACTCTCTCTGTTTTATACCTTTCTCTCAATTTATCACCCCTCAGCCTCAGACGCTTACTCCTTGTTAAAAGGGAATAAAAGCCCCCTCCCCAAATGCTCCTTAGAATATCACTGCCTGTCTGAATGCTTATGCACATAGATAATAGAACCCATGTGTCAATCCACCCGCCCCGTCCATCTTCTGTTATTTTAACTCTTAGGCTCTCATCTAGTGAAGTGCAGAAGGTAGGGGAAGTTACGCTTCCCCAACACCTGTGCCCCTGCCTGTACTGCAGAGCGAGGGAAGGGGACGAGGAGGGAGGAGGGACATAGTGGGTCATTCCGGAGAGGTGTAAGTAGTGTACTTCAGATGTTAGCATCTTCAGTCTTCAGATCTGACAAACTCCATCAGTGCATGTGTTGGGCCACTGTTTCCTGGGCCACACACTCAGAAGTCAAGAAAGTCACAAGCTGGTGTGCCTTCTCTAGTGCAGCTGCTCAGCGTCCAGTCCCGCCTCTGTGTGTGTGTGTGTGTGTGTGTGTGTGTGTGTGTGTGAGAGAGAGAGAGAGAGAGAGAGAGAGAGAGAGAGTGATAGAGAGAGAGAGACAGAGAGACAGAGACGGAGACAGAGACAGACAGAGTCTCTATGGGGGGAGTATATACATGTGTGCACAGTATATTGAAAGGAAGGTACACATGTGCATTGTGTGTGTCAGTACACGTGTGCATGTGTGTGTGGAGGTTGGCCAGTGGATGTCAAGTCTTGTTTCTTAACTTCTTCTCCGCCATATTTTTTGAGACAGGGTTTCTCACTAAACATAGAGCTTTCTATTCCAGCTAGATTGGCTGGCCAGGAAGTCCCAGGGATTCTCCTGTCTCTGCTTCCCCAGTTAAGGTTATACCCGTGTGCCCGCCCCATGCCTTCTGGAGGTTATAGAAAGCAGTTTACCCACCGAGCTGTCTCCCTAGACTTGCCTGATCCACCCTGTTGAGAGTCCAGAAAACCCCATCACTTTCTACTTTCAAAAGCTCAATCTAGGCAAGTTTAAGCTTTTAATCCTACATCCCAACTTAATGTTCATCTTGTGGCCCTGGGGACACATCTGGGACGGGCTATGGTTCTCCAGCCTTTCTCTCCATCTCCTGGACTTCCTCTTTAGTACTTTGGGTTGAGAGGCAAGCTGGGGAGAAGCGAGGCTGCATCTCAATTGATGGTGCTGTTTCTGAGGTTCTCCCGGGTTCTCTGGCAATGCCTTCAGCTGGGCTTCCAGCCAACTTGCCCTCTCCTGGGGCAGATAACTACGTTATGCCAGAGTTCCTGAGAGAGGGCCTCCCTTGACCTTAAACATACATTCTGCCCAGATATTCACTCAATGCCGCAGGGATAGATAAAGCCAGATGAAGAGTCTGCAGCATTTTCCCTGAAGAGGGAGTGGGAGTGCCTTCCCTTCTCCTTAAAGCTTAGCTGACAGAATGAGTGTCAGAAGGGACATTCTAGGACTTCTGTGGTGAAATCCTGAAAGCTCTTGCAGGGCCATTGGGCTCTTAAGGGTCCCTGAGCTGCCACATTAAAAAAAAAAATCTCTCATGGGGTAGACAACCTGGGAAGGCAACTGCAGATGAAGTGATCGATACTACCAGCTGAGCCTGCCCTGCACCTTCCTACCAAAGCAGCAGGCCCAGCCGCATGCCACCAGAGCTCCTCCACCAAAGCCACATGAAGATGACAGATAAATTCCCAGCAGAGCCCCACCCAGTGTTCTACAAGTGCCAGCGAGATGTACAGTAACATGGCCAGCCCTTTACAGGGAGGGGAGCTCGAGAGCCTGACAACCCCTACCCCAGGCCTCATGTCCTTGGCTCTGGAGCGCTTCCCTGAAGGGGATGGTCAATGGCGAGGTGTCCCAAATTCAGACACTCGTTGGCAAGAAGGTGACAACACCACTTACTTCCTATCTCTTTCTGAGTTTCCCCCTTGTGTGAGCTTTTGCAGTTCTCCCTGCTCGGCTGTGGAGATGAAGTACCACCCTCCCATTCTGGGAGCAGTAAAGGAACACCACCATCCCCTAGATGACTTCAGGGACCTCTGTGAGCTCTAGTATCCCACCTTCGGCTTATACAGGCTTAAGTGGGTGGGAACGAGGCTGGAGCAGCCAAGTGACTAATGAGCCCCAGTCCATGCCTAGGTAGGACCAAACAGCTCTTTGCCTTATATTTGGATCTCAGCAGCTAATTTTGAGGTTGAATATATACAGCTTTTGTTTTCCCCTTTAAGGCTGGAAACTGTACAGTAACAAGAATATACAACTGGTGGGATCAAAATATAAATTATAGCCAACAAATCCAGACTTAGACATGTTTAGGTCCAGTTACAGGCTTACTAATACCTCATCCTGGAGTGTGACATGTGTACCTAGCTTCTGGCAATGTTGGAAAATCATGGTGCTTTCTCTCCTAACAGGCAAGGATTTCTCACAAGGAACCTCCATGGTGTTATAAGCAGATATCCACCTGTGCTTTGTGGAAGAGGCACCACGAAGAGAGGAGATGGTAAGAGTAGATAGATAGATAGATAGATAGATAGATAGATAGATAGAGATAGATAGATAGATAGATAGATAGATAGATAGATAGATAGATAACTGAGAACATATACAAACACATGAGAGGGATTTAGTAGAGGGACTGACTTCCTTGATTATACAGGTTGAGAAGAACAGGGTTGAGCTACAGTGTTCTGTCACCATGTGCTTTCTTTCCAGCTATTTCTCTCTAAGCCAGCAAAGAAGGGCATTAAAAAGCTAAGACTCATCACTTAACACAACACAAATGGAGAACAAGCATCTTCACCAACATGGGGCTCTCAGGACACCGGTTAATCTCGAGATAGCATTGCATACACCCCCAGTGGGTTAGCCTGATGTGCTAAACGATTTTCTGATTCCTATTCCAAACTGTCCTTCACACTTGACCATATACTCTTTGCCCAGAGGGGTTGTCCCCATGCACTGAACACCTAGGAACAAGGCTCCATTGACCTTTGGGTGTGGGTTAGGCTGGGTGGAAGAGGCACCACGAAGAGAGGAGATGGTAAGAGTTGAGCTGGCTGGTGTTTCCCTTAGGTTCATGAACACTGGCTAGGAAAGCTCTTCAGGGGTCAAACCTCTGCTCATCTTTTCCTTTGAATCTACAGACGCTAACACCTCTGGCTCTTCCCAACAGGGATGTCTCCATCCCTTGCTGGTCTTCCCATATGATACCTACAGTTCTACATGGTCCCTTCATTACCCAGTCTACTCAGAGCCCTGGCTAAAGGAGCCATCAAGTTGTTTCCTGCCACAAGCCTAGCTCTTCTAAGTTGTCACTGACCATGAGCCCTACAGGGCACTTCCACACACCTCCACCTCAGATCTCTTATCAGTTTTCTGACTTTTTCCTCAGCTTCACACCCTGACTAAAATGGTAGCAGTCAGATCCTTTGGTAGAAACAAGAATCGAGAATTGCTGAACCTTTCGAAAATCTTATTAACTGAAAAGCATCAAGTGTGACCCTCAGCATATCACACACTAACACACAACCACATTCACATGCAAACAGACATGCACACAATATACAAAAAAATCTATTTTGGGGATGAATTTCACTTCTTAATGGATATTATACTTCCATGAGAGGTACAGGAATGTAAGACATCCCTAGTGTTTAGGGAGTGCATAAGAAATAGGCATTTTGGTCAGGAATTAGATCGGTAGATATAGATAGATAGATAGATAGATAGATAGATAGATAGATAGATAGATAACTGAGAACATATACAAACACATGAGAGGGATTTAGTAGAGGGACTGGCTTCCTTGATTATACAGGTTGAGAAGAAAAGCCTACCACAGACTTGTGCAAGCTGAGACCGGAGGCTGGTAGCATGGCTTAGCCCAGTGTGGCGACTTAATGTATGTGATGGTGTGAAGCTGGGTTTGAATGTCAGAGACCTGATGCCCAAGGGCAGGAGAAGGGTGTCCTAGGCTCAGGAGGGAGATGACAAGAGGCTACACCTCTCCCATATTCACACTGTTCTGCCTGTGACACTGGCCATTGAATGCACCCATGCAGATATGGGTAAATCTTCCTATTCATTCCAGAGACTCACATGCCTGTCTCCTCCACTCTCATGCCCAGTACCCAGATAACAAATGTCCCACCACCCCAGGGATGCTTCAGTGCCTACAGAAGCACTGGAGATAAATGATCTTTCTCTAATCTTTCCTAAACCCAGGCAAGTTGACCCTGGTGTCTACCATCGTCATAGGGCAGTGGGGGCAGCCTTGAGCTGTGGTGTAAGTAGGCACACACTTGACTTCTCATTGCTGAGTGGCCTCGGTAAGCCACTCTCCCACTCAACCTTCACTTCCTATCCCTGTGATGAGGGCGGGAATCAGTTGCCAAGACAGAGTGAGGTCACACTTGGATACATAACAAACTCATTAAGCATCAGAAAGGATCAGCCACACACACAATTACACAGATAGCAGATGCTTAGGAAGGGGTGAAGGGTGGCACACAGATAGCAGATGCTTAGGAAGGGGTGAAGGGTGGCTGACATGTGGCCAAGGGGTCCCAGGCATACCGTGCCAGATGTCCACAACTACTCCATACAGGTTTGATGCACAGGATTAAATGCCTGTCGAACTGTGGGCTCTGGGAGCTTATCAACAATTGTTCCTTCTGTTCTTATGACTCTGTCACCTGAGCCCCACCAAGGTGTGGGGGAAAAAAGGCAGTGACAGGCAGAAGTGTGACTCACCTCGGTGCCTCTGGCACGTGTGTGTGGATGGGGAGTGTCATTTGATCGTGAGATCTGCAATTTAGTGGCTGGCAAGGATCGGGCACCCTTAGAAGCTCTGCTTTAAGCGTGGGATGGGTTCTGATCCCAGGGCTGATGGGTGAGCAACTTTCAGTACCCATGAGCTGTGTTAATGGCCCTTGGGGTATCTTATTGCTATTCTGACACGTGGGAACATGGCACTTTCCCATTAAAATGCCAATTATCTTTGAGTACTTCTGCAAATCCATCAGCTGGAGGCTGCTGGATTGTCGAGTGATTCGGTCTGACGGTTGGAAGCACACCTGTCAGATCAAGGGCATTTTATCTGGTAGTCCATGGCTACTCAGAGTGTCATAGCAGCCCTGGCTGCTGCTCTCAGGCCCCAAGGAGTGCTCGTGAATGCATACGTGCACACACACGCCCCGTTGCTGCTAAGCAGAAAGATCTGAAGAGAGGAAGGAGCTGGGGATGAGGGAGAAAAATCAAGATTTGGAAAAGAGCCTTCAAGGTGGGTGTCTGTCTGTCTGTCTGTCTCTCTCTCTCTCTGTATATGTGTGTGTGTGTGTGTGTGTGTGTGTGTGTGTGAGTGCATACAAGTATACATGTACACACATGCATTTGTAGGCATAAGAGTACCCCAGTACATATGTGGAGGGCAGAGGAACTGGCTCTCTCCTTCTACCACATGGGGCCTGGATGTTGAGCTCAGTTGCTTGTCTTGGCAGCAGATGCCTTTACCTTTTGAACTTTTTCACTAGCCTCTGCTTTACCCGTGTTTCATGTGTAGCACAGAAGCACGGGGCTCATTCATTGAGCTGTGCATCCATTCTCCAGAGCTTTCTGGGCTTGCAAGTTGGAGATTTTATATTCATTAAAGAAAGGACCCCTATTGCCCAGCCTCTAGCCCCCTGACAACCATCTTCCTGGTCCCCCTCTCTCTGAACCAGACCACTCTGGGTAACTCACATCGGTAGAATCTTGTCCCACTTGCCTTCTTGTGACCTGTTTTTGTCTCTTGGCACAATGCTTTCAAAGTTCATGAGTGTACCACGAGTCACGATCCTTCCTTTTAAAGTCTGAATAACATTCCATTGTGTATAGTGCTCTTGTCTTATCTGTGCACCCACCCTATGGGATGCTTGGGTGGCTTGTACCTTTTAGCCATTGTCAATGATGCTGCCCTGAGCATATGTGCATGAACCGGTTAGAGCTGTTTGAACCCTCTCAATCTTGTTAAACAAGGGATTACTCATATAGCAGGTGGAGGGTGTTGTGAACCCACCGAGCTCTCTTCTGGGCAGGACCATCTTTGGGTCACAAAATGACACTTGACAGCTCCCCCCTGAGATAGTCCAAGCACTGTCCTGCCTTGTCTGGACTCTTCGTGGAGTTACTTTGGAAACACTCACTCCAGATCCCACATAAAGACCCTTCATCCTAGGCTATGTGTCTCACTGACTTGTGCCTCATGGCCAGGGTGGTCATGGGTAATTGAAGGAATGTCATAGTGGTGGGACTGTACAGCGCCTGACAATATGGCGGTTCTTCCTCCTTATTCGCTTTGTTGGAAGACTGAGAAGCGACTACAGCAACAGATGCACCTTTTAAAGAAAGTTCCTCTGTGCCCTGCTGGAGGTACAACTCCCTAATCTCCAAGTGGTGTTAGCCCTGAGCAGGCTGGGCAAGCGTTGACAGCTCTCTGCCTTAATGGAAGTGGTGGGCTCACTCTCTGATACTGTCAGCCCAATAAACCTTTTCTTCTATAAGTTCCCTTGGTCATGTGCTTCACCACAGCAATAGAAAAGTAACTATGACCATAGAGTTTGTGTCGTTAGGTTTGTAACAAGAGACCCAGCATGGCAGCCTATGGTACCCAGGGCAAACTAGTTTCAAGCTGTCTTGTGAAATTGCAGCCTGTGCTCCCGGGGCTTCAGCTTGCCTGCGCCCTTCCTTCCCTGACAGCCTGCTCCTTGGATGTTGGCCCTGGCCTGACCCTATAACCAGGCCCTTTCCATCCCTCACAGGCATCTGAGTAATATCCTTTCTATTTAAATGCTGTACAGGATACTGAACCATCCTAGAAAGAAACCCTCTACCCCAGCCAAGCCTCTGATGAAGGCAGTTACAGAGGACAACATCCTGGTTACCACCTGGTAAGAGATGGAAACAGAACGGCCCTCCTTCTTGACCCCCAGGAGCTACAGGATAGAATAGGGTATCTTCATTATTTTAAGGACTCAGTTCATAGTAATTTACAGTCACAGTGTGGTGGTTTGAATAACAGCAGCCCTGTGGACTTACATTATCTGAATGCTTAGTTACCAGGGTGTGACACTGAGAATGATTAGGAGGTGTGGCCTTGATGGCATACCAGGCCTGGGATCACATTCTCTCTCTCTCTCTCTCTCTCTCTCTCTCTCTCTCTCTCTCCTTCTTTCTCGGATCGAGATGTACCTCTGAGCTACTTCTCCAGCACCATGCCTGCCTGCCACCATCATGTTCTCTGTCGTGATGATAATGGACTAAATCCCTGAAATTGTAAGCCAGCCCCAGTTAAATGATTTCTTTCTTTCTTTCTTTCTTTCTTTCTTTCTTTCTTTCTTTCTTTCTTTCTTTCTCTTCTTTCTTTCTCTTTCTTTCTTTCTTTCTTTCTTTCTTTCTTTCTTTCTTTCTTTCTTTCTTTTAAAAAAAGAGTTGCCTTGGTCATGGTGTCTCTTGACAGCAAATGCACCGCAACTAAGACACATAAGTAGCTGGAGTCACGCAGACACTTCCAGGGGCTCCCCTGGGTGGGCCTCATTCTTGTGTTCCTAGTATATTAACTATGTTTCCACCGCTGTAGCAAAAACACATAACAAATGTAACACAAGGAAGGAAGGTGTTATTTTGACTGTATTTTCAGGTACAGTGTACTAGGTGGGAGGATGGGGGGATTGACCGCAATGCATCTGCAGTAGGAAGCAGAGAGAGATGAATGCTGCTCTCAGCTCCCCCTTTTCCTTCTGGAATCAGGGTAGGTCCTCCTTCATTTAATCCTCTCTGGAAATGCTCTCACAGACAGCCCCCCCCCCCCCAGAGCCACATTTCCTACGTTCACTCTCAGTCCCAGCAAATTGGTGGTGACTGAGTCCAGCCACCACAGCTGGCATTGTGTTGTGTCACAACTGCCTCCTGGTGACAGCCCAGTGTTTGTTTCTCTCTTGGCAATCATTGGCGCATTAGCATGCTCACTTACATCTTATCTGGCTTGCCCACTAAAGCAGCAGCCTTCTGAGGGTGGGCATGCCTTCCTCGTTTCTTCATCCCAGCACTTAAGCCGCCTACTTACTTCACTGCTTGTCAGTCACAAGGGGAAGAGCTATTCTGTGCCTCAGTTTCCCTAGTGTTCAAACAGGGTGATGATTTCGTAGTGCCCATCTGATTGGACGGCTGTGTGGCTAATACAAATCAATAGCCACAAAGTGCTTCAAATAGTATCCTGCACACGGTGAATACTCAGAAGGCATAATCAGCTGGTGTTTTTAATAGCGCCAAATCGTAACAAACATATACCAGCTGACTAATGGAGGGAACTCACGGATCGCCTTGTCCCGTAGTCTTAAGCATCCTAGACACAACTGAGAAAGTCCCAAAGGCCTCCAGACAGCTAAAACAGATGTCCCAAAGGCTAGTTGCAAAGCCCATCTAATTAACTTGCAGGAGCTCTTGGGCTATTACTCAGGACCTAATTACTTAATAGTCTTAGCAGATATTTGTTAGTCACCTAACATATGTGAAGCTTTGTGCTAGGGGCTTGGAGGGTGCTGGGGTAGGGAGGGGACAGACAGACACAAAGGTGAATTAAACTCATTAGTGCCCCACAAAAGCACATGCCGTCCAGAGGGGGAGACAGATACAGCAGCCACCAGCCACAGGATTATAAGAGCAAGCGAGCAAGCCTGGTGGGGGGACAGAGCAACTATCAAGGTGGCCAAGCTCAATTAGCCACAAATTATAACATGCGTAACATGCCTAATTATCTGGTTGCCTCATCCATAATGGATTAGAAACGGCGTATTAGACGAGAAGAAAAGAGGGGTGCAGCCAGCGGCAGGTACAGACAACAGCGCTAAGTGACGGCCAACAGGAACAGAATCACCCTTTTTGAAAGTGCTGAAAATGGAGACTTGACACAAGGGTGGAGTAGCACTGTCTGTCAGCATGACTGGTTTTGAACCCCAGAGCCAGTACTCGCTGTCCCTAGACTAGGCTGCTAAGCCCATGGGTCCCAGCTTTTCTCATCTATATATTGGCAAGAGTGGTGTATCTACTTCCCAAGGTGGTTGGAACAATAGGTTTTATTGCTGGGCTGGGAAGATGGCTCCTTTGTACAGAGGTTGGCTTGCAAGCATAAGGACCTAAGTTCAAATTCCAGAACCCAACTTGTAAAAAAAAAGTCTGGATGTGATAGTACATGCTTGAAAACACAGTGCTGGGGAGGTAGAAACAGGCAGATCCCTGAGGCTTACAGGTTAGCCAACCTATCTGTGATGGCCCAGAGAGTGGCACTATTAGAAGGTGTGGCCCTGTTGGAGTAGGTGTGTCACTGTGGGTGTGGGCTTTAAGACACTCATCCTAGCTACCTGGAAGCCGATATTCTGCTAGCAGCCTTCAGAAGAAGATGTAGAACTCTTAGCTCCTCCTGCACCATGCCTGCCTGGATGCTGCCATGTTCCCGCCTTGATGATAATAGACCGAACCTCTGAACCTGTAATCCAGCCCCAATTAAATGTTGTTCTTATAAGAGTTGCCATGGTAATGGTGCACAGCAGTAAAACCCTAAGACACTACCCTAAGCTCCTGAATAATGAGACACTATCCCAAAATGGAGTATATGCACTTGAATAACAACACCTAAGCCTGACATCTGTTCTCCACAAGTGTATGTGTGCAAGCATGTATGTGGATGTGCACACACCCATACACAATTTAAATGGATTATATTGTCAAAGATGTAAGAAGAGTTCCTGGTATACAGCAATTCAGATACACTGTATCAGTGGCTGGGTTACTAAAGCAACAAACAATTCCTAACTTCCCCACAATAAAAGACTACTTTCCTTCCAGGCTTTGGTGCATGCGGATTTGAAGGGGTTCTGCTCTGAACTGTCAGTGTCGGAGTGCTGGGAATCCAGGCTGAAAGAGCTGCCATCTTCCCTCATCATGTCTACTGCTGTGAGGCAGGACAGGATGCCTCATGGGCCACTCATGAAGATGTAATCGTTCATCTTGAGAGCGCCAAGGAAGGCTCCTGGCTCACAACTCACAGGCTAGCTCTGACTACACTCCTCCCAGCTTTCTGTCCACCCAGAGAGGGGGTGGTGGCAATGCTTGGACAGCAACACAGGGTGCTGGCATGGAGCCCCACCCCCGCACCAAGCCCTCCCCCGGCTTCAGATAGGCCACAGAGAGAAGCAGCTATGGTTTCAGTAGAGAAGGCAATTCTTCAGAGAAAATGAAGACCTCCAAGGACTCCAAAATTATTCTGGCATTTGGTGGACTGAGAGGGAGAGACTGACCTGTGAAGACATAGTACTGGAGGACTTTAAGCACCCCTAGTACTGGAGGACTTTAAGCACCCCTAGCTCCTGCTCGCTAAATGTCAAGAATGGTCATCCTTCTAGCCACTAGGCCATCAACAATATACTCAGCTACTGCTTAATCTACTCCCCTGGGGATAGAGGGTGGCTTCATTTCTCACTGACTCAAAACAATGGACAAGTATTGAGTTTTTTAGTGTATTCGAGCCATATCTGGCACCTGAACACTGCTTCCCTCGCAGAGCATTGATCAGGGACCCCAGTCATATTGGTAATGATTTGCTAATCAAGGAGAGGGCTGGTGCCGTGGCTCGGTGGTAGAGTTGCTTGCTGAACATACATAATGTCCTGAGTTCCAACTCAGTGCTTCTAGGACGACAGACAAAGCAAATGCAAAACAGAATCAGTGACTGCGTGGTTCCTAATAGCAGATAATCATACAGTGACTCTCTCTCTCTGTCAGGCTCTATCTGTCCCCTGGGAAAGAACCTGACCATTTAAAATAGCACTTTTTTATTTTAGCCTCCTGGATTCCACAGTCATATGTATCTCCTCTATAACTCTCTTACTTTGCTTAAGCTAATCTCAGGAGATTGTTTTGTCACTGATGACCAAATTATTTATGCCTAGGGTGTGTGCCTTCTACAGATGTTTCTTTCAAATATGATTAAAAGTTGTAAATGCCTTGCTTGCATGGGTAAGAACCACTTGGCAGAATAATTTACTTTTGTAGGACTGTTTCTTCCTTTCAGCCAGCCAATCGATGGACTATTAATGTGCGGCTATGCAAAAATCAGCTCTCGTGCACAGAGGAGAGTGATGTATATTCTGATAAGGAACGTTCTGGAAATAGTCTCATGAGGCTTCCAAAAGGTAGTGAGGTTGAAAACTCAGAGTACTTTTGTATCCTACACTTGAATGGGAACATTACACAAACCTTGGGTTGAGCCCCTCTCCCTGTGACAAGTCCCCCTTATGCTAATGGGCCACTGTGAGTATTCATGTGTGTGTGTGTGTGTGTGTGTGTGTGCACGCTCACATGTATGTATGTGCGAGGAACCATGTGTTTGTGGAAGCTCCTGGTCAACCTTGGCTGTCACTCGTGAGGTGTTGTTTACCTTCATTTGTAGAGAATTTTCCCAGCCTTGGAACTCTCCCAGTAGGTTAGGCCGACTGCTTATAAGCTACAGTGATCTACCTGTATCCACTCTCCAGCCCTGAGATTTTAAGTATGAGTCACCATGCCTGGCTTTTTTTTTTTCTTCCACCCCCGTCAAACTCAAGACCTTAGGCTTATAAATTGAGCACAGAGACAGTTTCTTGGCCCCTAAGCTTGGCTCTTGAGGGACAGACACACCAACCTCTGTCACTACCTGGACACGAGATTCTCCCAATATGCCAACAAATACAACCCGAAGATTGAGGGGGATAGTTACCACTTCATGCAACAATGCTTCAGCCCCTAGGAGTCAGAAGCTGGGGAACAACTGTTGCTCGGACAGCACTCCGTTCTGAGGTGCCTGGCAGCCTGTCAGAGGCCAGTGACTAGAGAAGCTTGCTCTCTGGCCTGCTTGGCACATGCCATTCACACACACCGCAGTCCCATTGTCCTCTCTCCAGCTTTCCTGGGATTGCACGTCCCAATAGGATAACGGCACAGTCATTTGCCTTTGGCTCTGCTTCCTGGAGAAAGCCGGCTGAGACAGCTTGCGTGCAAATGCCCGGAGGAGGCTGGGATTCAAAGGCTGTGGAATGGAGCTACTTTTTGGCTCTGCAGAATCTTTATATGACTCTGGATTTCTATAAGATCCACACTGGATCAGGCCCTAGGCTAGATCTGTTTAGGAAGCTTTTTCCACATAGCTCTTCTCTTTTGCTCTTCAAAATGAAAGGCTGGGAAGGTCTGTGAAGCTAGGCACATCTGTAGCAGCCATGGGGAGATGCGGGCTATTCTTTCATCACTGTAAGAGGGTCACAAGACAGTCTCCTCTGTAGTCACCCTCTGTTACTGGCCTTTCTTACCAAATACTTCCCTTCCTGTCTTAGCTCACTGGAGACCAGAACCTGGAAAGTAAAAGGATCTAAGATCTCGTACCCTTAACAGTTGTACTCTCTCCTCTTCTCCAAGAGAAAACTAAGCAAAGCCTGCCATCTCTGGCCCTGCTCGCACAGCATTATGGGGGCAGGGCTCCTTGTCTCCCATCACAGTCCTTTGACCACCCTGGGCAAGCAGGCTGCCCACGTCTGACTCTGCTCTTAGTTACAGCTGGACGTCTCACATATACCTAGATTTCGGGGTGTATCAAAAGCAAATGATGCATCAAATGTGGCACGTTCAGGCTATGCTGTCAGCGAGTGTGTAACACGGCATGCTCTGCTGACCTCTCATTGAGTTCACTGATTGGAACCTTAGTTAGCAGGGCTGTGCTTGTCCTAGGAGAGAGAGTACAAAAAGATCTGGCCATGGTGCATCCCATGTCTGTAGCTGGTCTTTTCTACTTTGTGGGTCCTCGTGTTTTTCGCCCTTTACTGTCCCAGTTTCACTCCCTATCCTAGACAGGAGAGAAAGATAGAGGGGTGTGATGGTTTCAATATGCTTGGCCCAGGGAGTAACGCTATTTGGAGGTGTAACCCTGTTGGAGTAGGTGTGTCACTGTGGGCATGGGCTTTAAGACCCTAATCCTAGCTTCCTGGAAGTAAGTATTCTGCTAGCAGCCTTCAGATGAAGATGTAGAACTCTCAGCTCCTCCTCACCATGCCTGCCTGGATGCTGCCATGTTCCTGCCTTGATGATAATGGACTGAACCTCTGAACCTGTAAGCCAACACCCCAATTACATGTTGTCCCTATAAGAATTGCCTGGTCATGGTGTCTGTTCACAGCATAAAACCCTAAGACAAGTGGGTAGAGATAAATAGAGATCCCTCAAACTAACTTCTTTCCTTCTGTTTCATCTTTGATCATGGCTACTAACAAACTGCAACCAACCCCCTCGAATTCCAACTACCACCAACCAACCAGCCAACCTCTCAGGCTCTAGCCTTTATATACCCTCTGAAAAGTCCCCAGAATTCCACATGCCACCCAATCGCAGAAAGTATCCGCAGCTGGCAAAACCACGCCTCTGCTAGAACATGAGGCAAATCACAGTCAGCTGCTGCGGACAGTCCGAAGAAGCCCCATATCCTGCACCTGGGATTAAAATGAAAGCACATTCTTATAATATTTCTGTATTTTTTTAAAGAAACCAAAAGTCTAGAATTTCACTACATAGTCAGAGTATCATTTTCCGTTAACAGCAGATGGTATCCTCTCCCATTTACAATGGAAGGGAATAAACTTCAGAGACATGAAGAACTTGGCAGAATTCCAGAATTGGCTGGACTCATGCCTTCTAAGCCCAAGAGCTTGCATACCACACATACCCTCTCCTTGACTCTTGATTTTAGACACACCTAGCCAGAATACCTCCTACCCAAATCTCTTCCCCGCCTCAGGCCTTTCTCTCCTGGTCACCCTTGGGCTACAAGTCTTGAGGAGATGTCACTCCATCCACAACTGGCTCCCTTCTCTGCTTCTTGTCCAGCTTATCTGGAATCAGCTCCCAAAATCAACAGTATTTACGTGTCTTGGGTCTCAGAGTCTGCTCTGCTCTCGTGGCAGGAGAAAAGAACACTGTGTGGTACAAGTTGCTTCCTTATTCCGGAAGACTTTCGACCCAAGAGACTGTCCAAACACAGAAACAAAGAAAAATCCCAGGGCTGTGTGTGCCTGGAGGCAGAGCTGGTGTGTGTGTGTGTGTGTGTGTGTGTGTGTGTGTGTGTGCAAGTGTGTGATGGTAGGCAGGACCAGCCTCCATGGGACAAGCCTTGGGTAGACACAGATTTATGCTACTCTACGACACTGTGATGTGGACAACTGAAGGGAGGAACAATCAACTTTAATCATGGTTTCCAGGGACTCAGCCCATGGTCATGTGACTCTGTGTGCTTGAGCAGAATATCATGGTAATAGGAGTGTGTAGTGAAAGAACATCTTCACGTTGTGTAGGTAGGAAGTGGGAGTGAGAAGGAGCAGAACAGATACATCCCCGAGGACACAGCCCTATCAACCTACTCCCTCCGGCTGACTTCAGCTCCTAAAGTTTCTAGAACTTTCCAAAATGGCACCACCGACTGGAGAACAAAAGCCTCTAACAAATGAGCCTCTGAGGAGGACACTGGTATCCAAATCTTAACACCTCCTCTCATTATGCCTGGCAGCTAAACAGTCTCAAATTCTCTTTCTTCTGCTACCACCAAGGAGGTGGTAGTCAAGAAAATCCGGGCCTCTGAACGACTTTTCCTCCCTATCTCAGGCCCTTCCAGGATCATCCACACTCTCAGCACACAGGAGCCAGCTGCAGCTCAGGAGAGCTTGTGCCCATTACTGCTTCACTACAGGGACTGTCTCAGAAGCCAGAACCTCGGGTCCCTCAGTCATCAGTCTCGGGTTGGAGAGCTTTCAATCACTCGGCTGCTTCTTCGGGTGACAGCTCAGATTGCCAGCAAGAGAGCAACATATTTTGGAAGTGATATGTCGTTTCTCACGTTTGGTCTGTTTTACTTCAGCTCCAAAATACCCCTTTGGCCTCTGATCAAGACTGTATTGATGGTACAAGTTCACTGCCTGACTCAGACCACATCAACCTATCCTCCACACAGGTGAAGACAACACTCACGTAAGAGCCCTCGTGGCTGGATAGCCAACATTGAACCCCTTTATTTATTTAGTGGGAAAGCAAGCATTACTATAGTGGGTTTCATAGTAACCTCCTAAACATATGTTCACCTGGCCTTTGCAAATGTGACCTTATCATAAGGAAAAGGTATTTGCAGATGTGACTAAACTAGAATCTCAAGAGTAGGTCATTGTGGATGACTCAGTCATAAGCAAATTGCAAGTGTCCTTCTGAGACACAGGCAAGAAGACAGAGGCGGAAAAGGCCAGTGAAGAAAGGTGTATAGATTGGGTTGATATGCCCAGAAGCCAAGGAATGCCAGATTTATCAAACACCAGGAAAGGCGAGGAAGAGGACTCCAGTGAACACTCATACAGAGCACCAGCCCCACCCATGCCTTGGCTTCAATGTCTGGCCTACAAACAGTGAGAACACCATCACTGTTGTTATAAGCTGCGTGGCTTCTGTTAATTTATTATAGCAGCCACAGAAATACGGACAACTAACAAATATTGGTGCTAATGATGTTTTGAAGGCTGTAACCACTTAAGCTCTGGACTGTTACTCTAAGGTAAGGATTAATTTTGCTTTTTTATGGGCAAGAGAATTGAGAAACGGAGTTCAAAAGACTTTCCCAAATCCACTTAGTGAGGAAATGGTTGCTCCTGGCTTTGTATC
Source organism: Mus minutoides (assembly GCA_902729485.2). Taxonomy (NCBI): domain Eukaryota; kingdom Metazoa; phylum Chordata; class Mammalia; order Rodentia; family Muridae; genus Mus; species Mus minutoides. Next base: position 1,766,307 of record LR749728.1, read on the forward strand.
CAAACTGGTTCCAGAGCCTGCCGACTGCGGCTCTCCTCCTTCTCCAGGGGAAATTCCAAGTGGAATCCAACACCTCCTGTCCTGCATGTGCAGTGTTAGGGGAACACAGTCCCCTGCCTTGCACCACAGTCCCCTGGCCGCCCTTGGTGAGCAGGCTGCACACATGCCTGAGCGGACTGAGTTAATTGGGCTCTAAATCAGCAGGGAGGGAGACGCAAACCACAGGGTGGTTAATTTATTCCTGGTGGTGGCAGCGGTGGCTTGCTAGACAGATGCTTTCTGTTAGAGTCCCAGTGCTTCCCACTGCCCACTCACTACTACGAGTGCTACAGGTCTGCCTGAGCTCCGTCCTCAGTCTCAGTGTTCATCCTGGTTCCCACTTCACTTCACTTCAGTTCAGAGCCAGTTTCCGTCATTTCCCAGCAAGGGTTGGACTGGTGCAGGCAGAAGCTGATGCTTGTGAGAGCCAGGGAAGACAAGCACCTCAATGCCGTGATCAGCTTGCCGCATGTCTACAAGGCCAGCACTTGGGCAGACCACACTCCCTCATGTCCGTCCCTTTTGCAATGGACGGATGCTCAGAGGTCATGGCCGCTCTGTGTGCTCGTTACAAGGAAAACAAGTGAGAACTCTGACAGTCTAGAAAGGACTTCAGAAGGCTTTGCCAAAGATCTTCTGTCTCCCCAAGTTCCTCTGAGGGAGATAGATGGCTGCCATCTTCCCTTGTCCCCTTGATTACTCTTGAAGTTCCACCCAAGCTGTCAGTGCACGCTTCCTACCCCTAGCCCTCTGAACTTAATACTCTCACAGCTGTGCATTGAACACATAGCACCCCAACCCCTGGCACCTTCAGGCTGCATGAGATCACATCAATCTGCCTCCCTGTGGCCGCTCAGCTCTGCCGTGCTGAGTCAGGTTCTTTGGTCATTGGGGACTAAGTCATCCCCAGTATTCCCCGTATCCCCAGTGGAAGCACATGCTTCCTGGGTAGCTGCGCATATGCTATCCTGGAGGAGCACAAGTATCCTCTCATGGTCCTTTCAGTAATAGGCCAACATCCATATGCTGGGGCATAAATCCTAACCCCCACAGAAGCCTGGGTTTGCCAAAATCAAGGCAAAACCTTCGCACACGGCCTCTGTCTCTTCTGTCCTAGGGGCCATGACTGGCCTGACCCGGCCCATCCATGCTTGGGCTTCTCCTATCAGTTCTGGCCCAGGAGCTGGAGAAGCATCATGCTTTCTGATGTAGACTTCTTCCCCAGCAGCTGCTGTATGGGGCGAATACAATGCAGAAACGCATTGATCAGACTCGCGTGCCATGGTGAGCTTCCCTGTCTTTTGTTCCTTTCCCAGAATTTTCTTTGAACCTATGTATTCCTCTTTACCCTGGAGCCCGCACCCTAGAGTGATCAAGCAACCCACTGTCTATCTCCGAGGAGCTTGGGCCAGCTTGGTCTTATTCCAGCTGTTGATAGTCCTTCCTCCCTAGTCCACGGTGAACTTTGGGGATTGATCAGGCCTTGGTTTGAGTCCTGGTTTTGTCCAAGTCTGCAGGATAAGAGGGGTGGGGTTAGAGGATGGGCTCTTGTAGCCGATGACCTTAAACATCTGTTTCATGGAGTATATATGATTGACAATCCCGCTCGGCCTGAGTGCAGACCACAGACTTGGAAAGCAGATGGGCTTGCATGAAGAAGGGATTCATTATCATTGTGGCCGTTGTGATTGTCACCGCCATGAACACATTCTCAGAGCTGAGCACAAGCACTTCTAAGCAAGAGTTCAGTTCATCCTTATAGCACACTGAGGTCACCCGTAGATGAGGAATCTAAGGTTCAGAGTCTTTAGTACTCCGTATCGTATGACTGGGAAGTGGCAGAGGTGGGGCTTGAACTCAGGCACTCTGGTTCTAAAGCCCAGGCTACAACAATTCCAGTTTTAAAGTCTCTCCTCTCATCTGAGTGTCAGCTGTGGAGACATGGATAAGCAGTTCTGAGAGACTATTCTGGATGCCAGTAAGTCATGGGCCATAAGACTGCAAAACCAAGCAGGTTGCCTTTAACCCCAGCACTCGAGTTCCAGGACAGCCAGGGCTATACAGAGAAAACAAACAAACAAACAAACAAACAAAATACAAAACCATACAGAATGTACCACCGTGGGACTACAAAGAAGACCACCCAGAACCCTCAGCAAAGGTCCTCTCATGAGAAATAATTCTATGAAAAGCAGATAATTTATCACTGGTATTTCTAGCATGACTCAAGGGTGTATCATAGCTTTCAAAATGAGATTTTATAAGGAGAGGAGCTAAAAATGACAGATGTGACAGCAAGATCCATCACAGATACCTTTGCTGGGATGTCCTAGAAACTGATATCAGGGACAAAAGTATAGACATAAACTAGGTGCGCTGGCATGGTGACACGAGGCTATAATTTTAGCACCCGGGAAGCTGAGGCAGGAGAGTTGTAAGTTTGTGGCCAGTCTTAAACAAAGAAACAAACAAAGAAACAAACAAACAAAGGAGGCTGAAGACTTTCTCTAAGCAGTCAGTAGGAAAGGCGAAGGGACAAGTGACAGCAGCTGGTTCGTAGGCTCCAACCAGCCGCCTGGGATTCGTCTCATGTCTCAGCATGGACAGCACTGTCTGGAATGATCAGGAGCCTTCATCAGGCTGGGTCCCCTGAAGAGTCAGTCCCAAGGTTGGAGCTGTTCGCTTCCTTCTAGCCTGGCACACATGATAGGGTGCAACTGGACACAGTGCACTGTGGGAACCAAGCCCTCTCCTGTCTGCATTCCACCCTAAGATGTATTTGGTGATCTTTAGGACATCATGAGGAAGAGACTTGCCCCAGCCTGCTTATCAAGGATTCGGTTGTGTACTGAGGCCTTGGGCAACTCAGCTCATTCGAGGTCTGGTGTAAGGAAGGGACCCTCACAGACACTTGCCCATCAGCAAGTTAGCTGCTAGAAAGACTCGGTTCCCTGGAACAGCCCATTAAATCTTCCCCATACCATTCTGAGACTGTTACCTTAAGTGAGGAAATTAAATGACCATGAAATAAATATTTCATTTTGAGATCACTCATAATTATATTCAGATCTACAAAGAGAGTACTTTGGGGATTGGTCAGGTCTTCGTTTGAGTCCTGGTTTTGTCCAAGTCTGCAGGATAAGAGGGGTGGGGTTAGAGGATGGGCTCTTGTAGCCGATGACCTTAAACCTCTGTTTCTCCAGCCTCCATTTCCCAAGGTTGGGGTTCCAGATGTGTTACCACCATACCTGGTTTGCATAGTGTGAGACATAAGCTAGAGGTTGGACCTGGACCTCGTACATGCTAGGCAAGCTCCCTACCAACTGATAGACCTCTCCAGTCAGCTCCCCGTGACTTATCAATCCGCCCAGCCTCTCTGAGGGGCCTGCATCCTTGTTGGCAGCACAGTAGGATCAGAGTTCTCCAGCTGCCCCCCACACTGTGGCTCAGTCCTGGGGCATGGCCCCTGAGTCTGCATTTTCTCACAGCTCTTGGCTTCTGCTGTTTTTGGTAGGTGGCCTACAGACAGGTCTTTAGCATTCCCTTGATGTCAGGAAAGGGGCCATCAATCTAGAGCACTAGTCAAATTGTTTCCTTTACAGTTGTTGAAACTATAAACCAACCAACCAAAGCATGTTTAAAACTGTTACTGTGTTTGGTGCTACCTCCCATGAAACCTTGCTGTTCCCGGCGGCGTTGTCACCCTTGCCTTTGCCGAGGCCCACACAGTAGTTGCAGCAAAGGCTTTTCCCAAAGAGTTGGCAGCCTCCCACCCAGAGAACCGGGCCTGTCTTCTTCACAGGGAGACTGTTTGAGAGCTCGCTGGGGTAGCTGGACAGCTCGCTTATCTGTCCACAGTAGTGTCTGCCCAGCATAACTCACTGTCAACTGGTGCTGGCTGGTGCAGGGTATGAAGGCCATGGCTGCAATTATAGAAGAACTATAATTGGCCACTGTGGCCTGTTTTTTTTTTTTTTTTTTTTTTGGCAGAAAACTCACCAAGTGCTACCAGTGAGAATTCTTCTTGAGGCTGCTGGAGAGCCTGATGGTTAGCGTGTCACCAGCACACCTCCCCTCTTGTCTGTCCTGATATCACTGCTCAAATTAACCACTACCAGGAGATCTCAAAATCTCTTTTACAGCTAGAAAACTCAGGCTGGGGGTGCAGCTCAGTGGTAGAGAGTTGGCTCCAGCCTGTGCTATGGCCCTGGGCTCCGTCTTAACCACAAGAAACAAGACTCCTTTAAGTTAACAAACTTACAGTGACCCCTGACTTCAGAGGTCGTGCCCTCAAACACACCACTCTGGGATATTTCCACCCCAAATGCCCGACACAGATCTTACTGTGAGAAACCACTCAGCCTGGCATTGTGACAAGGTGTGTGTATGTTGGGGGCGNAAGCAACTGAAGGGACCGGGCAGTGGTGGCGCACGCCTTTAATCCTAGCACTTGGGAAGCAGAGGCAGGCAGATTACTGAGTTTGAGGCCAGCCTGGAACAGAGTGAGTTCCAGGACAGCCAGGGCTACACAGAAAATCCCTGTCTCAGAGAAAAAAAAAAAAAAGCAGCTGAAGGGAAATTCAGACAGACAGACAACTTAAGCAGCCCGACATGCAACCTCCTCCCTTCACATCCTGCAGGTGGAGGTCAGGTTGGGGGCACCCAAGTTTGCTCCTCAGCCTTCCTGCCTCTGTATCACAGCCTATTTCCCATCATCTCCAAGATACTCTAGACAGCAGTCAAGTTGTATGGCCCTAAATGAATATGTCAAGTTGAAGGGCTGGGTAATGACAGACACAGGAAGGATTCTCTGACCTTCCTGTGCAGCAGATCCTAAGACCTGTAGGTGACAGACATCCTCCCTGTGCTCCCATCCACTATGTCACAGGGGACCTTGAGACATCCGTAGCAGCAGTCTGTACTGTCCCCAGATCCCTGCAATAGCTTCTGCCCTGACTGTCCTGTCAGCATCCCGTGACTCTCCACTCCTCACCACACCAAGTGTAAGAACAAGCAGACTAAACCATTTCTTTAGCTCTTCATTGCCTCATGAACTCTCGTGCCTTTTAAACCTCGTGGTAAGTGAGTATGTGCTTCTTCCTTATATTCATCTTGAGTTACAGGAGCCCAAGCCAAGAACTTCATAGTGCACAAGAGAAAAGCCAGCTTTCTTGGTCTGCTCTGTTTGCCATTAGGAAAACGACAGGGTATGGGCACTTCCTGGGAAAGAAAGAAGGTGAAAAGGGGGTCTTACTCAGGATTCGCAAAGAGCTACTCTATAAATGATCCACCAATGCCAGGCATGGAAACTGCCCGGGTCATGACTGCTAATATCGATACCATGACTCACTGCCCAGAGTTACGGAGGAAAGAAAACTGACTTATGTTAGAATGTGTGGAGATGAGAGAGAAACAGAGAGAGAGAGAGAGAGAGAGAGAGACAGAGAGAGACAGAGAGAGACAGAGAGAAAGAGACAGACAGAGACAGAGAGACAGAGAGAGAGACAGAGACACAGAGAGACTCACAATTGGAAGCTTCCCAACACGGCCAGACCTGAGTTCAAATCTCAGCTCTCCCACTTGTGGGTGATGGAAAGTGAAGGAGAGTTATTTAATTCCCCCAATCCCACTTGTATAAGATGGAGAAATCATTGGCATCTTTTTGTCAAAGCTCTAGATGCTGTGTGGCCTTGGCACTTCGTCACTAAGCTCTCAGTGGTTCATGTCTCCCAAGCTTCTGCTTCCACACTAAATAGGCATGTCTTCTAGAGATGTAAGAAGATTTCCAAGTTTGTGTCATAAACAACACTGAACTTTCTACCTCCTGTGTCCCCCAATGAAAGACTAAAGTTCCCAGACCACTGAAGACCAGTCAGAAGAGTGAGGCATCTGGAAGTGGCCCTCCAGTCCCAGTCATACCTCCATATGACGGTGAACAAGATGGCTGATAGTTTGCCTATAACCTCCTGAGGGACTCCATGCTCCTGAGAGACCCAGCCAGGTAGCACTTGATTTCCCAACCCAACGTTGAATTGTGTGAAATCATCAAGCTAGGTTTGGGAATGACTTTGTGACGTAACCACTTTCCTTCATGGGTAATAAAAAGGCTTAGTGTCCCATACACAAACTCATTTCACTAAGAATGGCCAATGCTTGTTTCTGTTATTACAACTTATCGGGACACCTTTGATGGGCTTGGCTGCTGATCCCAGGTTCCAGCTGGTCCTCGGCCAAATGTCCACTTCCAGCTGCCAACTAGACATTTACACTGGGGTGTAAAGGCAGTATGCCCCGCCTTTCCTGGCGCCATTTCTATAATTCTGGAATGACATCACCCCTGACTCACCCAGCCCTCCTTTACGGTATACAGCACTTCCTCCCATGACTACAGATTTCACTTCTCTGGCTGAATTTGCTTTCCTGTGGCTGGCACAAGATTTATTTCCAGCACTATTTCTCTTTCTTGCTCAGTATTGTAGCTTCGTTTGACTTACTAGCTGTGTGAGTGTGTGTGTGTGTGTGTGTGTCTGTATGTGTCTGTGTTACATAAAAGGTAAGTTCTCAACCACTGAGTTGTATCTTCAGCCTCTTTTTTGAATGAATACACATATTACTTTAGTAAGACTGGAACTTTGGGGCACCTCTCTGTCTTCCCCTTCCACCATGTCCCACCTCATTATGATCTTTGGCTCTTTTATAACTTAGTTATATGCAGGAGTTAGCTGCAAATTATCATTGGCCATTAATACCAGGGACAAAGCCATTTTCTGTGTGTCTTGCTCTTCTGGCAGTTTGTCCCCCATGTGGGAAATGACACATGATATTTCTAACTCACAGAGCCTATAACACAGGTTGAAATTATGAGGCAATTAACCATGTGATTCTAACAGATTAACCTGGAAATGTGCTTCATGAGTAGGAACATAGCCCAGTAACAAAGGGCCTGGAATTTCACTCATGTTAGCTATAGAAGCACATTTCTCATCTGTTCAAGTTGGCAGCACAGAGAGAATATGACTTAGTGACAATTCCCAGACTCTTCTGCTAAAGATAAAGTCTGGAAATGAGATGAAGGGATAGCGCTGGTTTATGTAAGGACAGCTTTGTTCTGCACCTCTGAACGAGCCAGAATCCTCAGGAGACAAATGACTGAGTGAGTCAGAATACCAGGCTGAGGTCTTGGGAGTTGTGGCTTGGTCAGCAGCGCCCTTGCCTGGAGTGCACATGAAGCCCGGCATTGACCTTTGGCACTGTATAAACTGGCCGTGGTGATGCACACCTGGGATGGCCGCCCTCAAGATGAGGACACAGGAGAAGCCTGACTTTAAGGCTATCCTCAGCTGCACAGTAAGTCCAAAGCCTCCTGAGTTATGAGATCCTGGTTGTTTGCTTGTCTGTTTGTTTGTTTTAGAGGCCAAATTAAGGAAGAATATGTTTGAAAAGTTCTGCGATGACAGAAAGGTAGACACGAGGCTTTGGACAAAAGCAGAGAAACCAGGAAGGCTCTAGGCATCTGGTGGCAGGAACCAACAGTTGGGCATCTTTATTTGCAAGGCCAGTGGGAGGAGCCATCCCTCTCCCTCGAAGGGTGTTGTCATTGGAGCGCTGACAGCCTCCTCCCTGTGCCTGTCACCCACCCATGTGCCTGTCGGGAGTTTCTGTCATATGTCTTTTTACTGTTCTTCTAGTGAAGTGGTTCTCAGCCTTTCTGATGCTGCGAGACCCTTTAATGCAGTTCTTCATACTGCAGTGACCCCTCCCAAAACATAAAATTATTTTTGTTACTTCATACCTGTAATTTTGCTACTGTTATGAATCATCATGTAAATATCTGTGTTTTCAAATGGTCTTAGGTGAGCCTGCGAAAGCATCACTGGACTCCAAAGGGGTCATGACTGACCCACAGGTTGAGAACCACTGCTCTAGCATGAGTCTCTTAAAAACTATAAACCCTGTAATAGGTGCCAGAGAAGACTCAACAGCCATTCACTATAGAATCTGCCCCCAGCCAGTCATCACATTTCTTCTCAGTACAAGTGACAAACATCAATCTGGGCCAGATTGATCTGAGACAAGCTGAGTCATGGAGACGAAGGCGACGAAGGCTGGTAAGGGGTCAGCTGAGAAGTAACTGTAACTGCATCTTGGTAGCTGTATCTTCTGATGGTCTGAATGCCCTTTGTGGTTAAGCATCCGTAAGCTTCAGGCTTTGTGAGTGCATCAGAAACTGAGGCACAAGGACATATACTCCCACATGTGGGCACTGACAACGGTTCTGCACCTCCAGAACGCCGGACACTATTACCTGTCACTTGAATTGTGATGTTGGCACTTCCCTGCTTTGAGGGGGTACAGAGAGCAGTACCCTGAAAGGAAGATCCAGTTGACCATGATTTGGGAAGGGAAATGGATACGCCACCCATCTCACAACAATTGCTTCCTTCACTAAACAAGAAACCAAGGGACCCTGCAACAGCAGCCACCAGTCAGGACAAGGAGGCTTCTTTCTACCCCATGCCCTGGCCATCCTCAGGCAGGCTCTGAGCACAGCGCCGCTGGCTGGTGTTTTTAGAGACTCTCACCAGCTCCTAGCTGCAGCCGCTACAATCATCGCCCTGGAGGCCTTACCCTGGAGCTTGTTCAGTCTACGGAGGGCTGGGGAAAGTCCCCTTCGGGAGCTGAGTTAGTAGATTCAAAACTGAATCACTATCTCTGGGTGGGTATCTCTCTGCTCACTGTCTACCTTCTCCAAGCGTCTCCAGCTCACCCAAGCAGCGCTTATCCCTTCACGTGCTCTGCCACGCTGCTTTCTGGTCTCACTTCTCCGCTCTGACCCATGCGTTCTGATATCACTGTTTAAATAAAGCCCTGGCATGCACACACATAGCTTCCTTAGCCTCTTTCCCAGAGAGGCCAGTCCAAGGCAGCCCAGCTGTTTCCTAGTAAGATAACTGTAAGGTTGGGACCCTGCCAGTGACTGGCTCAGTGGGCACAGTTCCCTTCCACGCCCAGCCAGTTTAAAATCCTAGGCCTGATTACTGTTCAAGTTGGCCACATTCCCATACCTGGGTTGGCATATGTCTGTTAATCAGACTGGCCACTGACTTCTTAGAAAGCCATGAAAGGTGGAGCTAATGCCATGCACATTTTAATGGCTAAGAGGCATGGGCCATAGCTTCCCTATGGAGAACAAGGATGCTGTCACTGGGTCAATGCTGAAGGGACTTCTAGCAGGCCAGGCTAACAGGTGTCACTGCATATGGCCCTTATGAAGGCCAAACATTTCAGAAGAGAATAATATAGGCTCTAACTTGGTAGTGAGAGCTGTATGAGATGGAAGGTGTAAGGAACCAAAATGGTGCCTTCGAAGTTTCCTGATTTCTCCCTCTGTAATGGCTATTCCTAGTTACCAACTTGACTATATCTGGAATGACCTATAATCCAGAATTGGAGGACTCACCTGTGATCCAGATCATGAGGCTGGAAGACACAAGTTTCTGACCTGGATCTTGACATGGAGATCTTGGGGCACAGTGGCCATGAAAAGCTTAGGCCCAGGCAAGGTAGTATGTGCTTTTAATCCCAGGAGACTGAGGCAAGGAGATCTCTGAATTCCAGGTCAAGCAAGTCCCAGATCCAGGTGGTACACACCTTTAATGCTGGAGGCCTACATAAGGAAATTGGAAGAAGGAAGATTCACTCTTCTTTGACTGCACTCATTAGCCAGCACATCTGTTGGAAGTTACTTCTACACGAGACCAGCTGAAACAACTAGCGTCGTGGGACTGAGTAACTACTAGATTCTTACACTTCCCATTCACAGCTGACCATTGCCGGGTTAGACTACAGACTGTAAGTCTTCACAATAAAATGCCTCAATACAGAGAGACATTCCATACGTTCTGTGACTCTAGAGAATCCTGAATAATACACCCTCCCATGTTTTGATGTCACCAAGAAGTTGCTTAATTTTTTTTCTTCTGACTCATGACTCATCTCTCTGTTCCTTTAAACATTAATAAATTCCAATAATGGGGAAGAATATGTTGTTACTACAAACCTTAAAGAAAACTATCTCATTCTTGTCCTTCCTATCTTTCTTGGCCCCTAGGAGGACTCCCTCACTTAATAATTGAGGTCCTCAGTTGTTAAATGTACTGGAATGTATAAAACTCCATGGGCAGAATGGCTGTTGAGTTGGACAACTGTTCAATTATATATTGATATATAATTGAAATTATATATCAATAGTCTTTGTGGCTTGGTGAATGAAGTCCAACAGAGTCCCCATGCTTCTGCTGTCACAGTGTCTATGTACTTAAAGGGATTGTGGCAAGATTATGCAATTCATTTATAGCTGAGAAAATCAACATGAAGCGTTGGACCCCCTGATCTCATGTCCATTTGTGATCCCCACATCTTAGCCTCATGTGCAAGGGGTTTTTGTGTAGTCTTGGGTGGAGAGGAAAAGGCAGAATCTCTCTGCCCATTTTGTGGGTGAGAAGGGAGCAGATAAAAGCCTAATAATAATAATTTTTGAAAGGCATAGCTGGTTTCTTATCCAGCATGTGGAGAACTTGGCAGTCTCCCACATAACAACTAAAAGGCTGAACAAAGAGGAAACCAACAGCTGTTCTCACATCCATCAGAGACTTGTGACTACCTGGCAAGCTTCCACCTTAAAAACTGGAAGAGAAAGGTGGGTCCATAGAGTCACAGCCTCCTGGGGGCAGAAGCCAAGGGCTGGAGCCATTTGGAAGCACACTTTCAACTGTGCTGGATTGTACACACTCATCAGTGGATAAGCTGGGAAACCAGTCTAGGTTTTCTGCTTTCAACCTAATGTTGCATCCTATGTAAATGGCTAATGCTAGAACTAGCTAGAAAAACAAAATGTATTCAAAATGAAGAAGCTTTTAAGTGGCTTCCAGCCCTGGGAAGAGAAGGCTTGAGTCTGCAGTGATGTGGTCCTCATACAGACACATCAGGTGTTATTCTGATTCATGGCCTAGGAATGAGCTACACTCTCTTCTCTAACTCTCTCTTTTCTGCTCTGAGGAAAGAAGATTTTTTTGTTTGTTTTTTGTTTTTTTGAGACAGGGTTTCTCTGTACAGCCCTGGCTGTCCTGGAACTCACTTTGTAGACCAGGCTGGCCTCGAACTCAGAAATCCGCCTGCCTCTGAAAGAAGATAAACAAACAAACAAACACACAACAACAACAATAACAACAAAAACCAGTGGCTCTAGATAGAGTTATTGACATAGGTAAATTAGATGAGCAAAAAAATTGAGACCTTCCCTCAATACATTCTTTAGTTGTTGACTTCAGAAAATAGTACTCAACTCATCTAGTGCAGGACCTCAAGGACAAAGTTAAAAGAAAATTCTTAGCTAAATGTTTTAGTCCATTTCCATTGCTATAACTGAGTGCTACACTCTGGGAAGCTTATAAAGAAGAGAGGTTCAGGCCAGATGTGATGGCACAGGCCTGGAATTCCAGAACGTGAGAGGCTGAGAACTTAGAAGGATCATGAATCAGAGCCCATCTTGGGTTGCATAAGGAGACTGTCTCAATCCCCAGCTCCAGCTAACAAAACTCCAAAAAAGAGTAAAGATTTGTTTAACCCAGGAGAATAGAGCCTGGAAGACCCAAGGTTGAAGGGTCACGCTGCTTGTCTCATCCTTGCATCTCATGTCTCTCAGTGATGCCTAGAAGATTCTATCCTGGAAGAAATGCTGCACCTGTGCCTTTGTTTATCTCTACCGCCCCTTCCCAGATCCCAGACAACTTTCTCTTATTTGTGTACTGCAATGCATTCTAACTGGTCTCTCTGCCTTCCCTTTGCTCCTACAACCCCTCCTCCCCTATGCACAAACACACAAAGCAGCCATTTGTAAGCATGGTGTGTGATGGGACTGTGTAATTCTGTAGTGTGAATCTGGCTGTGTAAATCCTTAGTTTGAACCTACCCAATGGTTTTCCTTCCCATGAACCTCCAGTGCAATCCATAATCCATGCCTCCCTGATCTGCAACCGGCCTGTGCTCCCCTTCCTACTCCTCCTCCCATCCTCACACCCAGAGAATGGCTCCTAGAGCTTGCTTCCCTCCTTCCAGAATAGCCCTTCTCTGGATGTATACACTAGAGCAGACCTCCATGTGTGAACTTAGAAATCACTTGTGACACTGCTCTTCCTTAGGGTTGTGACACAGGCAGGAAGGAGACATGCTGGGGTCTACGCTGTAGGTCTTGTGCTTCCAGATCTACCAGAACCAAGTCCACCTTCCATTAGCTGTTTGTTTAAGGGGTGCAGGGAGGATGCACTAAGGGTGAGTCCAGGGGACTACAGAGCTCTGTGTGCCAAAGATGAACACTCATCGCCTTAAGCCGCTGGGTTTGGGGGTGGTATGCGGTGCTATAGCGAGGGATCATGTGTACACTCAGACCCTTTCCTCTTTGTTTCCAGAAGTTTTCTTCTTATCTGCCTGGATTCAGTCTTTTTTTTCTTGTCCAATACAGAATCTCTCACCCTTGATTCTCTTGGCAGTGATGGCTGGTTAATTCTGTATTGGGTATGCATGGGGGTAGAGGGACATCCTGTGCCCCATACATTTTAGAGAATTTAGTCAGCATCCCTGCCTCCTATTCACTAGATGCTACTATCAGCCCCTTCGTATCCCCAGTTGTGACAACCAAAGATAGATGCAAACCTTTCCAGATATCCAGAAGGAGGGACAAAATTGCCACAGTGATGAGCTACTAGTCTAGACCATTTTCTTCCCCATCTTAAAGCTAGCTCCTTCCTGACATTTAAACCCCACCTTTAATGTGGCTTCTTGGGTGGGCCCACACTTAACTGCCAGTGACTTGCTCATTTTCTTCTGTCTCCCCTCCTCCACAGTGCAATACCAGCCCCCTTCAAAAGCAAGACTGCTGCCTGCTATGCTCAACTTTCCCGGCACATGACAGGCATCTCATAAATCCATTCCAATGAATGAGAAAGGTCAGAAGACACCGAAGACTGTAAAGGGTGAATGAATCATAAAAGTGAAAAAGGAAATAAAAGTCACAGGAAACAGGTCCACACAGAGTTTGGCAGCTAGAAGTGTCTGAGATTGTAAGTCACTATTTGGTAGCTGCTGCTCTCTGTGTTTTGCACTGAACGACCAATGACACAAATGTTCTGAGAGCCCTGGCTGGGTTGATTGACTGAGAAATAATCCTCATGGGTCTTACCCTGTCTTTAGAATGGATTTAAACAGCACAATAGTTCAGGGGGTGTGGTTTAATGTACTTCCCCACACAGCTGTCCTCAATGATCTCTTAGATTCTCAATGTGTCAGTAACATCCGGATAGCTACAAGCTAATGTAGCTGAAGGTGTGTGCCAAAGTCGCTGGATTGGGTAGAGAGCTAACCTGCTTACTATGCCTGTGACTTACTCTCCTCCCCTTCACGCTACTGTATCCCCTAGTAACAGATGATAAAGCTAGTTTCCCAGGGTGCCAGCTCATCTGAGATGGAGACTTTACTTAAATACAAAAGCAGCCACTTCAAATGCTGTTCTGGGACTTTGGTGGCTCAATGGAGAAGACAAGAGGAAGCCCCCAGCTCCTGCCCCACACTAAAATCAAACTTTGATCTGCAAGCTGGTCAGGTAGGAAATGCCAGGCTACTCTAGTTGAATGCCTTCAATGCCTCTGTGTGTGTGTGTGTGTGTGTGTGTGTGTGTGTGTGTGTGTGTACATGTGTGCCTTAGGATCTAAGAAAGGAGGGTGGAATACAAGATGAATGGCTGAGAAGGTAGGCCCAGAGACCCACCCTGACAGACATGCTGTCATTCAATCTGATGAGACCTGCTACTTCCCTGCAGATTCTCAGAGCCTCACTGTCCTCAAATGTCTACTTTCCGTTCCCTGGGTTCCAGCTTAGTCCTTCCTCATCTCAGTCTTGCTTTTCTAGACTTGTCCCATTGGCGATACAAATTCCCTGGACACAGAAGGGTCCTGAATGACTTTATAACCCCTTCCGGGAGTCAGTAAGTTGCTGTGGCTCTGCCCTGGCAGAGCACAGTTTTGCTGACTCAGCCTCCACCCCTTCCATCTGCCCAGTGGGAAGGCTCCCTCTGAACAGAGGCGGAAGCAGAGAAGCTTGGCAGCAGAGCTCGGGAGTTCAGGCAAGGCCACCCTCAACACACCCTTCTTTGGTGCAATGATTATTTTGAGCGAGGTGCCAAATTACAGCCAGCACTCTCCAAACCACCTCATTAAAATCAGACCTGATGGAAGGAGTTCGCACATCCCAGATCCTTTCCCTGCCAGCCAGGGAAGAATGACGCTTATCAGGATGTCGCAGTTTCTCCCGTTTCTACCAGGCACACAGATTTATTGAGTCAAGTAGGAAATGAGAGAAAACTCTCAGGTGCAAGGGAAGGCTGAGTTCAGAGGCTCAGGTGGGCTCTGAGTGACTGCTGTGTATATGCAAAATAGGTGAAAAGTAAGGACCAATCAGGGGAGAGACTATCAAACCAGGAGGGCTCTCAATTAGGTCTGAGGTTCTATCCTCTCTCACCCTATTCTTTAGGAGAAATGGGGGAGGTGCAGATAGAGGCAGATTGGAAGTTTATATGTCACTCCTTTCAGGACTCATTTCTGACCCTGGCTCCAGTGACAGCAGAGTATAAGACGATGCCACTCCTAGACAAAGCTTGCTGCACACTATTGTATCTGGTGATACCACCCCTAGACAAATCTTGCCGCTCACTAGTGTATCTGCCCACATATCTTCCCCAGCATCCAGCCATTCTCTTCTAAGGAGCCCACATCCCTCTCCCCATCCTCATGAAGATACCATATAAACAACCAAATCTTTGAGCTAATGACCTTTCTCCTCTGGAGTATGTATGCATAGCATGCTTAAAATTAACCCACCTGCCTGCCTCCTGGTGTGTGAATCTTGCTGGGGCCCAGAATTTCATAGACTCACACTGTGGACTCCATCAGAGGGGGAGGGGCTCTGCTCAAGCACAGACTATGAACCAGATAAGGATGAACTGGTGGACAGAGTCCATCTGGTGGAGGCAGCTTTCTTAAAAAGTGGGAGCTTTACCAATATCCCAGGGGTATTTATTTCTCCCATAAAACTGGAAGGTCTGACCGCAGTGGCCCTGAGATCCCAGAAGGAGCAATTAGCAGGAGTTAAGCTATGGCCTCTTGATGGAGGCTTCCAGCAGTCTTTTCTGAGATGCTCTGATTCTTGCTGCCTTTGGTGTCCTCCCTCATACGTGGGAACCGTGCGATCTGAGTCCCACCCCAGAAAGATCCCTAGTGCCACCCTGGCACCCATCAAGACCTGTTTGGTCACTGTGATGGTTTGTATATGCTTGGCCCACGGAGTGGCACTATTAGAAGGTGTGGCCCTGTTGGTGTAGGTGTGTCACTGTGGGTGTGGGTTTTAAGACACTTATCCTAGCTGCCGGAAAGCCAGTCTCATCCTGGCTGCCTTCTGATCAAGATGTAGCACTCTCAGCTTCTCCAGCACCCTCAGCTTCTCCAGCACAGCGCCTGCCTGGATGTTGCCAAGTTCCCACCTTGATGATAATGGACTGAACCTCTGAACCTGTAAGCCTGCCCCAATGAAATGTTGTTCTTATAAGACAACAACAAGAACATTGATGCCTTGGTCATAGTGTCTGTTCACAGCAGTAAACCCCTAACTAAGACCTGGTAACTTAACCCAGGTAATGGAGCAAATGACACACCTATGAGGCTGCTGTGGGCTGGATGTCCCCCCTCAGACCCATTCATACATCAAAGTCCTAATCCCCGGGGCCTCAGGATGTCCTTGGATTAAGAGACCAAGCCTTAAAGAGATAATGGGGTTATGGGATCAATAGTGGTCGATATGACAGAAAATTAGACAAGGAGATGGCCAGGTTTGGTGGCACACACTTGCAATCCAGTACTTGGGAGGTGAGGAGAGGAGGGTTACAAGTTTGAAGCTAGCATGGGTGGGCTGCATATCAAGACTCTGTTGAGAAGAGAATGTTGGGAAAGGAGGGGGGAAAGAAGAGAAGAAACAAAGGACAGGAAGGAAAATGAAGACTGGAAAAAAAGATAAAAAGAAGATGACACCAAGACACCAGGGAGACCCGTGCCTCCCTGTGCACACAGAATGCACACAAGGACATAAGGAAAGGATTCTCTCTTTACTCAAGCCATGAAGAGAGGCATCAGAGTAAATCACCCCATCTTCCTCTTAATTAATCTCCACTTCTCGCCCCCAGCACTGTGAAATAGGACCTTTCTGTTGTTTCAGCTATGCAGTGCTTGGTGCTTTGTTACAGTAGCTGCAGGAAGCTGCTTACAGTATCCGATCAGTGAAATTTCTTCTCCTAGCCCCTGTTGTCAGGGAATCGACTTGAAGTTCTTCTCATTTCTTGCAACCAAACAGTCTCAACTCATCAGCCTTCTTCCTCCAATGCATCAGAGTGTTTTTCTCATATTGCTGGGGTCTCTGTCAGCTATAGTTATGGTAACCGCTACGGGCAGAGGTTTGTAAACAATATGACTGAGTCAAAGCCTTGGGGTGGAGCTGGCGTGTTTCTGTGGTAGAATATGCACCCAGCATAGATGAGGCTTTGGATCCAAACTCAGCACCACATAAAAACACACACACCTCAGGGTTTGAAAAGTCAGAAATGAGTTAGACTTCTGTGCCACTTCTCATGGCTGGGTGATAGATCCAGACACTATGATTGGACAGACAACAACACCCACATCACTGAGAGACCTGCATACTTTTCTCATGGCTGGGTGATAGATCCAGACACTGTGATTGGACAGACAACAACACCCACATCACTGAGAGACCTGCATACTTGTGTGAAAGAGCTCCAGATATGGAGATCAGTGTGCTGGTTGGTTAGTTTTACGTTGAATTCACACACACATGCACGCGCACACACACACACACACACACACACACACACACACGTATCTGAAAGGAGGGAACCTCAATGGAGAATATGTTGCAATAAGATCTGGCTGTAAGGCATTTGTTAAATTAGTGACTGATGTGGGAGGGCCCAGCTCATTGTGGGTGGTGCTATCCCTGGACTGGTGGTCTTGGGTTCTACAAGAAAGCAGGCTGAGCAAGCCATGGGAAGCAAGCCAGTAAGCGGCACCCCTCCATGGCCTCTGCATCAACTTCTGCATCCAGGTTCCTGCCCTACTTGAGTTCCTATCCTGATTTCCTCCCATGATAACAAATAACTATATAGAAGTATAAGCCAAATAGACTCTTTCCTCTCCAACTTGCTGTTTGGCCGTGGTGTTTTGTCATAGCACTAGGAACCCTGAGACAATCAGACTGATGGGTAGGACCACAGAACAGTTGGGGAGAAACTATATCTACCCTGGAGGAGGGTAGTTATAGTTTCTGGTCTCTAGACACACAGTTTGCCCAGATAATGCTCTTGTGGTTTTGAAGTTGTAGGATGCATCAAGAAGAGCCTATTTTGAAGGCTTATTTTATCTTTATTCATAGGCATCTGTGTGTATCTATGTGTGATTGTGTGCACATGTGTGTGAGTGCCTGTGAAGGCCAGAAAGGCTCATCAGATCCCATGGCACTAGAGATATGGGCTGTTTGGGAATCACCTGATGTGTAGTCTGGGAACCGAATTCAG
The DNA here is from genome assembly GCA_902729485.2 of Mus minutoides. NCBI lineage: Eukaryota > Metazoa > Chordata > Mammalia > Rodentia > Muridae > Mus > Mus minutoides. Next base: position 1,784,035 of record LR749728.1, read on the forward strand.
GTTCACTGGAAGAGTAGTATGTGCTTTTAATTGCTGGGCCATCTCTCTATCCCCAAGAAGAGTCTGCCTTAAAAAGTTCTTGAGGGACTAGCCACTTGCAAATGCTTAATGCATCACTGAGAGGTATCAATGGCCCTTTGTAAAGAACAAAGCATTGTGGGGTCTGTCAGCTTTAGGTCTTTCACATGGTGATGCTGACGACATCTAGATTATAGACAGAACATTTCACCTTAAGCCCAGGTAACAAGAGAAGGTGATTTTAGGGACTGGAAAACATTGGTGTATGTATGTCTGTCTGTCACCTTCTCTCTCCCTCCTTTCTTGCCAGCAAAGTCATCTGGTAGGAAGGGGCTGAAAACACTGGATACAGATGTGTTTCCCAGGATTGGTCAGAACATCCACAGATGGCCCAGTCCCCAGAGTTGGAACTTCTGGTGAAAAGATTCTTAGATATCAACAGGAGAAAAGAACGCTCCGGGTGCCTGATGTCACTTCCTGTGTGCTGCCAGGAACTGCAGCAGCCATTTTGTAGCCATGAGGTCATGAGACCAAGGAACCAAAGGGTGAGGGACCGAGAATTTGAAAGAGCAAGAGATGGGGTTATTGAAGACACTGATCGGTAAGGAGGAAGGTAAGGGGGTGGGGTGAGGGAGGTAAGAGTAAAACCAACCACTTCTTTCAGAAATAACTGCAAATGTGAAAATAGGGAACAGATTTGTAAAAAGGACTAAACGGAAGGAAGTCTCTGGGTTAATTCTGGTTCTGGTACTCTCCTACAACAATAGCTTTGGACCAGTTCCACTTGTCTAAACTTTGGGCCAGGAAGCTTCTGCTCTTGGATTTAACTGTGCCACCTTACAGCTGTATTCTCAAAACCTAGCTCTTTATGAAAGCTGAGTAGGACAGGGACCCAGCCTGGTTGTTGGAGTGCTCGCTAAGCAAGCATGAGAACCTGAGGGCAGATTCCTGTCACTCAAGCCAGAAGCCAAGTGTGGTGGGAAATGCCTGCAATCTAAACACTGGGTCAACGATGAGCTGCCGGGAGAGACTCGGGTAGATCCCCCAAATTGCTGGCTGGACAGTCTAGCCATTAATCAAGCCTTGGGTTCAGTGAGATTCTACCTCAAAATATACAGTGGAGAACAACTATTGAGGAATACACATGCTGCCAACCTCTGGCAGCCATACACAAGCACACACATCTGACTCTGTCACCTTCTCCAATGTGTGGGAACTTGTGCACGCTGACACACAAAAAAAGAAAAGTAAATACACCAGCTTTTGTTTTTCCTTTAAACTTTGCTTAACTTTTAAACAAGGTAAATGATAACCTTGGTGTGACCTAGCCTCAAAGGACCCCGGCATCACGCGTTCAGATGGTCCTAATGGGCTTTCCCTATCATCGTTATTCTTGATTCTTTGGATGTAAAACCACTTAAAGACTCAGTCTGTGTAGCCACCATATGAAGAGGCCAGAACTAAATCTACCCAGATAAAGGCCTTGCCCAGGATCCTACAGCTCAGTGGAGACCCTCTGGAACCAAGTCTCCTGTTCCTAGTCCTAGTCCTTGTGTGCATGCATAGTCATGCGTGTGCAGGTGAATTCCCATGTGCAGAGAGAAAGGAGTGCATGCACACATATCCACATACATGAGCTGAGCATAACATCAACTGTTGTTTCTCAGAGACAATTGCCCCCTTTTTAAGCCAAGGTTTCTCGCTGGCTTGAAGCGTACCCAGTTCAGTCTTAGGCTGATGTCTTAGTTTGGGGTTCTATTGCTGTGAAGAGGCACCATGACAACTCTTACAAAGGAAAACATTTCATTGGGGCTGGCTTATAGTTCCAGAGTTTCAGTCCTTTATCATCATGGTGCGAAGCATGGAAGCAGGTGTGCATGGTACTGGAGAGGAAGCTGAGAGTTCTGCGTCTAGGTGGACAGGCAGCTGAGAAGAAACTGTGACACACTGGCCAGACTTGAGCTTATAAGATCTCAAAGCCTGTCTCCATAGTGACACACTTCCTCCCCAAAGCCACACCTCCTAATAGTGCCACTCCCTATGGGACAAGCATACACACAGGGGTGGGGTGAGGCTTCATTCTTATTCAAACCACTATAGCTGGCTTTCTGGGAAGCCCTGGAGTCTGTCTGTTTCTGCCTTCCCCAGCACTGAGAGGGATCATAAGTGTGCATACTTTTTTAATGTGGGCTCTGGGATTGAACTCAGGTCTTCCTGTTTGCCTTGTAAGTGTTTTACTAGCTGAACTATCATCCAAGCAACCTAGTCTCTTTCTTCACAGACTGTCACCTAAGAAGCCTGCTATGCTGTTCTCAGTCAGTGGTGAGGATGGGCCTCCCTGGTTTTTGAAGAAGTGCGGCCCTAACAAGCATAGCAGGGAGGGTTAAGGAGAGGACCAGCCTCAGGTCGATCCTCTGGAGGGCTAAGGCTAGCTTCTCTGCAGTTCCCTTTTCTCCTGTTTGGTGTGTCTCTAACCATCCATGGCCCATCTCATAGAGGAAGCATGGCTACTTTGGCTCCCAACTTTGCCCTTCCAAACTTCAGCTGTCTCAGGAAGAGTCATCTTCCCCCAGTCCTCTTCTCCCAGATGATGGTAGCATGGTGTCTGAGGCAGGGGGATGATGCTGGGCTGCAGCAATCCTGTGCCACAGGCTTGAGACTGGCAGGTGGGGTGGGGTGGGATTTGTCTCCCCTGGGACCACAGGGAGCATTAGCAAGACTTGGGCTGGACGTAGTGGCCAGGAGGAGTGCTGCAGGACGTGCTTGCTACATTTTCCTGCTGATCCTTACAAGGTATCCAAATGAAGCCAGAAGAGACCAGAGAGTAGCAGGTGATGTATTTAAAAGTAGCGGCCATGTTATTAAATATTTATGGCCACTTAGTTTGATGTAAAACAGTCATCAACCATTTTCCTGGAGCCTGTCTGCTGTCCATGAGTTCTGTGTGTGATAGGGCTTCTGGCTGCTTTCTTGCTCCAGCCTTGGACAGGACCCTCTGCCTGAGACACCACGTGCTCCTGGGTGACATCCCATGGCAAGGAACGGGGAGACAAGCAATCTGCTGAGCAGAAACTGTCCTGCCCTTCTTGACAGTGAGAACCATGGAATTTGCCCTCTGGCCTGCCTCTTCTTTTTGGATGACTAATTTGACATTGTCAAAGTGTTCAATTTCCCTCCAGCTTTCTAAATTCCCAGCAGGGACCTCCCCAAATGAAAGGCAGATTCGCCAGAGAAAAGCAAACAGGGCATAAGAGTCTGTAGCCATGGGGAATAGCTGCGTGACTCAGAAGTGGCTTCCACTCTCACTTAAAATACTTCAACCCAAAGGAGGGTGTGAGAGAGGAAGCCACCGGGCATCCCCTGATGTCTGAAAGCTGGGCAAAGGGTCAAGTTTGCTGTGTAGACCTTCAGCGGGCACCCCCTCTTCCAGACAGAGATTTTGGTTAGCGTTGGGGATGTAGCTTGCTTTTGGCAGGTGGTAGAATGCTTGCCCACCATGCACCAAGCCTCGGGTTCACTCGCATCACACAACATAAAACAAGGCGTTGTGGCCCACATCTGTAATCCCAGCACAGAGGGGAGAAGGGTGCAGAGGTGAGGATTAGTTCTTGGCTACAAGGCAATCATGATACTCTTAAAAAAAAAAAAAAGAAACAAGCTGGGCATGGTGGCGCACGCCTTTAATCCCAGCACTCGGGAGGCAGAGGAAGGTGGATTTCTGAGTTCGAGGCCAGCCTGGTCTACAGAGTGAGTTCCAGGACAGCCAGGGCTATACAGAGAAACCCTGTCTCAAAAACAAACAAACAAACAAAACAACAACAACAACAACAACAACAAAAACACCTTCCCATCAGGCTTTGTCTGAAACAGACTGTGAGAGAGGGGACATCACCAGATCAAGACACTGGATACTTTCTTCTCTGAATTCCTTACTGTCCTTCCCAAGCCAGTGCCCACCTCCAATCCTAACCATTATCTAATCTCTGTCCCCACAGATGAGATCATCCTTTCCTTGGATTCTATATAAAAGAAACGCAAACAAAATGGAAGTCCCTCTTTATGTCTGACTTCTTAGAATCATCGCTTGCAGTGCATGGAGCCATAACATTCCTTTTCACGGCTAAGTATTTTTTCCATTGTATTGCTTTTCCAAAAAGAAGAGGCAGGCCAGAGGGCAAATTCCATGGTTCTCACTGTCAAGAAGGGCAGGACAGTTTCTGCTCAGCAGATTGCTTGTCTCCCCGTTCCTTGCCATGGGATGTCATCTCAGGATCCTGGTTGAATGTGGCTGACGGTTGCTACTGGTCACCTGGGAAGATTAGGCTGGGTATAGGAAACTGGAAGTTCTGGATGGTAGCCACCAGGAGGTGATATGGTAGATGTGGCCAGTGAAAGGTATCTCCTAGGAGGCAGAAGGGAGGGACTAGGCAAGCTATTTCTCCCATCACTGCATTCTCTGGTGACCTCTCTTAAAGCACTAAACTGCCCCCTGCTACAATATCCATGGCATAGGCTTACCTTGACTTTAGTCCCACAGGCTGTCTCTAGCCCCTCACCACAGACATTTCTCACCGCAGCACATCTCTGTGTCATTGGAGGCCGTTTGGATGCCCACAGGCCCTTGGATGTGACCTGGAGCTGGTGAGAAGGCCCTGCAGTCACACTACAGAAATCTCTGCCGAGATGTGCGGGGTCCCAGGAGTTCCTAGGAGAGGTGACTGTCAGCACTGCTCACCCAGCAGTGGGGGATGGGAGAAGAATGGAAACCCTGCTACTGGCTGCATTAAAAGATGTGAAGTTGAATTGTTATCTCCTAAAGTCCCTCTCTGATTTTAAGCAGGCTTCACTTGAAATTGTAGAAGTAATCAGAGAGAGCTGGGGATTCTCTGCTAGACTCTCCCAGTGGTATCATTGTGTAACTCACGGTGGAGTGTGGCACAGACATAAACAAACACGGGCCAACACTTAACTCCAGGCACCCCAGCTGGCCTGACCCTTTGCAGGTGTCTGTGTGCATGTTTCTGTGCTATTTTATCATACAAGTAGGTCAACATTTCACCTTCAGTCAAAGCATAGTACACACACACACACACACACACACACACACACACATACACATACTGACACAAACACATGTGTACATATATAGCAGATAGACATAAAAAAAAAAAACACCAATATTCACATACACACATACTGATACACACACATACTGTGGTAGTTTGAATATGCTTGGCCCAGGGAATGGCACTATTAGGAGGTGTGGCCTTGTTGGAATAGGTGTGACCTTGTTAGAGGAAGTGTGTGACTGAGGGTGTGTGTGTGTGGGGGGGGGGGTTCTTGAGACCCTTCTCCTAGCTGCCTGAAAACAGTCTTCTGTTTGCCTTGGAACAAGATGTAGAACTCTCAGCTCCTCCAGAGCCAAGCCTGCCTGGATGCTGCCATGCTTCCTGCCATGATGATACTGGACTGAACCTCAGAGCCTGTAAGCCATCCCTAATGAAATGCTGTCCTTTATAAGAGTTGCTTTGGTCATGGTGTCTCTTCACAGCAATGAAAACCCTGAGACATATACACTGACACAAAGACGCTGACACACATGCACATACAGGACAGAAATTTCTGTCCACAGGTGAGTCCATGACTTTCCTATGGCCACACCAACCTTCCCCTAGCTGACCTCCCCTCCATTCTCAGGTCCCCATCCATGTGTCCTCTCTGCTTGGCAGGTCCTATTCCGCCCAATATTGAGAGGGCCTATGAAGCTTAGAATCAGCAAGCAGAGACCAGGGCAAAGACAAGAGAGAGACTGAGCAAGAGGGCTGTGGAGGGTAGTGTGTGTTCTCATGGGAAGTGACCAAGGGGAGAGGAAGTATTAAGTCCAGCAATCAAAAGCCCCCGTTGGCTCACCTATTTAACATGCCCAGTTAAAATTAAACTCCTCATCCTAACATGGGGTTTCCCCTTGTACTTTTATAAACTGCCATTTTCCTATGTGCCATGTCTGTCTCCTCTATACCCAGAAGCAGTTCTTTGTGCTCCAGGACAAAGACCCCTCCCCCTCCCTTAATACCCCTCTCCCCTCCCTTAATACCCCCCTCCCTTGCCCCTGTTTCTCCTCACTCTCTTGTTCCCTTCTCCTTCTCCCTCTTCCTCTATCTTTTGTCTTGGTCGCTTATCCCCTGCCCACTGTACCTCTGGGACAAATACATCTCCTTTGTGCCAAGAACTTGGTCTTGGAGATGCTGAGTGGATATAGTTCCTTTTACACACTAGCTACGACCCCTCCCGTAGCTGTTTCTGGTTCACTCACCTATGGCTGTCCTGTGTTCCAGGTGAGCAGCATTACTGGAGAGCAGCCCCTGTGTATTTGCTCAACAGCCCTGGGTACCCTGTTCCCATCCTCATCCTGGAGGCAGCCCCATGGGCTCTTTTCAGCCCCTGGGATGCCACTGTGGCAGCCAGCATCTGATACTCTCTACATCTAGGTCTCCTGCCTGGCTTCTCTTTACCACCCAAGCTTCCACCTAGACTACAAGTCCTGGGAGACTCTGGGGAAAGACTTTGCTCCTGGTCAGAGCCCCACAAGACCATGGGGTTAATTATGTGCAACTTATAGCATGGCACTCCTTCCCTAAGACACACTGAATGCCAGAAAACTCACAATAACCATATAAATCTACAGTGTACATAAGAAGAATAGCTTCCTCTGGTGCAGTACATATCTTGCTTAATCCCATGAAAGTCCTGGTGGTAATTCCCATCTCTCTGCTTCTGGTCACATTAAGAACTTCCTTGGAGACTGCTCTAATTAATATGCTGAATGTTAATTAATGTATCTGTATCTTTACCCCATAGAGGTATAAATATAGAGTCAGTCAATTTGGTCCCTGTTTGAATCTCCAAACTCTAGATAATGTTCACAGTAGTTGATTAGTTAACATGGGAATGGCTTCTTCTCTTACACAGCCCTCAAAACCTTTCTAAAAGAATTCTTTCCCAAGTGTCTCTTCTGGCCTCTTCCTCTTAGTTACTTTCCTATTGTTCTGGGGAAAAAAAGTGTGACCAAGGCAGTTTATAGAAGAAAGAGTTTGTGTGGGGCTTACAGTCCCAGAGGGACAAGAATCTAACACCATGTCGGGAAGCATGGCAGCAGGCAGGCACAGTGCCTGGAGCTGGAAGCTAAGGCCTGAGGGCTCACATCTTGAGTTACACATGGTAAATAGAGACCAATCTGGGAAAAGCATGTGACTTTTGAAACACCAAAGCTCACCTCTAGTGATGCACTTTTCTCAACAAGACCACACCTCCTAAGTCTCTACAAAGGAGGCCATCAACGAGGGGCCAAGCATTCAAATGCCCAGGATACAGGGCACATCCCATTCAAACTACTTACCAGGACCCTAGCATTTCTCCATCCTTGCTGTGATATCATAATATCACAAAGTATTGTTACTGCCTGGTTTATTTCCTTTATTTGAGTGGTTCTCAACCTGTGGGTTGCAACTCCTTTGGGGCGTCAAACAACCCCTTTGAAGGATATCAGATATCCTGTGTGACAGATGTTTGCATTATGATTCATAATAAGAGTAGCATAATTACAGTTATGAAGTAGCAATGAAAATAATTTTATGGTTGGGGTCATCACACCATGAGGAACTGTGTTAAGGGATCACAACATTAGAAAGGCTGAGAACCACTGCTCTGCGTGTGTGTGTGTGTGTGTGTGTGTGTGTGTGTGTGTGTGTGTGTGTATGTGTATAGGTTGGAAGGTAACCTGATTTCTTCTTGAGACAAAGCCCTTTGCTGATCTTGAAGCTCACTGTTTTGGGTAGACTGGCTGGTTAGAAAGCACTGGAAATCTTGTGTCCGTGTCTGTGCCTGTGTTTTGTCTCCTTCCTTTCTTTCTAAGATCTCTCATTTGCCTAGAACTCACTGTTGTGGCTAGACTGGCTAGCCAAGGATTCCCCAAGGATCTCCTGATGCTACCTCTCCAGGGCTGGGACTCCAAGCACACACCACCAGGCCTGGCTTTTTTATATTAATTCTAGGATCAGAATTCAGGCCCTTGTGTTTGCACAGCATGTTACCAGCGGAGTCATCTCCCAGATCTCTTTTCTCTGTTTAAAGCATCTACAGTACACCAATAAACTCTAAGCTCTGCAAGAGCGGGGGGGGGGGGGTGCTGTCCTGTGAGCAGCCTGGTGGCTGTAGAGGCAGGTTATTGGATATCTGATTGGCACATACACCACAACCCTGCTTTTTCTATGCCTGGGAAGTAAGAAAACGATTTTAAGGTCATCCTTTAGCTCACTGGAAAGGGTGGACATCCTGCTGTGGTGGCAATCACTGTAATGCCAGCCACTTGTCACTCTGGCCCCACTAGTCGATAAGGAAACACATTTATGGCATTGTCTTCTGAAGAATATCTTTATTCAGCCTCTGCCAGTTTCTGACAATGCTTCCCCTGACCAAGGCCGGGAGACCGGGAAGCTGGAGGCAAACAGGTGCCCGAGTGAGTGTGTATGAGACTTCAGCGTCCTGGGCAGCCCCTGGGCCCAGTCTTCCTGCCTTGCCAGTCAGATCTGCGCTGAATAATAAGACCCGCAAATCTTTTGTCTGGAAAATTATCTTCCTGTAACAGTGGAAGCAGTTACCATGGAAATAAAATAGCCTATTAGCCTAAATCTACCCAAACATGGGAGAGACCCAGCTAGATTGCTGCGGCCTGTCATTAATAAGGAGAAAAGCAGATTAACCTTTAAGAGAATGGACAGGAATGGCAGGGACTGTTGGGATTATGAGTTTTCATGTGGAGTTTATCTGGACATCCATCTCTGCTTGGAGCAGCCATGCTGAGAAAGGAAGACGTGAAGACGCGAAATGGAGATTAGATTCACCCACCAGGCCTGGGTTGCGTAGTGTGTCCTGGCCTCTGGCTCTTGGCCACTGTAGGTCCTCCCTCCCTCTCCACGGTTTCCTGGGGAAGCTCCACCCTACCCACTGGAGAGTGTCCAGCCATCCTCTCTCCTGTTGAGCAGGCGCTGAAAGAGGGCAAGGACCTGCATAGGCCCCCATCCCGCCTCATAGCCGAAAGGCCAGATAAGAGCTGGAGACAGATGGAGGCAAATCCAGCCTGGTCTGGCCTGCCCCCTCTCCCTCGGGCAGCCCAGATGCCAAGTTCCAGAAGCTCAAGCTGCCAGGAACATGGCAAGAGCTCTGACTCTTCCTGTGGCTGGGTACGGAGTTGGCTTGCACTTGTGGGGACACCCTGCGGTCCTAGCAGTTTATAGAGAACTAGACCTACCCAGCTCACTGCTTGTACACCTGGATGGCCAGAGCTGTTGGCAGGTATCCTTACTCCAGGAAGGAGGGCTGTGCCAGGGTCTTGACAGCCATCCAGAGAGACTTGGCCGAGGGAAGCCCATGCTTGCTTCTGACAGCAGGACACGAATCCCAGGCTTTCCTTTGCCTAGTTCCACCAAGGAAGAAAAGTGAGAGTGTCCTTGTGAGCAGCAGGCCATCACGACTAAAAGCTGTCGTGCCACAGGGACATTATTACACACCTCCTGTCTTTGCGAACCCCTGATGCTGACATCAGGCAATACAAGACACCTGCGACTGCTGGCAGTGGCCTTGTTTGCCTTGTGGCCTGAATTAGAAGTGGGAAAGAGATAGAGTCTATTCTTGCTTCTGACCGTATCTAACAGGGCAACGTGTGTGGAGGTGGGGAGTTTGACTCGGCCTTCCACGTGCAGCACTGGCTAGCTGCAGAATGAGACACTGGGTTCAGTGATGTCCATGGAGGCCAGCTGACTTCCTGTGCCTGCCGTGGCCCCATCTTTTTACCTGACAGCTCTCTGTTCACTAATATTCCACTGAGCATCTGGGTGGGAAGTAACAAAAGCAAGAGGACCAATTAGGACCAATTAGGGAGCACCCAGAAAGCTGGCCACCTGCAGGCAGCTGCCTTCAGGGGAAAAGACACAGACCTTCTCCTGGGAGTAGCTAGTGAGAAACAGGGAGTATCCAAGGCCAAGAAGGTCTCCACAGAAGGCTCAGACACAACTGTGTCCCCAGCTGATGATAACTAACAGATGCCTACAGCTAGGTGTTTCTGCAGGAGCCTACTCTTCCCCGCCACACACACACAGTGGAGATCCTGAATATATAAGTAGGGTGGGGACCTGGACATTGTGTCACCTGACACTGTCTAAAATACAGGTGAGGAATTCAAGCTCCTCAGAAAACAATCTCCTCGAACACACATTTGGGATGAAATGAAGACTTATTCTTCCCAGAATTCATGGGAAATGGGAATATGGAATATGGAATGACTCCAACAAATCTCGTGTTCGAAAGCTTTCCCTTCATCTAAAACATTGCAGAGCTTGGAAAGCGCTTGACTTACAATCACGAGGGACAGAGTTCAGTCTTCAGAACCCACATGAAAGAGCTGGGCACTTGGCACAGTCTCCCAATCCCAGAGCTGGAGGGGTGTGTGTAGGATGGCTAGTCTTGGTTGTCAACTTGACACACCTGGGCACAGAGAACCTCAGACACACCTGTCTGAGGAACCACCTGAACTGAAGAACCACCTCCATCAGATTGTCCTGTGGGCAATGTCCGTGGAACATTATCAAGACAACTGTTGATGGATGTGGAAGGCCCCAGCCCACTGTGGGTGGCATCATCCCTAGGCAGGTGAACCAAGCCTGCATAGGAAAGCAGGCTGAGCACGAGCAGAAGAACAAGCCAGTGAGCAGCACCTTCCCTGTTCCGGGCTTCAGCTCCTGCCGTAGGTTCCTGCCCTGACTTCTTTCAGTGACAGATTGATCCGAAAGTGGAAGGCAAATAAACTGTTTTCTCCCCTAAAGCGCTTTTGGTCCGTGTTATATTACAGCAAGCGCAAACAAAGCAGGACAGGTGGAGACAGGACAGTCCCTGGGGCTTGCTAGCTGCTTGGCAAGCTCTGGGCCAAGGAGAGACCCTGTCTCAAAACCAAACAAATAAAGGAACAAGCAAGTTTCTGAAGAAAAATCATTCAAGGTTTTTGGGTGTATTCTCTCTCTCTCTCTCTCTCTCTCTCACACACACACACACACACACACACACACACACACATACACGCGTGCACGCACAAAACTCTCTGCATATACTTGACCATGGACCTTTCATCATTTTGTGGTTGCAAATGGAATGACATCCCTTGGAATTAGAACTGCAAGGGACATAGTTTGAGCAGACCCAATACCATTGTGCTTCTTAGGGGTTTGGTTGGTTGGTTGGTTTGGTTTGATTTGGTTTTGGGGTTTTTAGGATTTTTTTTTTTTTTTTTTTGTCAGCTTGACACAAACCAGGGTAATCTTGAAAGAGGAAAACCCAATTAAGAAAATGCCTCCATCAGATTGGCTTATAGGCAAATATGTCAGGCATTTTCTTTTTAATTGACAATAGATGGGGGGAGGGTCTACCTCACTGTGGGCAGAGCCACCCTTGGATGAACATTCTTGGGTTGTATAAAAAAAAAAAAAGCAAGCTGAGTAAGTCATGCAGAGGAAACCAGTGGGCAGAGTTCCTTCATGGTCGCCTCTGCCTCATGGTTCTTGCCTGGAGTTTCTACCCTGACTTCCCATCAACGTTGGACTACAAACTTCTCAAGTGAGCTAAACCCTGTCCTCCCGTCTTGCTTTGGGCCACTGTGTTTAGCAGCAGAGCCGTCAAAAAGCAAACTAGAGCAGTTGTTGTGGTTTGTTCTATGTTTTTGTGGACTGAGCTTTAGAACAGCTCATCCTGCGCAGACGTTGCAGCGTCCAGCCAGAGCTCAGGGAAAAATGCTAGTTCCCCGAGCCTCTCAGCTCACAACCCTGGGGACAAAATCAGCTGGTAAGTGAACCTCACCATAAACACAGCACATCCTGCTGAGACGGAGCGTGTGCGTGTGCATGTACACGTGCTGTTTATTGGTTTGTTGCTTCATTTCACAAATAATGAATAAGCAGTGTCTCTATTTTCTCATTTGGAAAATGGAGACACAGTAGCCCCACCGGGCCAGGCGACAGGCCTGCAATCCCAGCTACTTGAGAGGCCGAGGCCAAATGATTACTATTTCTTGGAATCAGAGCTGCCAGGGACATGGTAACAAACAGATCACATAGCATGTAGGGCTTATTCCACACTCTCCTAGCGTAGATGTGCACTGAGCTTCAGAATGGGGGGTGTGACTTAGTCAAGGTCAAAGGCTTGTCCTGCAGGCCCTGCCAGAGCAGCATTCAAGGCCAACCTGGGTAACTTTGTGAGACTGTCTTAGAGTGAAAAGAACCAGAGATGGCTCAGAGGGTAAGGGGGCTTGTCACCAAACCTAGCAGTCTGAGGTCAATCCCTGGGACCCACATGGTAGAAGGAAAAGAACAGACTCCCCTGAAAATTATCCTCTGATCTCCATATTTTACCCTGCCCCCCCAACCCCTGGCAATAAATAAACGTCGGAAAAATCAAATTTTAAAAAAGAGCTAGCAAGGTAGCTCTGTGGCAGAGTGCTTGCCTAGCATGTACAAGGTCCTGGGTTTAAGGCCAGCACCATAAGAGCAAACACAAACAAGCAAATAAGGCAATTGGTGATATAGCCCAGAGCTCGTTCTAGGACTATCAGGTGATGGGTGTTGCTTATTTCCTTCCAATTAACTGGAATGTTCGTGACATGTGCAAGGGCCGTGCAGACAGAGACTGCTTAAGAGAATGAGTGACAAGTGGGTGGCTCTGTCCCAGGGAAGTATCCGATCGGGTTATATAGTAAAACAGAAGAGTCCCCTGTGACTGTGGGTCAGGTCAAGAGCTCAGCAAATGTTAGTTAGCCTGTGTGTGTGGAGGGGGTAGGGGTGGAGATTGTAGATCAGGGATTAATGTAATTTTTTAAAAGTTCTCCACCAAGACAATTCAAAAGGATAGCGCTGTTCACCTTCAAAACACCTAAGGATCTGTGCTTAGGGGGTTAATTCTGTGGGAGCATTCCAAAGGGCTCAGCATAGGTAACTCTGCCCTGACACTCCTGACAATCTGTCCTGTGCACTGAGGGATGTTTAGCGACATCCCTGGTCTCTACTCATTAGATTCCAGTAGCATCCTCTTGACTCCCTGGTTAGGACAACAAAAATACTCCTGGGTTGGGGCAAAATCTCCCACTCTGGGTGAGAAACAGTAGGATAATCGAGCTCATTTATTTTCAAGATAGCAAATGAAAAATAAACTTTTAGCTTTAAAAAAATGAAAACAAAACAAAACAAAAAAAACCCACAAGAAAAGAACAAATCAAAGATGGAAGACAGCACCTCCCTGCTCCTCAGGCTGGCGTCATTCGGGATCCCTGGTGCATTTCCACAGGCATGACCCATGTCTATTCCCCTGAGTGTCCAATCCTGGCAGTTCTACTGAACATCCTTGGGCTCTTCTCACCTCGTTCTCAAGCCTCCACAAAGGCTAAGCCAGCTCTCCAGAGAAGAAAGGAACGTTTCCTGGCTGCACATTCCAACAGCATTACTGCAACCTGAGCCCTTTGTATTTTTTGACATCCTGTTTCTGATTTTTCCCACTGGGCTCCTAGTACTGAATAAAGCTTCTTTGAAAGGCCAGAACATTCCAGAGAAAATCAGGGCACTCTCTGAAAGGATGAACTAGCAATCAGTGAGCACAAGATGCAGCTCTTGTCTTCTGGGCTATCTCTGGCCGCTCACTTCAACTGAGACTCTGTTTCCTGACGAGAACAGACAGCACTTGGCTTGCCATTTATATATTATGCTGAGCACAGCTTCCTAACGCAGACTGCCCTGTATGGTTCAGACTTGGAGGGAAGGTTCCGTTGTATATTGTATATTCAAGGTTTTGTAAACTGTCAAGTGCATTTTAAAACATCCAAAAATCTGTTTCAAATTATTACCTACCTCAGACACTGAGGCTTCCTTCTCAGCGTGCCTCCAGAAATGGAAAGAGCGCAGCAGTTCAGAGCCCAAGTTGCAGGAGCAGCCAGCCTGGGAATCCGATTCCAGATAGGCACGGGAGCTGGGCGACAGTCACCTCCCTGGCTTCTGTTTTCTCACATGTAAATGAGAATTTAATATACCCGTGATTTAAAGCACTTAGCACTGGGCAAGCCATTAGAGAGACTCATCCATATTAGAAGCCGCTGTTGGGCGCACTGGGAGCCTTTGGCAGATGGAGTTTTAACTAGGAAAATGGAGAAGGGGCTAGGAGCCTTGAGGGAAGCACGCTCCTGGTGAGAGTTCAGAAGATAGTGAGCAGACCTCATATATGTGCTACCAACCATGACAGAGCTCAAGAACATTCTAGAAATGTCTGTCTGTCTGTCTGTCTCTGCCATCAGTACAGACTCACTGCTCCTGTTTCTCTGTCCCATGTGAGTAAGGGCTCAGCCTGGTCTCTGGGGCTCTGGTATCCAGCCCTTCCCCAGCAGGATTCTATCAGTCAAGATTCTCACCCTGCTCTTCATGAAGAGTTGCATACCCACAGGAAGAACACTGGAAGCAAATTGTGGTGCATTCCTGAGAAGGGTCCCCACCTTAGGATGCAGTTGAGCACACCCCCAAGTTCCTCATCATGAGTCCCTGTGCTTCTGGGTGGTGTCTTTTGTTTTGTTTTGTTTTGTTTTGTTTTGTTTTGTTTTGTTTTGTTTCTTGCAGTGCTGGAGATGTAATCCAGGGCTTTGCCCAGCACACAGCCACCCACTGTACCACAGCATCTCCAGCCCTGGCACATCTTTTTTGAGCCTTCCCTCACCCCATGTCGTTGACACAACTCTCTTGGCTGCTTTTCTGAACCTTGATTTGTAATCTGGATTTGCCCTTTGGAGCTCTTTGGCTTGAGACCCCTCTCTGAGATCTTAGCCTGGGCCTTCCTGTAATCAGTCCTGAGTAAAGATGTATACTAACTAGGTTTGAACAGAGAAGCTCAAGGGAGCAAAAGATGTGAAATAGAAATGAGGGAGGAGGAGTCCTGGGCTCTGTCAAGACAGTAGAGGGGTGGTAAATTCTGGGAGAAAGCAGGCCATGACCTCAGAGTTGTCCCAACAGAGGACACCTGACTGGGCACAGTTATTTATATAGGTAGAGCGCCATCATGTAGAGTTTTAACTCTGTCCTGTCCACTTTGGGGCCAGGGCATATATTCATAAACAGAGTCTTACAATTGGCTCCTTCCCAACAAAATTCCTGCAATCTCTGCCCTGGGCAGAGGCCAGCCTTGGTGACATGAAGGAGCTGGAAGGAGCTGGAAGGAGGTTACTAGGGACCTGACTCTGCCTCAGCTTCCTAGAGGAGGAAGCCTGTTGACACTACGGGACTCAAAAACCTATGTGGAACCCACTAAGGAAACTGGAAAACACCAGTCATTGGTCTGTTTACTCTGGGCCTCTCTAATCATGGTACGTTTTTCATCAGGAGAGAAAAATTAAAACAAATAAAACCATGAGCACTTTCCCCAAGGCGAGGCCCAGAATTCATTTCTCAGTTCCCTGGCAGACTTCAAATGCTAATATTGAAATTGAAAGAAAGGAAGAAAGGAAGGAAGAAAGAAAGAAAGAGAGAGAGAGAAAGAGAGAGAGAAAAGAAAGAAAGAGAGAAAGAAAGAGAGAAAGCAAGCAAGCAAGTTTGGATTCTCTCCCACCCTGCCACCTGTGGAACCTGGCAGGTACAAAATCCCCCAGAGACCTTGCTCTGCTCAGCTGACAACTGTTGGGAACTGTTGAATGCAGCTCTTGGCACTACTGTGAGGACTAAATGAGATGGGACAGGCCCAAACCAGATACCACACACACACACACACACACACACACACACACACACACACAGACACACACACACACACGGGGGGGGGGGCAACAAATACTAGCTCAGAACCCCTCCTTAGATGTTGAGGCATGGCCTGGGCACCCACCCCTCTCCTTTGAATGAATCTTTTCTGCTCACACTCCTTTAAATGCTGACTCTCAAATCTGAGATTCATTTGGTGATAAAGGTCAATGTTGTACAATTCTATTGAGTTTTTATCCCTCTCTTGATTACTGGGGAAAGACTCCATGTAATGGAGGGCAGCCTGCCCCTTAGAGTCGGTACAAGACACACCAAGTTCTCAGCACAAAGGAGATCTGTTACCCTAGAAGAGCAAGCAGGGTGTGGAGTGGAGAATGAGGGGCCTGGGGGGGTGAGGACAGGGCAGAGTAGAGGTGCTGGATCCGGCCAAGGCAGAGAGCAAGGTGGGGTTTTTGTTGTTGTTTTTGCAAGAGTTGGTTTTTAAGGAGAAAGTTAGGATGTGTGTTTGTGTGTGTGTGTTGGTCTGTGCTAGGGTGACTTGGTAAATCCTGATTGACCCATGTTAGCAAATAATGAATTTTGATTGTTGGACCTTGGTGTTGGGCCTCAGGAATAAGTCAGTGGCCTGTAGAAATTGCCAAAGGGGAGCCTGGTGACACATTTTGTTTGTTCATTTGGGTTTGGGGGGAGATAGGGTCTTACATGTGTGGGCTCAGACTGGCTAAAGCTCTCTGCAGCCCAGGGTGGCCTCAGACTCAAGATCTTGCTTCCTCAGTTTCCCAAATGCTAGGATCACAGGGGCTGCTGTTGTACCAAGCCTGGAGTCCTTCCCTAGAAATCAAGAGAGGACCAGTCAAACAAAACCACACAATGGCTACCTTTACCAGCAAATGAGTCCCAGACTTGGGAGTCAGTCTTAAAAGGAGTGTGAGCAGAAGGGATTGATTCTAACTAAGAGGTCCCTCCTTGGACCTCCCCTGTGCTCCTTGGATATTATACTCTGAGGGATCCTGACAGATGCGAACATTTTTAACACATAAAGATCTGGGCCAGGGAGATGGCTTAGAGGGTAAAGCACTTGACAAGTAATTGTGAGGACCTGAGTTCAGATCCCCTAAAACCCAAGTAGAGCCCAGCCCAGACTGTTAGGACAAGCAAGTGTCTATAATCCCAGCACCCCTGTGGTGATATGGGAAGGATAGGAAGCAGAGACAGGAGGAGCCTGAAGACCAGCCAGCTTGGCACACAGCAGCAGCAAACTGCAAAGAGACTCCCCAACAGGATAGAAGGATCAACAGTAAGATCGTCTTCACACGTACACTCATGCACACACACACACACTGATTTATTTTTTTAAGTACTTGCTCTGTAAGATGGAATGTGTGCAGACAAGAGTGGGCAGGTGAGGGCGAGGAAACCACTTACATTCCTAAAGCACGCACTTCAAGGGGCTGAGGAACTACTAAGAAAATCACACTAATTAGAATATTTAACCATAGGCTGTGCCTATTGGATCAGGCGGGGTTGGCCTGTGCATAATCACATCTTAGCTGCAGGTAATGGAAAGCTCTTGGGAATCTTAAGCTCCAAATGGAGGGGGTGAGGATGCTCCACTTTCAGAGGACAATCCTGATCTCTCTGACCATATGAATGCTAGCTTCTCTCTGCCCTCACAGGGCCAGCCTACATGTGGGGTCATGCTGGAGGCTGCCCTGTCAAATTAACAGCCGTCATCCAGGATCAGGAATGGAGCAGATTCTGTTCTTCCATAATTCTGTTTGTTTTGACCACACCATTAGAAAACAGAAGTTAGACATCGTCTCTGTTTAATTGTAGCCCACATAGGAAAGTGACGGGGGATTCAGCTATCTGTCATCATGAATATTCATAGGGAAGGACATGAGCAAACAGGGACTGTGGGCATGTGACTGAAGACAAACTCTCCATGGGAGCCCCCTCTGTGCGTGCTGCAGCTGTGAGCTGTACGAAAGGGGAAGAGTAGGAGATAGCCCAGCTTGTGGCTGCTTGCTGGTGTGTTATGGCTCTATTTCTGCTGTCTGGGGAATGTGCTTGATATAGATTTGCTGAATGGAGAAGAGAACCCAGCAACAGACCTTGCCCTACAGTTAGCTTCATCAGAACATCAGGCCTGATCAATTGATCTTTATCATTAAGTGCTGAGGAAGGCAGAACCTGAAACCTGAACTCTTGGGATTCTAGGCTCACAGTTGCTCAATAAGGCACATGTGTGTATGCTGGGATCCTGTATGAGCATCTGCCAACTAGGAACCGGAACCCAGTAAGAGAATCGTCAGACACTAAGAGTTACCAACTACCAAAACGGGCTGGAAGCTGAATCTTACTCAAAGCTACCTCAACCTTGGCCTTGCAAGTTGCAAAGAATGTCCCTATGAACACGCTTGAACTTCTGATCCGCAGAATGGTGAGATATTAGCCAGATGCTGTTTGTGGTAATTGGTTACACAGAGATATAAAACCAATTCAAGTGTGACCATAAAAAAAAAATCTAGAAATTTCTCCGGGTGTCTGTAGGACATGGATTTCAAGCTACTCTTCCTGGCCTTAACTCTCACCAGCTCTGCCACTTCAGTGGCTAAGAGACTAGCGAGCTGGGGCTGGGGCTGGGGCTGGGGCTGGGGCTGGGGCTGGGGCTGGGGCTGGGGCTGGGGCTGGGGCTGGGGCTGGGGCTGGGGCTGGGGCTCCTCCCTGTGAACTGTGAATGGGTACACAGTGGAGGGCCGTGTATTGGTTGCTATTTTTTTTCTTATTGCTGTGATAAAATACCCAAGAAATCAACTTAAGGAAGGACGTGTATTTTTGACTCACAGTTTGAAGGCTCAGTCCAATATGGTGGGGAAGCCAAGCAGTAGGAGCTTGGGGCAGCTGGTCACATGGCATCTTCAGCTGAGAAGCAGAGGATACTCTCAGAGGTTGTTTCTATGATCTTAAATCCCGTTGACTGGACAATCAAGATTCCTTAATTGTCTCAGTCCCCTAATCCACCGTCCCACCCATCTGTGAATTCAGCTACCTGTAGCCACTTGAGAATATTAAAAGGGCCATTCCAGAAATTAATAATTCATAAGTTTTGAATTGCATTCTCTCCATTTGAATTGAACTCTCATTCCATTTGTATTGGGGAGTTTTAATCCAGCAACATGGCTGCTCTGGAAAGGAATCACATCCAAAGTTATAATCCAGCCAGAATGCAGCAAACACGCAAACACGCAAACACGCAAACACGCTCTGGATTACAGTAAGATCTGGCTGAAATACAGACACACCTTTAATCCCTAACAATGAAGGTAAAGTTAGTTTGTAAAAAGATGCAGACATATTTGAAAGTGACATCTATTAAGGGGCAAACAAAGTGACAAATCAGAGAAAGATTTGACAGATTGGGTCAGAGATAGGATACACCCAACTCTTATGAGAACAGCACAGGAAAAAGAAGCAACTTCAGAGACGTCCGGGGAGGGAGGGAGAGAGAGAGTCAGTTCCGTTGAGTTTAGTTGACTGCAGTTCAGTTCAGTTCAGTTCTATGCAGTCAGTGCCATTCAGTGGAGTTCAGAGGCAGTTTTGACAACCAAAGCAATTCAGTCAGAAGCTGAGAAAAGCAAGTTAGAATCAGTCAGCTTGGAGAGGAGTTTGAGCCAGAACAGCCAAGTTGAACCAGCCAGCCAGCCAGAGTTCAGAAAGAATGAACTAGAAAGAGTGAGTTTATTCAGCAGTAAGCCTCTGAGACAACAATTATGTCTGGAGAATAAAATGTTACTTTTATACATCCTGCTCTGCTTTGCCTAGCCCCATGTATAGCATAATATAGTACATTACAGTACATTATAGTACAGTACAGTACTGCAGTCAAATGTAAGTATTCCCTTTTTGTACCATAACACACAGTAATATCCATGAGAGAAATTTGAATCATCCAAGAGAAGTGGGAAGCACCACCTCAAATCATAAAATGTGAAAGTTCAATAAAATATATTGGGGGGCACATTCACCCAGCTTTTATTATGGATAACATTATCATTATGTTAAAATTGTTAATTTCTTCCTGTGTCTTATTTATATACTGAATTTTATCATCGTTTGGTATGTATATGGAAAGAATGTAATATAAACTAGCTTCAGTAGTATCTGTGGTTTCAGACATTCTTTGGGGGCCATAGAACATACACCCCATGGATGGAGAAGACGCCTAAAGTGCCTCCTCACAAGATCATGGTAAGAGCCAAAGAAAGAAAAACACACAAAGAGTGTCCCCTGGCATGCGGTACCTCCCTAGGAGGCCCCCATTATTACTATTCAAAATAATAGCTGTAGAATGTTCCCCAAAGCCTAGGTCTGCAGCTTTGGGGGACATTCCCCACATCCCTCCCCGCCCCATCAGAAGCTGTCATTTTGCTGTGCTGTCATTGTCTATCCAGCTCTGCTGGCTCCCGTGCCTTCCCATGCCACTCAAAGGTACCTGGTCTTCCTGTTCTGACCCTAGGTAGGCATCTAAGAAGTGAGGCAACTCTACTTCTGACACAAACCTATGCAGCCAACACCATTCATGGGCAGACTATCCGTGTCTCCCCCTGAGTCCTCCTCTATTTCAGTTCACACGGCTGGCTGGCATTTGGCTCAAAAGGAAATATACAAAGACTCTCGTGGATCTGAAGATCTCAATAGGTGAAGGATAAGTAGCAGAGAAGAGCTCTTGAGCTTCTGATCCACTTGGGGCTGCTGCTGACTCCCCACTTCAGAACACAGTAGACAACACGATGCCTGTGAAGGACATCTGTCCCTTGGTGACCCCAATGTCCAAGCCCGCTAGATTCTCAGCATTGTAAGAGCAGGCCACTCAAGGGTCCTCTTGCCTTGTTCTGTTGGGCTCCCAAATGAGCTCTGGGGTCCTGGATCTCTGCCAAGGAAAAGGAAAACGCCACTTCAGGGCCAAAGCCATCTCCCTCCTTTAGCTCCACTGGCCAGAAGCCCTGGGAAAGGGGGTATGTGGGAGAAGCAGGGTGGGTGAGTCCTTCTGTAGCCAGGGGCAGATGGCCTGGGAAGGGGGCTCCGTGTGGTACCTTCTACCACATCTGTAAGGAAAAGTCTCAGGAGCTGGTGGGTAGGGTGAAACAATAGGAGAAATGTTTTTCCGTGGCCACACCCCCTCCTTCATCCAGCTATGAAAATGTTGAACACTTCAACGTCGGCGGTTTGGCCTCACTTTGGAACACAAGTAGAAGATCTGACCAGTTAGCTACATCCCAGCCCCAAACTTGTTGCTAGAACAAGGCCTTGATTTTAGTACAAGAATGTTTCTAATTATTGACGACTGTTCTTCCCTGTTCACCACCCCCTTTCCTTTCTTTCCCTTCTTGCTTCTTCCCTCTCAGCCTCCTCTTATTCCTCCCCTTGTCTTTCCCTCCTTCCTTCATCCCTTCCACTCCCCTGGCTCTTCCATTCCTCCCTTGCTTCTTGTCTCTCCACTCTTTTACTCTCCTCTCACCTCTTTTTCCCTCCTTTCCTTCTCTCTGTCCCTCTCTTCCATGCTCCCCCCACATCTAGATTTCTTTCTTCCTTCCTTCCCTGTTGTCTTCCTCCTCTCTTTCCTTCCTTCCCTTTCCACTGCCTCCCTCTTACACCCCCCATTTCTACCTTCCCTCTCAGCTCCTCCCTCCCTTCTTTGAGGGAGCCTTGGGCCTCTAGCATTGACACTGCCTGAGAATTTTCAATAACTATACTGTTTGACCTTGCTGCAGCCTGGTGGAGTCTGCAGCTGAGTGGTGTCCTGGGAGGATGGAGACGCACATGGAAGCTGAAAAAGTGGTCCCCAGTCCAAGCTTCTCTCTCACCAGCCAGACAGCCAGACAGCCAGACAGCCAGACAGCCAGACAGCCAGACAGAGTCACCCACTGCTTTGGGGAAAGCAGTCACTGCAGAATGAGAAAACACTGTGAAGGGGGGGCAGAAAATCTACAGTTTGTCTTTAAGGCAGAGCTAGATGTGTGTACACATGAAGAATAAACACACTTTCCCTAGTCCCAGACTTTCCCTAGTCCCAGATACACAGAAAGACTCCACCCTTGGGAGGGGAGGGAACATAGGACCATGGGGACAGAGCCAAGTGAGACAAGGGCTCCAGGTCTCTGGGAAGGCTGCCATCGGTCCTGTGCCAGGGAGCCACATGGCAGCCAGGCTGTGCCCAGGCGTCTTTCTCATGGCCATCTGCCGGGAGGCACTCGTGGCCAGGTTGCCAGCCAATCACACAGAAGGATGTAGATCTTTCATGCCAGTGTTTGCCTCAGCCTGTGTCTGACTCCCTGGGGCCCCCTGAGTCACAGTCTCCCGCATCTGAGTATGGGGTTGCCGACTAGGAGAAGCATCATAATCCCCGGACCCACTGGGACCAAGGTGAGGCAGGCAGCAGCTCCGGCTGTCACCTCTCTCCTCAGCACACACATCCACCAACCTGCCTTACTTACACTGTGCCTTGATTTCAGCTTTGCAAGGCCCACCGTGGGAAGCCAGGGCTTGGCTCCCAGCTTCAGCCTTTATGGAAAGAAACAAACCTTGAATGACTTACAGTGTAATGGACTGTCAGAATTAGGAGTAATTGTGAAAGTCAGGTTTTTTAAAGTTATTTTCCTCCCATCCTTCCTTCATCTGTTCCTCATTCCTTCCTTCTTTCTTTCTCTCCTCCTTCCTTCCCTCTCTCCCATTAACCAGATAGATAGCGTACAGAGTCTCCTACAAGTACAGGCACTAGGGGAGCCGGTACTGATCATTTCAGACAGATCTTGGCCTGTAATTTACTCTCTATTAATGTACTGTATGTATGTAATATACTGTATGTATGTAATGTGCTGTATGTACTGTATGTACTATATGTATGCAATGCACTGTATTACTGTATATATGTAATGCACTGTATGTACTCTATTATGTAGTCAACTGTATGTACTGTATGTGTGTAATATACTGTATATATGCAATTATTGTATGTATGTAATATGCTATATGTACTGTATGTATGTAATGTACCACTTGTACTATATGTATGTAATGCATTGTATACTGTATGCATATAATGTGCTGCATGTACTGTATGTATGTAATACACTATATACTGTGTATACATAATGTACTGTATGTATACTATATGTATGTAATATGCTGTATGCATATAACATACAGTATATACTATATATAATGTACTGTATATATGTAATATACTGTATGTAATACAGCAGTGAACAACCAGAGAGGGCGAGGGCTTATATGCAGTTACTGATCACTGAGGGAGGAGCCGTTGTCTTCAGTGGTGTAGCCCCTGAAGAGTTGCCCATGCCCTAAGTAACTCTAACTGAACTCACTGGTGCAAGAAAAGGGGGTGAGGGACACAGAAGTAGACAGGTGACTAGTTAGGAAGAGGAAGAGGATGGGTGGGGGAGGGGTGAAGAGATGGTAATGAAACATATTATATACATGTATGCAAATGTAATAATGAGGCTCAGAGAGATGGCCCGGTTGGGAAAAGAGCTCAATCTGAGAGCCTCCTGATCCAAGTACAGTCCCTGGAACCCACCTTTAAACACTGGCTAACATAGTAGCAGTGCTGGGCCTCTTAGGAGACAGCAGGTGCAGACGGGAGAGTCGCTCAGAAAGGGTGGGCCAGCTAGGCTGGGAGTGCATAGCCCAGCAGCAGAAACAAGAGAGGCCCAGCCTCAAGAGGGTAGAAAGGGAGAATCTGTCTGTCTGTCTGTCTGTCACTAGTTCTCACTCTATTACACAAACACTAAATCAAAATGCTTATTACTATTTATAGTTACTATATGCTGTTACGCTGCACTGTCCAGTTTTACATCAACTTGACATGAGCTGGAGTCATCAGAGAGAATGGAACCTCAGTTGAGAAAATGTCTCCATAAAATATGGCTATAGGCAAGTCTGTGAAGCATTTTCTTAATTAGTGATTGATGGGGGGAGGGCCTGCCCATTATGGCCAGTGCCACCTCTGGCCCAGGCAGTCCTGGGTTCTATAAGAAAGCAGAGTGAGCAAGCCAGTGGGCAGCACCTGTCCATGGCCTCCGCATCAGCTCTGCCTCCAGGTTCCTGCCCTCTCTGGGTTTCTGACCTCACTGCTTTTGATAATGAACTGTCGTTTGGAACAGTGAAATAAACTGAATGTTATCATTGCTTGGTATGTACCCCTTCCTTCTTTTCCTCCCCATGGGGCTTTTGGGCATGTCGGTTCATCACAGCAAGGATAACCCTACTAACTAGGACACATGCTCATCCAAAACTTTAAAAAAGGAAAAACAAGGAGGGTTTGGCTTGTACGACACGGAGGCCTTCACATCCCCTCCCCCACCACCAACAAGCAGCTTCTGTGCTCAGGGGCCCAGATATTCACGGAGGAGAGTCAGCAGTACGGAGCACACTGCAGACTCTCTTCTGCGGCTCTATCCCTGCCAAGAGGCACCAAGAGAATGGAGAGGTCACAGCCACACAGCAGGGCCACCTCACAGACTTGCTGAATGGAGTTCTATGTGGAAAGTCAGGCAGGGCTGGAGCCAAGGCAGGCAGGCAGGCTCCCGGCTCTCTGGCGGCAGTGCCCGGCACTGCCAGCTGCCAGCTGGCTCTGCTAATCACCTGTGGTCAAAGATGGGGCAGGAAGCAGAGAAAGAACCGAAGAGGCCCAGACAGAAGGCGCTGGAGCACAGCAGGCTGGCATCTCAGAGATGTAGGCTGCCCAGCTGGCCCCCTGGTAATAGCTCTGCTCTTGCAAGGAATCGTTTGGCAGGTCCCTGCCTTCTTCCTCCCAAAGGCTCCCTGGGCTTGTTCCTGCTCAGAGCAAGGTCTCCAGTTCTCCCCAGGGCTCCCCAGGAATTGTTGGGGGTGAGTTTGGGGAAGATGCAAAGAGAGCAGAAGCCAGGGGCTCTTTCTAGGTCAATGCTTGTCCAAGAGCAACTTCATGTTAGCCACAATGTAATTTTTTTTTTAATTTTAAAAAGAAAACAGTAAGTTACAATTTGGGTGGCATGTTTCACTGAGCCTGAGGTGTACTATATATAAACAGGAAGTACTGCAGTGCTTGGTGCTATTCCTTTGTATCAGTCTTCTCAAGCTCTAGAAGGTGTGTCCAACCTCGTGTCACTGAGAAGTTACATCATCATCATCTATAATGTTCAAGCTGGAGAGCTGTGTGGCACAGTCACACATATAAAAGGGAAGCCTCCTAATGTCTGAAGTAAGTTTACCATTTTGTCTTGGGCCTCTTTCCTAGCTATCCCTGGCCTTCTGTTGGCTCACAGGCCACAGTCTGTACACAGCTGCTACTTTGTGTCTTATGCCCATAGCCCACTGCTCTCCGGATTGCTTGTATCATCCAAAAATACCTCTCCTGCTCAGGGAGGCTCCTACTGAGGCCCTCCACTTGTCTCTTCCCAGTCTCAGAATCTCTGTGTGTTTTAAGTGTCAGCCCTTGGCTTTCCTTGGTGCCTTCCAGAACAACCTCTGGTTTCTGCATGTGAGCAGGCTAGGGAAGGGGGAATCTTGCTGAGATGGAGTTAGTTAGCATCCCTGAGCCTGCCTAGAACTGGTGCAAATTCACTTACTGCAAGTTCACAGCTTGGCTTTCTGATGTCTACCTTGCCTCAGACTCCCAGGCACTAGGGGTGGGATGGGGTATGTGTGACTTGGTTAATATAAGCCACTCTCCAAGCTAGGTCAGCTCAGGATTCTCCCTTGGAGATGGTCTAGGTAGACAGAGAAGAGGGTCTGGGAGCTGCACCAAGCTATCCCACTGTGAAGCCCCAGCTGAGAAGTGGGCTGAACTCTTTTTCTATCTCTCTGTGTCTTTAAATGCACCCAGAAATTCTTGGACAAGACGTCTAACACACATGCTTTTTGCATAGCCATCCCCTATAGATTCTAGCCTCCCCTTATAGAAGTTCTGGTTCCTCATATACGAGAGCATGGCATCTGCACGGAGCCTATGCACACCTGCTTGTATGCTTGGAATCATTACTACTGATCAAGCCTAGTCGGATGAAATACCATGTTAATAGTTAGCATACAGAGTAATGAGGAAAAACAGAAAAGATGCTCAGAAAAGATACAATCTTGGCAGCTAGGTGTGTGTGTGTGTGTGTGTGTGTGTGTGTGTGTGTGTGTGTGTGTGTAAGCCAGAGGTCAACCTCTGCTGTCAACCCTCAAGTCTCTTCCCATCTTGTATTTTGAGACAGAGTCTCTTGGTAGCTTGGAGTTCACAGAATATTCTGGGCTAGCAAGCCAGCAAACCCCAGGGATCTAGCTGTTTTTCCATCGTGAGCTCTGGGATTGCAAGCATGAGCTGCCTGAGTTCCATCTTCACACTTGAAAGGGGGTAAGCACTGTAATGGCTGAACCATTTCCCTCCTCTGACCTGAGGGAAGGAGCGGCGTCTCCTGCTTCCCTCCTCTGACCTGAGGGAAGGAGCGGCTTCTCCTGCTTCCCTCCTCTGACCTGAGGGAAGGAGCGGCTTCTCCTGCTTCCCTCCTCTGACCTGAGGGAAGGAGCGGCGTCTCCTGCTTCCCTCCTCTGACCTGAGGGAAGGAGTAGCATCTCCTGCTTCCCTCCTCTGACCTGAGGGAAGGAGTGGTGTCTCCTGCTCCCATCTGCTGTCAGTTAAAGGCTGCTCACAAGGACTTCAATCAGCGAAAGTACACCCCTAAGCATGGAGACAGGGGCAGTGAGTAACCAGGTCAGTGGGCACTGAGGGATGGCTTTGTGTTGGTTCCAAGAGCGTCTGTGTCCACCTAGAACCTCTGCATCATGAGCTGTGCCATGCTTAGACAGTGGCTTCCATTATTTGAGCTCCCCCAACCGCTGCCTCCTGGGAGTCTGCAGGCAAGACACACATCAGAAAGCCAAGCTGTGAACCTGCAGTAA
Source organism: Mus minutoides (assembly GCA_902729485.2). Lineage (NCBI taxonomy): Eukaryota > Metazoa > Chordata > Mammalia > Rodentia > Muridae > Mus > Mus minutoides. The sequence goes on from LR749728.1 coordinate 1,810,821, forward strand.
GCGAATTTGCACCAGCTGCTAGGCAGGCCCAGGGATGCTAACTCAGTCTCAGCAGGATTCAATCCCCCTCCCCTAGCCTGCTCACATGCAGAAACCAGAGGTTGTTCTGGAAGGCACCAGGGAGAGCCAAAGGCAGCATTAAAATCTCTGTGATATAGAATCCCCCGTGGTGTGATTGGTTACCATATGGTACTTATATAAAGGTCCGTATCACCTGTATGAACACAGATTTGGGACACAGGAGGATGGAAGGAATGTTGATAGATGAGAGGCCAGCCAATGGATGAATGGCCAGCTGTCTTTGTTTGGCCTTCCCAAAAGTGGTCTCTGAGATCAGAACAGCAGTGCCCATAGCTCATTTTAAAAGGAAGGAGTCATCAGGAGACAGGCATAGAGAGAAGGGACCGAAGTAAGAAAAATGCTTTTAAGCCACCGCCCCTGTAATTGATGGGCACTCCGTTCTACTTCAGAAACCCTTGGGGTCTGTGTAGCAGTGTACCTTCTGAACTGCTCTGTCTTAGTGGGGAAAGGGGGATACTTATACACCCACTTCTATCAACAATCAGCTGAGGGGTGCTCAGAAGGAAACCAGCCAAAGGGAACTCCCCAGCAAGCAAAGAGAGTTGCTGGTAGTGTATGACCAGGTCAGCAGGCACTGAGGTGGTAGCCAGAAGGGCACAGGTGGGGCATGGCTGTGTCAGTGTAGGAAAGCATGGTCCATGGGCTCCTGACTTGGACCAGGCCAGAAGTAGACTGGCAGCTCTGCCCTGGCTCTGGCATGCCTTCAGAGACATTCTGCTCACTTCAGACCAAGGGTCACTCATACAACCAAGTTGGAGTGAGCTGAGTTTCAGGCAGTCATCCCATAGAGTGACTTGTTCCAGACTGTGACCTACAGGTGCCTTTGGGTGGATTCCCGGAAATGTCTGACCCAAACTCACCTCTTCTCTTGGTGACTTCTGGCTGACTTGTAGGCACAGCAGGAAAGCCAGGCTCTTCGGGAATGTTGGAGTCCTGCATTTCCCCTTCTTGTGGTTTTCAGCTTGACAGGCCAAGCCTGGCTCGGCAGGCATGCTCTAGCTCTAGTGTTGAGCTGTTTTCTGGCATCTTTGTGTTGAGAGCAAAGCTGACTATGGAGGGCAAGGAGGAAGGCCCGACAGGCTCCTGTTATCTGTCTAGATATGTTTGTGTCCCCTATCTATATGTATATGTATGTGTGTGTGTGTGTGTGTGTGTGTATATATATATATATATATATATATATATATATATATAAAATAGGTATGTATGTGCAAATGTGTCTGTCTGTGTTTGTGTCTGTCTGCCTGTTCATCCATCCTAGTTTGAAAGGTACATCCTCATGGGGACAAGATCAGAGAGAGGCTTTGATGGTCCTCAGGGGACCTCATTTTATTAAATCAATATACATGAATTGTTGTTTAGTCATAGTCCTTTCTAGAATATAATGCACCTGTATCCATCTGAGGATAACTTACACATCTACTTCCTTTTAATCTTTTCAAGGCAGCATGCATTTGAGTAGTGGAAGGGGGGGGTAAAAGAAAGGGAAAAGAGGTAGAGGATAAAGGAAAGGAGAGGAGGGAGGAGAGGAGGAAAGAAAGAAACAGTAACTCTAAATTGAAAACTAAGCATGGTGCATCCTTTTAATACAGCAAGCTAGCAAAGGCATCTACTGTCCCCAGGGCGGCAGAGTTCCAGGTGCACTGGCTTGTGGGGAAACAGATACCTCTCTCGGGACTGAGGGCTGACCCGTACAGCCCCCCCCACTGAAACAGCAGTGCAGGAGGACGAGGGAGGACAGAAGTCTCTGTGTGGGGTGTGCGCATGCCATTTTCCAGAGCACTACAACAAGAGGAAGGTCCAGTCACCAGAGGCTTGATGGCCCTCTGGCCCCGACTTCTCTCTCTTGTCCCATCCTCCCCAGGGCTTCCTCTGCTCCCAGACAAATGGTCTGTACCTAATTCCTGGCTTGGGACCACTGGAAGAACCTTGCCCAGGGGAGAAGCCACCTGGCTTTTCTTACCATCTGGAATATTTTTAGAATGGCAGTTTAATGTTCTAAGCCTCAACATTCAAGTCTCAATTCAAACGCCCGCACTTCAGAAGTTGTCCCTGTAGACACCTGTCCCCTCATAATCTCTCGGCTTTGTATGTGAATTTGGCTAGCATCTGGTCCCTATTTATCTGGTAGAGCACTCGTCTAGACTTGCTGGGATAGGGATTTGTAGATATGACTAAAGTCCACACAGGTACTTTCAGTAACTTAGTCCATAGCTGGAGTTAGGAACCCAACCTGAGAACAGACCTGACACGCAAGGACACCAGGAAGAAGACACAACTGAAGTTTCCAGGTCTCCTTCCCAGTGGCCAGCCCCACAGTTGCTGAACTATGCCAGTCCCTGTCGTTGTCTAAGCTGAGTCCTTGCAATAAATTACACAGTATTCGTGTCTTTCTTGTATTTTCTCTGGGTGACACAACACCCCACCATCCTTTAGGGTTGCTTTAGGGTTGCTGATTTGGTAAACAAGACTCCAAAATCCGGGGCTGGAGAGTTGGATGACTCAGCAGTTAAGAGCACTGGCTGCTCTTCCAGAAAATCCAGGTTTGATTCTCAGCACCCGTGTGGTGACTCATGTGTATCTAGTTCCAGGGGATTTGACATCCTCTTCTGACCTTCTCAACCACTATATGCATGTGATACACAAACATACACACAGGCAAAACCCTCAACCACATAAAATAAAGTTTAAAAAAAAAATAAAAGAATCCAGGATATAATATTATATTGGGGAGAATACAGATATTCTAAAATACTTATAGATTTCCTGAAATTCAAATATAATTGAGTATTCTATATTTGCTCTTCCTGAAATTTCAACTTTTATTTCTTCATCAGCTGCTTATTTCTGGCCTGGCTCCCAATCTAGTCAGTGAGCCATATGAGCACAGGAGATATTGTGCCAAGTTCATGGCTGTTTCCCCAGGTCCCAAAACAGTGCTCATAAAGAGGCAGTACTTACTGGGGATTTGTGGAGTGGATGAAATCAATGAATGTAGTTACGTTATCTGCATGCAAGTTTGCAGCCTTGAGAGTTTCAAGTCATCCTACAAAACATACAAAACGGGACTGATGTTGGCTGTGGTGGTGCGCACTCTAATCCCGGTTCCTGGGAAATGGTGGCAAATAACGATGAAGAGTTCAATGCCATCCTTAGCAACAGGGTGATCCTAAGCCAAGCTAGGCTACATCAGACAATGGCTTTTTAAAAAAGGGGTGGGGGTAGAGGTGAAGGTGGGAGTGGAGAGACAATTCCAAGGTTCATACTGGCTGCATATCAGAATACCCAGTTCTGATTTCCAGAACCCACAGAGAATCTCACAACCAGAGACCCATGCAGAAGCCCCAGGCACCTTTCAGACTCATGCGCCCCAAGATAGACAGAGTAGCCCCAGGCTGACTGTACCTCCTCTCTACTCAGGGCACTATCACAGGTGTCTTTTAATGCCAGGTCCTCAGACTCTGCAGGCACCTGTGTATGTGTGACAGACAGTCACACAGATACATACATTAAAATAATATTAAGCCAAACAAACAAATGGCTAAACAAGGCATCCATGTATGTGGCCTTCAGACAAGGCATCCACTTTGACTCTACTATGATTGTCACAATTGCTTGATTCTTTTAAGAGATTTCAGCTTTGGCCATTTTATGCAAATGACTAGAAGCTGAGAAATAAAGGTGTGAAGGCAGCTAAGAGACATGTCTCCTAAACTTGAAATCCCCCCACAGAGGAAAGTGGGAGACATTAAAACCATGCCTGGAAGTTTGGTAAGGTAGAGTAGGTTGAGACCTGGAGACTCAATGGACACACACCTTAAGGACTCTCAGCTCCTTGCTAGATTCCCGACTTAGAATATGTACAGTGCTTCTCACATAAAAGCTTAGCCAAGAAGCTTCCCTTCCCAGACATTCCTTCTTGCAAAAGGTATTTAATCTCAGGCCCACCCTGGGAGAAAGGGAGTGTGGCTTTATGCATCCATTTTCTGCCATGACAATGAACTGTTTAGAACCCTGGACTGTCTCTTTTCAACAAGATCCCCTGTGGGGACCCATGAGGAAAGCCTTAGCCTACAGAGCCGCACCCTAATCTTCTGTAGAAGACCTCTCTGCACTCCCAGCCACAGCCACCACTAAGCCTACCTTCCAAGATAAGGACAATCATGCCTGCTGGGACAAGCCAAAGCTCTCCTTGCCTCCCTCCCCAACCCCCATCCCAACCCGGGCTAGACAATGTCCCCAGCCCCACGACCCCCACCCTGACTCCATTCTCTGCTCTTCTGTAACCCTCAGCGGTGCCTGGATGCCCAGAAGTCTGAGAACCCCATGGCTCTGGCCTCTTTGCATGCCCAGGGACCCCTGAGCCAGCTCCAGCTTTCCCAGGTCTCAGACTGTCTCCATGCTTCTTCCCCACAGCCCAGCACCCGCCCCGGGTGGCAGCAGTGTAGGATAAACTCAATCCAACTCCCCGAATCCCACCTCCCCGAGCGGCTGTGCCCAGTGGGCCTACAAAAAGATATCAAGACCCTCTTACCACACATCTCCTGCCCCAGTTAGGAGCTTGCCTGTGCCCTTGGGAGAAGGGGAAAGGTACAAGCGTTATGATACTACCTATCGACTACTGAAACTGTCCCCTAGAACTACTTGGTGTTGGATCTGGGTCCTTTTTTTTTTTTTTTTTTTTTTTTTCATTTAGAGCCAGCAGTAGCTTTCAACAAGTCTTGAAAGCTATTGTTTGATTTGAAGCACTGACCTTTTGTTCTGCCTACAGCTAAGCCAAGCTCAGGTGACATCCCTTCCAGAACATTTCCCAGCCTCCCAGCTGCCTTCTCCAAGCCCCACCCCCAGAACCTTTCTGGCTTTCCATACCCACTCCTAGGACTATGCTATATAGAGGGATTAGTGCCCCAGCTAGCCTTACACAACACACCTGTGCTGCCAGCAGCCTTTTCTCCCATGGCAAACACCTCCTATTTCCAAAAGGAGCCTTTATTTACCCAGGGCTTAGTGCCAGTCAGGATAGAGATGAACCTGGACTCAATATTAAAAGACCTGGCTTTGAAGCCCATCTCTGTCCTTGGCAAACTGTGTGACCCCTGACCAGCCACCTTACTGCAAGCTGAAGCTGTTTCTTGGCCATCCAATGGGACACAGTGAGGATGCTGAGAGATTTGTGTGTGCTCCTCTGGGGAGATTTTAATGAGGTAGACCTTAGACAAAATAGGGTTTGAATGATTGTCTGAATTAATTTACAATCTTTTCAAGAACTGAAAAACAACAGTAGAAATTCTCTACGTGAGAATATACAGCTTGTATGTTGTCAAGAGTGTCTGGGACATAGGATGGAACAGGACATCTACCTGACCCTCGTCTCCCCTACCAAGTGGGACAGACCATCTCTGTGCCTGAGCAAATCAGATGCCGTCCTGCACCAAAATGTCCCATCATTACGTCCCCACCACTGGGCTGGCAACCCTGGCTGTTTTCTCTGGGCTGAAACACAGGGGTCTCAAGACCTGTCTAGGAAGTAAGGAATGGGTGGGGAGAAGCAGTTGTTTGACTTGTGCCCAACACGATGCAATCCAGCCCTTCTCACCCCTGTTTTCTTCTCTAGAGACCCTGTATGACACTTAAGCTACTTTTCCTGTTGCTGCTATAAAATACCCCAACCAAAGCAACTTTCAGAAGGATTATTTTGCTTAAGGTATGAGGAGCCAGCCATCAATCAGCCATCATCATGGAAAACTTAACACAGCAGGAGCCTCCTCAGTCAGCCAGTCTGTCAAACTGCACCCAAGTCAGGAGGCAGAGACACAGGTGTGGCCCTCAGCCCAGCCGGGAGCCCCAGGCCATGGGACGATGCTGCCAACATTTAGGATAGGTCTTCCCACCCCAATTAAATTAAGAATCTAATTTAGATAATCCCTCCTAGGCATGCTTGGAGGCTTGTCTCCTAGGTAACACTGAATCCTGTCAAGTTGACAATCAATTCTATCACCTAAGATAACCGAAGACTCCAGCACTGTTGACATTCAAGACTGATAATCGCTTGCCCTGTGTACCATACTCCCTTGTCTACATCCAGACAAAAGCAGCGCCGCTGGCTCCTGCACACAGTGCCTCCTACCAGTGGTGCCAAGCAGGAAAAGCCCCAGGGGGACAACATTGTCTGTAGTCAGGCATCCTTGCAATAGCTGTCAAACTTGATGATTATTTCATGGGCTTTCATAGAGTTAAGAGCCCTGCACAGGGGGTAATTTTAAATTATTTTGCTCTAATTCCAAGGAAAATTAAGTTTCCCCTTTCTGAGATCCCTTGACATTTAAAAAAAAATATTAACTGCAGGCCGGGGATATAGCTCAGTTGGTAATGTGCTTGCTCAGCATGCATGAAGCCTTGGGTCCAGTCTCAAACATTAAATAATGATGGGCACGGTGTAATCCTATAATCCCAGTACTTGAGGGATTGAGGTAGGAGGATCAGAAGTTCAAAGCCATCCTCAGCTACACACTGTGTTAGATAAGGCCAGCATGGGCTAGAAAGGCTATCTCAAGGAAATACCAACCGCTATCAATAACAGAATACTTCTCACTTTATGGTTTGAAACGTACTCCAGACGCTTGTGAACTTAACCCCTTCTTCCCTAGCTACTGCTGCTGTTTTAAAAGGGTTGGAGAACCTTTGGGTGGGGAAAGCTGGTATGTGGTGGGGGCAGAGGGTGAGATTCTGTAGCCTGACTGCTTCTCTGCCACTCCCGCTTTGTGACTGCAGAAGCAATGCGGTCAGCCACTTCCTGCCTGCATGCCTTCTTCACCATGGTGGACTGTATCGTCTCAACCTATGAGCTAAAATAAACCCTTCCTCCCTTGAGTTGATTCTTGTTAGTTGCTTGGTCACAGCAAGGGAAATGCAGGTAGGCTCTGACATCATTCCACCATTCTGGACCTAAGAAAACACAAGCTCTTTATATGGGCATGATGGGAGGGGGAGGAGGAGGAAGAGGAGGAGGAGGAAGAGGAGGAGGAAGAGGAGGAGTCAAGCTTACAAAACTATGACCTGTGTTCGAGACTTCTAAATCCACATACTCAACCTGCTATCTCTCCGTGGCTATACAGCATTTTAGCAGCTGACAACAGCTCCGGTCTGTGATTCCACAGCTTCTGGAAGTTATAAGTTAAGCTGTGGCTTCTGACATCCTCTGTACTACTGTGTTCCAGACGGAGTCCTGGATTTGGGGGTTTGTGGGACTTGACTGGGAAAGTTCTACTTTGAAGTTTGCATAGCTGTTGGACGGATCTAGTTCTTTGCTCACAGAGCTGGTTGGGTCCCTGTCATTTGGAGGTCACCATCATCAGTTCTTGCCAGGTGAGCCTTGAACAGCTCTCAGCATGACAACTGGCCTCCACAGAGCTGGGGGGGGGGGCGGCAGAGTCTGCAGCAAGGTGTAGTAAAGAAACTGTGCATGGCATGTCTGCGCCTTGGCTCTGCTTTGTTGGTTAAAAGGAAATGGCTAGCTCAACGAAATTCAAGAAGAGAGGCTATCTCCTGGGCATAAGTACCAGCAGAGGAGAGTCACCAGGGCAGCTAGCCAGACTGTGCTGTCCTATCTCCCATGTGACCCCTGCATCACATATGTTCAGGCTGGTTACAGCTGTGACTTTAAATGCTCCTTTGGGGCTTAGATTTTACTCTATATATTCCCTTGGTTGTGTTGGCTGCTATAGTTAACATCAGAGACTGGGTCATGGTCTCCCAGTTGCAGAGGCTGAGAAACCCAAGACCAAGGTGCTGATGGCTTCCTGTTCTGCTAAAGGGTCTTCCTGGCTTCCTGCAGATAGATAGCTTTCTTCTCCCAAAAGATGGTATTTTATGCCCTGTGTGTGTGTTTATGTGTGTGTGTGTGTGTGTGTGTGTGTTTCAGTCTACAACCTGGATGAAGGTGTGTATTTCATCAAAGGAAAGTGTTTTTCAGAGAAAGAGATGTTGATTCATCTGAAATTGGAATCTTTAAAAAAAAAAAAAAAAAAAAAAACCTACCTTTGAATGTAAAGCCAACCTAATCACTTGTTAAGTCTTAGAGTCCAGGGGCTGAGTCAATGGAAAACAGACTGACAGAAGCACTGGGAAGCTTCCAGAGCTTGGTGCAGATCCAGGAGAGGTGAGTATGATAAGCAGGATCTGTGGAGGAGGCCCTCTGAGGCAAACATGATGGGGCTGTGTCCTACCAAGGCAATGTAACAGAAATGTGGGCTCTGAAGCACATCCCTACAGGCAGTATTTTCCAAAATGCCTGTAAGGATGCTCATACCTGCTCCCAAAGGACGGTGGTGAACACCGAGAGAGACACACCCAGTAGCCCGCCATAGTTTTGTGTCAAAAGTAGTGGTTGGCAAAACTTGTAATAGCCTCCTCTGTTGCTATCACAAAGCATAGTAAACGTGGGATTGGGGCCAGCAAGATGGCTTAGCATGTAAAGGTGCTGACTGTCAAACCTGACAAGCTGAGTTGGATCCTTGGGACCCACCCACAGGATGGAAGGAAATTGTCTTTCTGCACGTTGTCCTCTGATCTCCACAGACATGGTATCACACACGCATGCACACACACACACACACACACACACACACACACACACACCACATGCACACATACACACACGCACATGCACAAAGAGAATTAAAATTTTAAATTGCAGCAAACTTAAAATAATATGTATGCACAATACATTATAGAGTCAAAAGTGAAATGAAGTGAGTGGAGGTGTTGGCAGGTTTGCCTTTCTTCTGGAAACTATGAAGAATCTGTCCTTGTTCTTCCAAGATCTAGAGGCTTCCTGCATCCCCCAACTTCATCTTGCCAAAAGCCAGGCATGCAGCATCTTTCTTCTCTCCATTCCTTATGTGAGCAGTCACGCCTCCCTCTTGCAAGGATCCTTGAGTCAATATTGGGTGTACTATGGTCGTCTACTATCTCAAGAGTCCTGCTTTGGCCACACCCACAAAGCCCACTTTACCGTATAAGACATTCTGATCCCCAGGGTTTGCACATGTCTCAGCCTCACTGGTCCCTTTTCTCAGAACTCTCAGCATATTCCAGCACTGGTTCAAGTCCAGAGTCTCACCTTGGACTCATCAGTCAACTCTCAAATATCCTCATCTCATCTCATTTAGATGGGAGTAAGACTCGGGTAGATTCTAAATGGGGGTACAGATTTTTGTCATCTGTGCACCCATGAAAGAAGTCAGTGAGTCGTCAGTCAGCTGCTCCTACATACAGTATGTCCTGTCGCTTTCCCTGGGGAGGTGTGAACAAATACCCATTCACCCCAAACAGGGCACCGAGGACAGATCGAAAAACTCTTCCATGTAGGTCCAGCTTAGTGAGCAGTAAGTTTCCTGGGGTGACTCACAGGCAGCTGCATCACTGAGAGCCCACCCAGTCATGGGTAACCACTTAGGGACGCTGCATCCCTGGGGCTCCAGCACAACTCAGGCAGCTGGGTGCACGGGAAAGATCTCCTCTCCTTAGCCATCATTGCACTTATCTAAAGATCGAGGAGGAGACTTCCACTCTTGTGACTTTGTGACTTCATTAGTCTGGTAAGTTAGGTGAATTCCTGTAGTGTGTCCAAGAGGGAAGGTTTCAATTTAGAGGACGTGACTAAGCAATGCATGATACAGTAACCACAGCCTCACTCTCTCAAACAGGCAGGACCTTGCAAGCAAAAGGAAGGAGCTCGCCCCAAGCTGGTTCAGGACCCGGCTCTTGGCTCTACCCTCTGGGTTCACGGCTCACTCTCAGAGGCTTCCTTCCTTCCTTTCTTCCTTCCTCAAGAAGGACAGCATGTCTTTCAGTTGTTGTCATAAAACATGGATGAAAAGCAACTTAGGGACATTATTTGGCTTTACAGTTCACCTTTGAGGGAAGACAGGACGGGAACTCAAGTGTGTGTAGCAGGAACCATGGAGTGCGGGTTACTGGTTTGCTCCCCATAGCTTACTCAGGTAACTTTCTTATACAACCCAAGATCACCTCCCTGGGGATGGCACCACCCACCCCTTCCACATCAACAATCAGTCAAGGAAATTTCCCACAGTCATGTCTATGGGCAAATTTGATGGTGATAATTCCTCAATCAAGGTCCCCTCTTCCCAGGTGACTCTAGTTTGTGCCAAGTTGACAAAAAACCAACCACCCAAGTCACTCTTGTTTGCAGCTGGATTGATCCACCAGCCTGTTTGTTTCATGTGTATGGAATTTTGGAATTTGGCTGCCTCCATTCTTCTTGTCCCCTCTCCTTCAGTGCAAGCTGGCAGGGGTTTCTGCTGGCATACACACAGACTCATTATATTTATCCTTCAAGGCATATTGTGCCTGTTACCTCTTGTTATAAATAAAGTTTTATTGAAACATAAGCGCAAGTGCTTGTTAGTGCTTTGTTGTTATTGTATCATTGACAGGCCAACAGGATGGAAAGGGTTGCAAGAGAAACAGCCTGGCTCACAAGCTAAGACTCCCCTCTCCCTCTCCCTCTCCCTCTCCCTCTCCCTCTCCCTCTCCCTCTCCATCTCCCCCTCTCTCCAGCTCTCTGTAAAGAATGCTTGTTGTTAACTGGCTCCGAGTCAAACCTCAAGAAGCATTGGGGTTTTAGAAAGACAGGCTTGAGTGGGTTGAAAGATTGGTGCTGTGTGGCCTTGATTCTGAGGTCGTGGGATGTGAAAGGAGAAGAGAGGGGAGAGGTATGAGAGAAGAGAGTGCTCATCTTCAAACACCAACTTAATCTTCTTGGCCAGTTGCCTTGGAAGCCTGGGGCTGAGATCATTAAGCAGCAAGATGATGAGGAGGAAAACAGTCAATCAAATGAAAGGAAGATGAGCGTCAAGATGCCCATCTGTACTCCTGCATGGGGAGAGGCCGAGGCAAGAGGATTAAGAGTTCCAGGCCAGCCTTGGCTTTAGCGGGAGATGCTGTCTCAAGACAAACAAATCAATCACAGAAGGGAAGAAATCCAAAGTGGGCTTGACTGAAGGAGGAAGATCATCATAAAAGCAGCGCAGCGGGTTCCTCTGTATAGCAGCTTCATGCTTCCTGGCCATCGTCCTTCCAAACAGTCCCATGGGCTCACATTTCGGCAAGCAATTGCTGTGTCCCACCTGCCAGAGCCGGGCCTGGGCATCTAACAAGCCTGTCTTCTTGCTGTTATTCAGTAGAAGCGGAGCGCGTCCACAGTGAGGGGTTGCTGGTTTTGTTCCTTTTCACAGGGAGACAGCTTGATTAGCTACGTTTTCTAAAATCCCTTCACTGCAGAATTCCTGCTCACGCCCCATCTCAGGGGATTGTGCCTGACACAGATTCTGCTTGCCTGGTTGTCAGCTCCAAGTGTTATTTAGCCAAAATGAACCAGGACAAACAAGGCGCACACACAGATCAGATCCAGTTGGGGACCTAGACGCTAACAGACACTGATGTTCTCTTGAAAAATAGCTCACTCTGGGAGTAGCGGATAGGAAGAGCTAACCACTCCACAGTGCTTTGGAAATGCCTTGTTAGAAGGGACTTAGTTAGGCTTGGGGTTTTGGGTGGAGACAGCATGTCAAATTTGTGGTTTCTCTCTAAACATCCACTAGAGGCTCTGGTATCGGATCTGAAATGAAGGCCCTCCCCCCAACTCACCACAGTCTCTCCCTACACAGCTAAGGCAGGGGCAGCTCTCCCTCTGTGCTGATAGACTATCTGAGGCAGGCCCTGTATTCTATTTCAGGAAATCAGACCAAATAAAAACTCATTCCAATTAAAAAGCACCACAGGCCAAGGAGAACAGCAAGCACCCACCCCACACAAAACAGCTGGCGCAGCTGCAAGCAAAGCCCCTCACGGCAAATGACAGCGTCCCGGCTGAGGTGAAGGTTTGTTCAGTGAGATCAAAGCTGCCTGGTAAATTGGGCTGAGAGGATTATTCTCCCACATAGCCATCACCAGGCATCTTGATGTGTATATCATTTACAACCGCCCAGAGGAGGAGAAGCAGCTATGAAGGAGTTTGATTCCAAACATTACAGAGCCAAGTTATCATATAGCTTTTAAATATTGAGCCTTAACTCGCCTCATCTCCATAGGACAGAAACACACACACACACACACACACACACACACGCATGCACGCATGCACCTGCATGCACACATGCAAACTCACACACACACTCAGCTTCTTTGTGTGCTTTGGTAGTGGTCTGCTGTGGTGTCACCTAATTCATGGAATCAGGTTCTGTTTCTGGCTCTGCTTTGCGTAGGAACCGCCCTCCTCGAGCTCCCCAACCTGCTCCCTGGGCTCTCAGGTAAGAGCCTGTGGTCTCCAGCTGGTGGCAGTGCTTGGGAAAGTTGTGTAAACTTTGGGATGTAGGGGGGGCCAGCTTTTTACTTCTGCTGCAGTTCTGACTAGCACGAGGAACTGAACCCAGCTGCTATGCCTTCCCGACCAGGACGGCCAGAAGCCTTTGGAAGCGTGAGGCAAAAGAACGGCTTTCCCCTTTACTCATGTCTCACAAGTATTTTGTCACGGGAACAAGGAAAACTTCTAACACCAAGTCAAATGTTCCCAAAGGTCAGAGGTTCTAAATGTCCCCAAAGGCCAAAATCAAGTGCAGTTAAAACTGCAGTTGGAAAATTCCAATGTGCCCAAGTGGGGTGAGAGCAGTGCCCTGTAAGAAGCAGGGACTGGCTTGCCTCACGCTGAGGAGGACACTCAGAGCCAAAGACCCGCTACAGCTCTTATTCTTGTACCAACAGATATAAAGGGGAATCCACTTTAACCAAAGCAAAGGTTAGGTAAGGTCACCACCATCAACGGAGCAGTGCAAGTCCTCCCTGCCAATGTAGGAGGCTTTGGTGCCCTCTCGGCAGGGGAAGCTGCTAGCCTCTGGGCTTCTCACTGGCTGGCTGATAATAAAAAAATTCCCATCATCACTCCCCATAAGGACACCACTATTGTCCCCTGACACAGTCACTTCCCAACAGCCTTCTCCATTGCCACACACACTGAACGGGGCTTTGCATGGTCCATGCCCTTCCTATCTTGGCTCTCTCTCTCTCCTTGGCACTTCCAGTTAATGCTAGAAGCTTTCCATAAGAACAGTACTCTGAAATCTGACCCAGAGGACTTCTGGGTATAATCCACTTAGCAATTTCCCAGATAAGTGGCTTGGTGGATGTCATTCTTCAGACTCCTGTAGGTTGGGATAGTGGCAAAACCCCCCTCAAAGCTTAAGTAAAAAGGGGAAATTTTTTGATTTATCCACACGACAATTTGTGTGTGTCTGATGAATCTGCCAATAAGGAACTCCCCCACCCCCAATCCCCGTTCCCCCCTTCCCCCCCTCAACCCGCCTAGATCTGGCTTTTCCATTCCTTCTCAGCTCAGGCTACTTTTCTCTGGGAATAGAAATTCCTCTTCTCTGAATAGGCTGGAGGCAGCTCACCTCATCTTCCTGCTTCAGAGTGAATGGAGAATTCTCTCCTAGGATCTGATGGATGACTTCCACAGGATTCTGACAGTCTGCACTGGGTCCTCTCTCCCATCCCACCTATGTGCAGAAGGGGAGACTGAGCAGCTGGGCCACCTGACAGATCATACGTGAGACTCCATAGCAGCAGGCAATTTCTAAAAGAAAGAGGAAGGGTCTGTCTTAGTCAGCGTTCTGTTGCTGTGAAGAGACACCAGGGCCACGGCAACTCTCATAAATGAAAGTGTTTAACTGGAGGTTTCTTACAGTTTCAGAGGTTCAGTCCATTTTCAGCATGGCGGGAAGCATGGCGGCACGCAGGCAGATGTGTGCTGCAGAGGTCGCTGAGAGTTCTACATCCAGATCTGCCGGCAGCAGGAGGAGAGAAAGTCTCTGGGCCTGGCTTGGGCTTTTGAAAAACCTCAAAGACCATCACCAGAGACGCACGCACTTCTCCAACAAAGCCACACCTCCTACAGTGGCCTTTCCAACAGTGCCACTCCCTGGGACCAAGCATTTAAATGAATGAATAGCCCATGGGGGCCATGCTCAATGGAAATATCACAGAGAAGGAATGCTGAGAGGAAGAAACTTCAAGTATAGAGAAGTGGAGAACGAGACTCTACCAGCTGTCAGACATCCAACCCACTGTCTTAAGGAACCTACAGGCGTAGCGTGCCTAACCTGGCCTCACTGACCTAACAAGGTGAGCTCCCTTCACAACTCCATAGGTCATTTCAGCAACTTGAACCCATGACTGTCAATCCTGCCCGCAGTAGGTAGGAGAATTGCTTCTCAATTCCAAGATCTCTTTGCAAGGAAGATTTTTTTTAAAAAGCCATTGAGTGAGAGAGCTTTTCCTGTAAACCAGATGACCTTAAACAACCTCCTCCAGGAGTTCCTTGCTCCTGGAGGTAGGAAGTCTGAAGTTGAGATGTGCTCCCCCTGAATGCTCTGGGGGAAGATGTGTTCCAGATCTTTCTCTCAGATCCTGGTGTTGCCAGTGCTTCTGGGTGTTCCCTGCAGTCTCTGCCTCTGTGGCTCTCCATCATCTTCCTTCCCCAAGTGGCGGTAGGGTTTCTCTCTCCTCGTGGATTAGTACCCATCCTCATGACCTCTTTGTAACCCAGTCTGCAAAGATTAAGCTGATCACACTTCTGGGGCTGGGAGTTTGGACCTGAGCCCCTGCTGGGAAGTCACAACTCATCCAAGATTCTTCTAAGGGCTGACATAAAGCCCATTCACTTGAGGCCTTGAGGATGCTGAGTGGCACAGCAGATCCAGCTAACACTTGTCCACCCGGCAGGGACCAGTGAAACCTGGGGTTGAGGAAAAGGGGAAAACCAGAGTCACCCTTACCAGCATGCGTTTCAGCCAAAGGTTCAATGTTGTCCCCAGCACAGCAGAAGTAGCCATAGACTGTGAATGAAGGACAAATTGTGACAGGTGGTTGGGGAACTCAGTGTTCCAGGCTGAAGCACAGTAAGTGAACACACTGAGTCAGGAAAGCAGGGGGAGCCTCAGCCAGGCTGCAGGGGCGAGGGCTTCACAGGCGGCTTGCAGGAGGAACCTGCACTAGACTAGTAATCTATAGGGGACAGACGCACGAGTGCCTGAGAACACATGGAGGGGTCGTTACCTGGCATCTGTCTTCCAGTAAGGCAGCTGCTGGAGGCCCAGGCCCATCTCTTCAGAAGGATGCAGGTGTGAGTCTGTAGGTGTGACCACACAGGCAGCAGATGGGAAACAGAGAAGAGCCTGCGGGACCCGGACAGGGTCCCTGAGGGAAAACGCAGGTGCATAAGCTTCAGGGAAACAAAGAGAGGTCGACTGACTGGAGCTAAGTCCTGGCTGAAGGTATGGGTTTGGAATTTGTCCAAATATTGGGGCAACTTAATACCCAAGAGTGGATGAGACCAAAGACAGAAGGGACAGTGGGAGGGGAGGGGAATGGAATAAAAGCCAGGAGTGGCCAGGTGAGACACACTGTGGTAGTTTGAATGAAAATGACCCCATAGACTCACATGAAGTGGCCTTGTTGGAGTGGGTGTGACACTGTTGTCAGAAGCATGTCATTGAGGCAGGCTTTGAGGCCTTATTATACTCAAGCATCCTTTTCCTCAAGCTGTCTGCCTATTTGGATGTAGAGCTCTTAGTTGCCTCTCCAGCACCCTGTCTGCCTGTTTCCCACAGTGATGACAATGGACAGACGGAACCTCCGAACTGCAGACAAGCCCAACAAACGCTTTCCTTTATAGGAGTTGCCGTGGTCACGGTGTCTCCTCACAGTAATGGAAATCCAAGCTAAGTCACACACCCATGTACTGGGCTTCTCTACCCCAGTGTCCTCAATCACTAGATAATGTATATCCAGGGCAAAAGCCAAGGCCTTGAGGGATTTCCTGATAACCTGCCGATCTGAATCTCTGACACGCTTCAAAGGCTGAAAAGAAAACGCGCCACCTGGCTGAGGTTCATTTTGACAGGGAGCCTTTGAGATACAAAGCCTTTGCAAAAACTTAAGTGGGATGAGCTCAAGGGTCACTCGGGTCTAACACCAGGCGATGGATTTGACTCTAGCTCAAACTTACCTAGGCGGTCCTTCCAGAGCCTGGCCAGTCTTTTTCCTCCTCTGTGACACTTGAAGGCTAACAAAAGCCTGCTTGCACTCCGGCTCACATTCAGCTACCTTTCTTATGCCTCTCAGAACTGAATGTCTGGAGGTAGCAATATCCCATAGCAGGCTGGGCCCTCCCACATCAGTCATTATCAAAAAAATTAAATTAAATTAAAAGCCCCACAGATCTGCCTAAGGATAATCTGATGGAGGCATTTTCTCACTTAAGGTTGCCTCTTCTCAGAAAACCCTAGCTTATGTCAAATAAAAAAGAAGAAACAAAAACAAACAAACAAACAAAACAAACCAACACACCCACCTAGACAGAGCCATAATTATGATTCCATAGTGATTCTCATTCCTGGCAAGCTGACAATGAAGGTTACTTACCATGTTTGCCTAAAACAGTTATCCAGAAAATATCCTGAGACATGATGTGTAGGCCACGGTCTATCGTTTGCTCATGTCAAGGCCTCCAGAAGAGCAGGTTACAGGTCATTGAGCACAGGGCCGAAAGGAGAGGGTGGGTTGTACTTGTAGTTGATAGGACTTTGAAGGTCCCTCTAGTTACCTTCATAGAACTGAGGGGCAGGACTTCAGAAGCCAACGCTGACCATGCAAGTAGTGTTAGTTGTACACACCACACGGGACTCTTAGGGTATTGTTATGAAGATTAAATGAACTACTGGTTATATTATGCTTAGAGTCATGAGCCTGTCATAGCATGGGCCCAGGAAAAGCTTGACATAATGCAAAGTGTTTCTTGGTTCATCTTACCATGCCGGGCCATGCATGTGTGTGGCAGGACCAGCCTTGTAACACACACACACACACACACACACACACACACACACACACCTCTCCAACAAGTCAGGGTCCCTAAATGCAGTACTCTCTAAGGATGGATGGTCCACTTGACAAATGCCAAATGCAGCCAATGGAGGAAAACCAAGTTCTCTGCTGTTTACGGCTTCACTGGAGCTCCAAGCTTTCCACACAGCTCACTTTTATCTGACAGAGCTCTTGGCAGGGAGCCCAGCTTTGAGTCACTACCTTGTAAAGGAAGCCAGATAAACGGTGGGGTCCATGCAAGGCAGCCTCTGAACAATGGCTAGTGAAAAGAAATACAAGCTACAAGTCGTGTTTTAATTTTTGAGGTCTTCATTTGTTTGATTGACTTAGTTTGGGTTTGGGTGGTGCTGGTTTATAGCATCTTAACTCTGTAGCCCAGGCTAACCCCAGGGCTTCTCTTGTCTCCAGCTCCCCAGCCCTGGAGATCCATCCAGGTGTGGACTGCCATGTTTGGGTATTTTATGTGAGTGCTGGAGATTAATTGAGGGGCAATTTTACCCAGAGCCATCTCCCCAGAGAAGCCATTGATGGCTTACAGGCAACTCCGCTATGCTCCTCCCAGGGACCCAGCAACAGCTTAAGTCATCACCTACTACCATTAACCTGCTGCCAGGTACAGATTGCATACAAAAGGACTACTTGCCACCCCAGTAGGCTCTCACTCCCTGCTTCCACATGCTGCTCCCACCTCTCTCTCTCTCTCTCTCTCTCTCTCTCTTTCTTCCCCCCTTCTCTGTCCTTCTCTGTCCTCCTCACCTGCCTTCATGGCTCTGGTCCCATCTGTCTGCCTCTACCCCTTTTCCCAGGCTCTCACTCCCTTCCCTTCCCTTTCCCCCAGTAAACCCCCTTTTTACTAGGTCTGTTGCATAGCATTGACACTTTGGCATGGGTCCATCACGGTACCTGCCTGCCACCTGCATTATACTTTGCAACATCCATGACCGAGGCACCTCTTATAAAAAAAAAAAATGCATTTAGTTGAAGGCTTGTAGACAAGAAAGTTCCTGGTTGGTCCACTTTTCCCTGTCGTAGCCTCTGTATCCATCCTCCCCTGCTGGCCGGGCACACACTCTCCTTGAATCACTTAGTGGCCAGAGGTGACTGATGTGAGTCCAGGCACAGCTATAAGAAGCATGTACTTAGTTAAGTAGCCGGTAAGCAGGGAGGAGGTTGGGGTTGTCAATTAACTGTCCCCTTGAGGGCGTGGTGGCAGAAAGGGATTGGCCTCAGAGCCAAACCTGCGCTTTCCCAGGGGAAGGACGGGTGAGGTTTTCCTTGTACAGCTCAGGCTAAGCTGTGTAGTAAGATAATGACACTACGGCCCAGCTGCTAGAGTTACGCCTCGTTAAGCCAGCCACCTGGGCAGCCAGGAGAAGGTGAGATACAAGCTGGCATTGCCTTTACCACACAGTCTTTGGGTGTGTGTCTTCTAAATAACCACGGGGCAGGGGTGTGTTACAAGAAGGGAAGGTCAACAGGTGGTGCTAATCCAACCGGATGAGAAAAAGACCACTACCACAATTTTTTTTTGAGCCAGTTTAGAAGCAAAATTTATTAAATACTGGCCAGGATGATGGGGATTGGCCAGGCACATGCCTGGGATTCCTCCTCCTTCCCCCCTCCCCCTCCCCCTTCTCTTCCACCCTCCCTCCTCCCCTCCCCCTTTCCTTTTGTGTGTGAAGTACTTACACTGACCCATGGCCTAAAGACCCTAGGTGAGCATCGATCGGAGCACTGAACTCTACCTCCCTCCTTATTCTTGACTTATTAAAGATGAACACAACCACTAACAATGTTGACACACCCTCGGTGTTGAATATACTTTATTTTTATCCCATCCAAGGGGATAGTACCATCTGTCTGTATGTATGCCTGCAATGTTTAAAAATCAAGAATGTTCTAGAATAGTGTGCTGTCCGATGCAATTTCTGGCAATGGAAATATTCTCTGTGCCCTGTCTTACATTGTGGCCACTAGCCACATATGGCCACTGAGCATTTGAAGTGTGGCTGGTGCCACCAAAGAGCCAGATTATTCATTCAGTTAAAATATAAACACTTTGTGCAGAGCAGCCAGAGCCCTAGAGAGTATGATTTTAGAGTGGTGATTTACACTGTGTATGTGCTGTGTGTTTGTGTGTGTATACATACATACATATATGTGCATACATTCATGTGTTTGTATGCGTGAATGTATGTGTTACATGTCTGTGTGTATATGTCTATGTACGGGGTTTAATGCTTATATATGTGTGTATGTATATGCACATGTGTGTACATATATGTGGGTTAGTCTGTGTATATGTGCGTGTGTATATGTGCGTGTGTATATGTGTGTACATTTATGTGGCAGCCAGAGATCAGGGTTGAGTGTCTTTTCTATCATTCTCTCCCTTATTTTTTAACCAGGATCTCTCCCTCAATGCGGAGTGCACAAACACAGCTAGACAGGCTGGGCAGTAAGCCCCAGACATCCTGTCTCCATCTCCCAAGTGCTGGGACTACAGGCACACATGACTATACTTTTACTTGAGTGTTAAGGATCTGAAGTTAGTTTTGATAGTGGACACTTTGCCAACAGAGCCATCTCCTCCCCCCCCCCACCCCGGTATTGCTTTTCCCACTTAACTAAGAACAGGCCTCACCATGCTAACACTCAGACTCTCTGACTTGGGCCTCTAGGGTAGGAATAGAGATGCAGTTTGTAACTGCCTCCCCAAGGATGCTGATGCCGATGACCCCTGGTCCATATGGCAGGAAGAAGCTGGTGGCTCTCAGAATTGACTACACATTGGACTTTACCAGGAACTTAATCCACACTGATGTTGGGTCCCACCTGGAGACTTTGATGTAATTGTTCAAGAGACATCTGGAACCCTGAGATTCTTTCAACAGCCCCCAGGTGATTCCAGCAGGCAGCCTTAAGCACACACTGCACACGACCCAGTTAAAGGATTTTAAAAATAACTTGTCATCACTGAGAACAAAGCAACAGCTTTATAGACTGATCTCTGAAGGGCTCTGACTGGCTCCTAGCCAAAGCTGCGGGCAGCTCAGGCTAACTCTGCCCGGCTGGCTAGAAGAGGTCTCCACAGACACTTCTACAAGATCAGATGTGAGTCCAGAGCCAGTGGGGCAGGGGGCTCTGAGCATCACTTGGAGACCCTCAGGCTGTACTGCACCCTGACTCCCTTCCCGCTCCCAGTGGAGACTGAAGGAGATGGCAGTCAAAACTACAGATGCTAGAGTCCCAGACTTCCATTCTAATCTTGCTACTTGTACAAGCTTGGCATCTTTGCCTGTAAGTTAAATGTAGTACTTTTCCCCAAGAGCTGGGTAACTGGACTGGTCCCCATCCTTTGGGGGAGCAGTTCCAAGTGTCAACTGTTCCAGTTACTTCCCATCCCATCTCTACCCCAGCCTCTGTGCACAAGTCCTGCTCAACTCCTAGTTCTTTAAGCAAACCACATTCTTGTGCACCCCAGGGCCTTGCTACGTGATCCTGGTTTCTTTGTAGAATTATTATTTTTTCTCTTTTTGGTCTAGCTCCTGCCTCCATATCTTCCCAGATCTTCCCAGCTTTCTGTCTGGTAAACCTTTCATCCCTAATCCCCCCATTCATTCTTAATTACACTACATACAATTCAAAGTTTATATGCCCAGTAATTGTTTGAGCATGAGTTATATGACATGGGCTAGCCTCTGTTCTAGAAATACTGCAGTGCTCTCTCTCTCTCTCTCTCTCTCTCTCTCTCATACACACACACACACACATACACATACACACATGCGCATACTTTTTTAAAGGAAAAAATGGGCTAGAGATATAGTGGTACCTGGCACACTTAGGGCCCTGAATTTCATCCCTAGCACTGAAAGAGAGAATGGAAAAGGATGGAAGGTAGATGCAAGAGAGATGGAAAAAGAAGAGCTAAACACAAAACGACAGAGGAGAGAGGAGAGAGGAGAGAGAAAGAGGGGGAAATTCTTTTTCTCATGAAGTTGGCATCCTGAAGTTGATTGGCCACTGGCAGGGAACAGAGATATACAGAAAGGGAGACTCAAGGACTGGTCCTGAAGCCACCAGTGATACTGTGAAAAAGACATTGGGACTCATGTATATTCTTAATTTTGGTTATTACTAGGTTGGGTCTGGAACCAACTAAGAGACAAGCTCTGAGTGGGTCAGCAAGGGCGCTCCGTGAAGGATTAACTGAGATGAACCCCCTCCCCAGAATGGGCGACACTTTTTGACAGCCCAGATGTAAAGAGGTCTTAAGGGAAAAGCAGCGCTGGTTTTTGCCTGCCCGCCTGTGCTGGGGCTGGTGACGTCCACGTCGTTGCTGCATTTTTGCTGCCAAACTTCATGGCCACCAGCGCCCGGCTTCTTCAGCTGCCCACTGTGAACTGAGGGCCAGCTGCTCTATGGAAATGCCCCGGGTCTTCAGCGCATGCTCAGACTGCCGAGGCTTCTGGCAATTACCCAGGTCTCAGTCCTTCTAGTGTGAGGCGGCCACTGTGGGACTCTCTAATCCTCTATCACAAAGCCGTTCTTACAAAATCCCTTTGTAACATGGAGTCACTCTATCATTTCGGTTCTAGAGAACCTCGCTTGATCCATCACGTGACCTAGGGAAAAGCATTGAGAGCAGAGAGAATGCAAAAAGCAGAAAGACAAACAAATGTACCTCATTCTGGGCTATCGAGGTCTCAGTCCCTAAGACACCAACACAGATCACAAATCACGTGACTGTGGGCAGGAGCCCTCCTTCTGCCCTTGGCACGCTGCTGCTTAGCATTCAGTAGGCACTGGGTCAATAGCTACTGAATGACTGGACTCTGCTCTCCTGGAGTTCTACAGGTTACGACTTAGTATCAGGCAAATGGCAGGATCTGTCCTCGCTGTCCATACCTGACACCTGCTGAAAATTACTAGGACAAGAGGGAAAAGCAGTCTCCCCCAAAGCACTGCTCTGTTTGCCATCTCCTTAAGCCACTGCTCTGCACCCAGCCAGTAGCTCCTCCCACCCAGAGGAGCAGATCAGGATTCTGTGCAGAGAGCAAAGAGCCTGAGTAAACAGAATCCCTGAAACAGAACCCCGAGGCCCATTTCCTAGAACACGGTCCTCCTGAAAGACCTCGTTCCTGCTGCACAAAGCCAGGGTTTGTGAAGGGAAAACAGTGCGTGGCTTTACAGAAATGGCTTTGTTCTTCCTCCAAAGCCACAGGCAAAGTTTTGAAGGGGAGGGGGGTGGTTGGCATAGAATTACCTGCAAGGAATGGTTCTGAGAGCAAAGATAGCACAGAATGGGTGCCCAAAGAAGGGAGGAATAGAGGAGAAGCTGCAGGAGAGGTGAGGTTGCAGGGATGGGGGGGGGGCTGTAGGGGTGAGGAAGCCGCAGGGATGGAGAATCTGGAGGGGTGGGGAAGCTGGGGTGGGAAGCTGTAGGGGTGGGGAATCCAGAGAGATAGGAAAGCAGTGTATGGATGCCACAGGGGTAGGGAAGCTAGGTGAAGAAGCTGCAGGGATGGAGAATCTGCAGGGGTGGGGAAGCTGGGTGAAGAAGCTGCGGGGATGGAGAATCTGCAAGGGTGGGGAAGCTGGGTGAAGAAGCTGCAGGGATGGAGAATCTGCAGGGGTGGGGAAGCTGGGTGAAGAAGCTGTAGGGATGGAGAATCTGCAGGCGTGGGGAAGCTGGGTGAAGAAGCTGCAGGGATGGAGAATCTGCAGGGGTGGGGAAACTGGGTGAAGAAGCTGTAGGGATGGAGAATCTGCAGGGGTGGGGAAGCTGGGTGAAGAAGCTGTAGGGATGGAGAATCTGCAGGGGTGGGGAAGCTGGGTGAAGAAGCTGCAGGGATGGAGAATCTGCAGGGGTGGGGAAACTGGGTGAAGAAGCTGCAGAGATGAAGAATCTGCAGGGGTAAGGGAACTGTAGGGGTGGGGAAGCTACAGGGGTGAGGAAGTTAGAATAATCCAGAAACTGAAGGGATGGAGACAAGAAATCCTTTAGCAGGAGAGGTGACAGATTCACACCATCGACCTGAACACCCAACCATGACACCGGCCATAGGAAACCTGGTCTCCCATGCAGCTGGGTGCTGAGGCAGGGAAAGTGGCTGAATGAAGGGTTCTAGATCCCTCCTGCTGACTTCTCATGCTGTCTCCCCCGGCCAGCACACCTCCTAAACATTAAATCTTTTGAGATGCCCACTGTATATACCCTGGGCCTCCCTGAGCTCAGCTGAAGCACCTTGTAGACTCGGCTGACAGGATCCTCTCTTTAGTACACCCACTTTGTGCTCGGCCCAGAAATGTGACAATTTCAGCTGCACAGGAGCTCGGCCAGTGGAGAGCGCCTCCCTGTAGGCAGTGTCTACCCTCGCAGCAGCCCAGGGGCACCTGGCCTCCTCCTCAGACCTCTCAGAGGCTTCCAGTTGCATTGCATATCCCTGGACTTGCTTTGCCTCCTTCCCTTCTCCTTCTCAATGGAGAGTAAAGGCAAGACAGGTCCTAAAGACAGCTGAGACCAGAGATGTGGGCAGGGGAGAAGCTGGAAGGAATGGACGCACTCAACAAAGTCTCAGCAAGGAGTGGAGATGGGTACATCCCTCAAGTGTCCCCTGAGGGACCGCATGTGGCCCATTTGCTGCCTGTCACTGAGATAGAGATGTCTGCTAGGCATCTAACTTGACGAGGAGTCTACACAGAGATCTCCATGTTCTTCACAGTCCCTTCAAGACAAAGGCTGACCTCCGTCTCAACTTGAAACTAGGCCAGGGGGAGCCCAAAGACATGGGTAGGGTGGCTGAGTGGTTACTGGGAAAGCAGAGGACACAGAATAGATCTTGGGGTGAGAGTAGGACATGTACACCCACCCAGCCATCCCTCCCTATTACTGGTGCTGTGGAGCCCTGTGGGGCTGTTCTGGGTACCCCAGGCTATCCTGCTCACTGGCTGAGATATCCTAATCCCAACTCTGCCCACTTGTGCCTCAGTACACCACTGCAGACCACATCCTTCCCCACTTGATACACTTGGGACTCTCGGGGTATTCTGCCCAGGAAATATCCCAGCTGCTTGATACAGCCCTGAAAGGCCACAAATCAGATAGGGAGTAAAAGCTGCTCTCGTTAAGGTACTATCACTGACATGCTTTGGACATCACATAAATGGAAGTATAAATTAGTGGGGGGGTGGCTGCTGGGACTTCTGTCTCTTGACTTTATGTCCCATTTAACGGCAAGTAAAACATGGTTCTGAGATGTTAAGGAATATACCCAATGCCACACAGCCAAAGCCCAAAGGAGCAGGATCTGAACTTCACACTCCAGGCACATATTAGTAGGATGCCCACGTTTTGGGGTGGGCGAGCGTGTTTGTGTACCCAGCCTTTCTACTCCCCGAGGCAGCAGGCCAATCAGGAAGCTGCTAGGTATGGGGTGTCTGTGAGACCAACAGTCCAGCTCAGTCCCTTGAGCTCCTTGGACCTGTCTTCAATCACTCTGCAACAGCCCAGCCTTGTTCATCGCCCACTCTGCTTCCAGTGCCTCCTCTAATTTCTCTCCATAGCCTTTATGATAAGCCATCACACAAAGGGTGATTTACAGTCCCCACTCTCATCTGCCTAGCATTTAAAAGAAAAAAAAGAATTAAATTGGAAGGTGCACCCCGGGGAGTCTGTCTGTGGCTTCTGCCTCTCTCGTTACTGGAGT
Organism: Mus minutoides; assembly: GCA_902729485.2. Classification (NCBI taxonomy): domain Eukaryota; kingdom Metazoa; phylum Chordata; class Mammalia; order Rodentia; family Muridae; genus Mus; species Mus minutoides. Next base: position 1,835,582 of record LR749728.1, read on the forward strand.
CGCATCGTGCTGCGTTCTAATGGTTTCCTAATGGGAAGCTTAATCTGCCATTAGACCCCCTCACCCAGGATCCCTGCCAGATGCCTTGGCCAGTGGGCTGCTGGCTGGATCAGGGCTTCAACAAGGTGACATCCAGTCCTCGTGCTGAGTGGCATCCAAAGAAAAGGACACCCCCAGGACTCCAAACCCCATGCGGCCACAGCCTACCTAGTGCTGAGAGACACCTGTGTATGGGGAACCCTGTGCCACCTTCAGGGCGCCCCATCAGCCACTCCACTGTGGACCAGAGAAGATGAAGACCTAGAGCATCCCATGTTCAGACCCAACATAGAGATGCAAAATTGGCTGTGTAGCCCCCATCCTCTCCCATCCTTGCTTTTAAAATGTCAGCATCTATTTTAAAGCATTGTTTAAAAAAAAAAAAAAAAAAAAAAAAAAAAACAGCCAGGCCAAATCAAACATGTGAGCTGGCAGCTCTGGTCCCATCAGCATCTTCTGGAGAGGCCCAGAGGCTCCCCGCAGTGCTCTCAAAGGTCTCCTCCTGCTCTGCTCAGCGTGGATAAGAGAATAATAAATCAGCCTCTTCACCATCCAATTAGGCAGCCACTGTACAGTTCTCCATGCTCACCAGAGGAGAAAAAGGAGCAGGACCATCCAGCTCTGCTTGATTCAGATCCGAGTCTCTGTGACACTGGAGTTTGAGAGGACCCAAGCTCAAGCCCTGCCTTAGAATGACCTCTCTTCCTGTGGGTCTTGAGCCCAAGACATGACTATCTCAAGCCATGCATGGGTCATCCCACCTCTACCCAGAGGCAAACGTGGGGCCTCATTGGGATGGGGCAGGCTGTCAGCACGTTGCCATGGTAACCTTCAATTTCCCAGAACCATGCAACCTTTAGTGACCTCCTGTGTGAGGCTCCAGGGTTTGAGCCAGATTAGGCCACCATCACAGGGACACATTCCTTAAAGTGTCTTTCTCAAGAGGGGCTGTAGGGAGTGACTCTACTGCAGAAAGCATGAGGTTTCTGCCTGAGCTAGGACGCACTCTCTCTTTGGCCTCCCATCTGTAAAATGGAGGTGTTCCTTGTAGCTGAGGTCCCTTGAAACTGAGGTCTGAGTGGCTCTCGCGTCTACCTCTGAGTGCTCAGCAAGTGTAAGGCAGGACCACCCTCTGGTCTGCTGCCACCAGCCAGAGCTCAGGCTCTCTCTCCCAGGCCTGAGTGAGCTGTCTGCAGCATGGTATAGGACTCCTGCTCTCTATAGAGTTTTGTAGTTAGTTTAAATCTGAACATAGAAGCAGGTGCCCAGGTGTCCAGAAGCACCAGATCCCCATCCTGTCGGGGTGATAAGTGGTGGTAAACCACGCCGTTAGGATAAGCGGTGGAAAAAGTACCCTTTGGTGGGCCTGGGGCCAAGGTGCGTGGCTGGAAGAATGTGACACACAAAAGATCTAATACAAGATGTTTATTGGGTGGGGTGTGGCAGGTGTGAGGTGTGTGCGAAGTGTCGTCTTGGAGCGGGAGGCATGAGAGAGACAGAGAGACTAGGAGACAGAGAGAAGTAGAGCAAACAAGAGAGCAGAGAGAGAGAGAACACAACACAGAGAGACCTTATAAAGGGAGAGCCTCTCTCATAGGAAAATACTCAACTTGTATGCAAAGTGGAAATGCCCAGTACCTGGTGGTGGGGGAGGGGAGAGGAGGTGATGACCTAAGCTGCCGCACTGGAGTCACTGAAAGGCAGGCCAGCAAGTGCCTAACCTACAGCACGCTCAGCGCAGATTCTAGGATTGAAACTCGAGTCCTCTGTAAAAGCAGCAAGTGTGCTTACCCACTGAGCCACCTTGACATCCCAGGACTGACACCCTTTATAACTTTCTCCCCTCCGTTCACGGCACTGTCTCCTCTGCATCCCCTGAAACTCCAGCCCCACGGTCCTCATCCTACTCTGAACGCTCTCAGGGGCTCCCTTTCAACATCCAGCCGCATGCTCACTGCCATTTCCCTGAGATGGAGCGTTGCCGCCGCGTGGATGTGTCTTCTCTCCTCGGAGAGAGTGACCTCATCTTATTCTTTATTTCTACTGTAGCAGTGTGGCTTTGACATAACAGGTGTTAAGTCAATATTTGCCAAAGATCTGTTAAGTGAATAAATCAATTAGATTCCCTGAAATAACCAGGGAGATTCAGTGAGTGTTAAGTCAGAAGCTTGAGAGCTCTTGGCGTTCATGATGGATTTGGACTCAGCCAGGGAAATCTCCAGAGCTATCAGTAATACTAATAGACCTGTAATCCTAGTACTTGGGAGACCCAAGCAGGAGGACCATAGGTTCCAAACCAGTCTAGGTGCCATGGTGAAACCGTAGCAACAACAACACACTGCTGTGTGCAGAGGGCTGCTTTAGACCACATGAAATAGTCTCACAAGTCTCTCTTTAGATCCGCTCTTAGCATCTGTCATCTGAAGATCCCAGCCAAGGATGCTGAAGATTGGCGGAGTGATGATCCCAGGATCTTATCAACAGACACCAGGCTAGAACCAAGTAACTTGCTTTCCCTGGAAGTGAAGCTGGGAGAAAAAAATTATTTGTGTGAAAACCCAACTTAATTTGGGAAATAGTTCCAGGGAGCCCTCATAGGATGCCTCTGCAGGTGACTGAGAGGACAAACCTCAGAAGCAATCTCTACCCAGCGAGGCGGCATGGGTACCCACCAATTCTGACCTACCTGGGCTAGCGGGACAGAGGCTGCACAGACTCCTGTCTACAGAGATGGCACAGACAGAGCAGCCAGTGTATTCAGTAAGTAGATGCTGGTACTCATGGTAATGGGTACTTGCCACAGGATGGGATGGAGGCCAGCATCCTCTATACTAAGGTGGGCAGGTGAAAAGAGGAACATCTGGGGAACCAGACATTTGGGGCACATGCATACATGCTAAGGCATGCTCCTCTCCACCAGGGCTATAGTTCAGCCCTGCTCACAAAAGGCTCAGCAAGTTCACACACATCTTCCAATGCTCAAGTCTCTGAATGCTCTGGACTAGGTCTGGATAGGGGCTACTTCCTCCAGGGCACTGTTCAGAACATTCTTGGTTATTTGTTCTTTTCTTTCTCTCTCTCTCTCTCTCTCTCTCTCTCTCTCTCTTTATTTATTTTTATTTTTATTTTTTGGCGTTTCAGGACAGGGTTTCTCTGTATAGCCCTGGCTGTCCTGGAACTCACTCGACAGACCAGGCTGACCTCGAACTCAGAAATCCACCTGCCTCTGACCCCCTCCAAGTGCTGGGATTAAAGGCGTGCGCCACCACGCCCAGCTTGGTTATTATATCTATCACTTCCTCAGCCTCTTTTATGTGTCTCAGAGAACACATCAAGATGAGGAGATGACTTGGTGGCTTCAAATCCTGGCATGGGAACCTGAGTTGGATCTGTCTAAGTCATGTAAAAGCTAGACACAGTCACGTGTGTCTGTAACCCCAGGGCTCCTATAGTGAGAGCCATAGATAGAAGCAAAGATAGGGGATCTCTTGGAAGTTCCTGGGCCAGCGACCCTGACACAGGCAATGCAATGACAAACAAGAAAAGCCTCAAAAACAAGGAGAAAGGTAAAGACCAACACGCTCACACGTTAAAACTATATTTTAAAAAGCCCCAGATGTACCTTATCAATATCAGTCTGTGGAAGGAAAACATTTATATTCTAGGAGAAAGATAGAGAGCCTACAGGGCTAACGAGGATCGCTTGGGGTCACTGGGGCAGCCAATGTCAGATCCACACTTGAGCATCTCCAGAGTCAGAGGCGAGTTCTGTTTTATTCTTACATCCTTATTTGAAGAATGGAAGTACTGGCCTGTTGCTTGCCCTGATGATGATCAGAAAAGAATTTTTTTCCCAGCATAACTGTTAGTGTCCATTCAGGTCAGCAACTCCGATGATTCCCTATGAAGCAGTCAGCGGCCTTTCTTGTGCATGCCTCGGGTCCAGATTTTCTCTCTGCCCAATCTGACTGCCCTGCTGTCCCTGGGTGGTGAAGCGGAGGCACTCCCAAACAGACCTCCAGTTCACTGATCTCTGTTCTACACTCAGCTTCCCGGGGAATCCATGTGGCCAAAGGAAAAGATATTAAAAAATCTGAACTTGAAGGAAGGAAAACTATTCCTCCACCTCTTAAAGGTTCTGCCTCAGTCTAATAAGCAAATTGACAGAGACAGGCTAACGGGAAAAGAGTACATGTGTTTCCTGAGCCATGAGAGCCTCAGGGAGGATGCGTGAAGACAGACCAGAAAAGCCCAGACCAGAGTGTCTTCACGCCAGGTTTGGTAGAGAGCAGAAGGCCAGAAGCTAGACATGGTGGTGCAACCTGTAATCCCAGTACACAGGAGATTGAGGTAGAAGGTTCCAGAGTTCAAGGCCAAGACAAAGGAAAAGAAATAATAAATAAATGAAGGTTATAAGCTAACAGAGCAGGGAAATGAGTGTTTGGATCAGGCTGTGCTTGTGCGCTCCGTGTTATATGCACAGCAATGTTTTGCACTGTACCATGTCCCCAGAAACTCCATTTCACAAGCATCTTTTAACTCCATTCTGAGGAGAGAGGATGACGCTACACCTGACTGAGCACATGAACAACACTATCTGCCTGCCAGCATCCATGCAGCACAGCCTGATAAATGACTTGTTCCTAAGAGTAGAAATGGTGTCACCTTGTAAATTTAGCAGGAGACCTGGGAGTGCAGAGACACATGAGCAGATTAAAGTCGCCATGAACACCAGGTGCAAGAACTTACCAGACAGAGCAGACCAAGGGAAGACTAGAAACCCTTTACCTGGACCGGTAAGGAGGTGGACATCTAGCACTGGGATGGTAATGGCTGGTCTGTCCTTTAACCTCTCACTGTGTCAATAGGCAGATAACTCCAGCCTATCCCAGGGCCTTCAGCTCTGTGGGTCCCTGCTCTTGATGCAGCCTGCTTGATTTACCATCTGCTCCTCTACCTGTTCACCTATCTGGACCTGCCATCCATATGTCTGCCCATCTATCTGAGTCCTGTCCTGCCCTTTTATCAACCCTGTTCTAACCTGTGGCCTGGTGGCAGTATGCAGCAGCAGCAGCCGCAGCAGCAGCAGCAGCAGCAGCAGCAGCAGCAGCAGCAGCAGCAGCAGCAAGGACTCTTCAGGTTCAGCCAGCTAGTTGGTTATCTCAATTTGACAGACTTCTTTGTGTTTCTCCCACTTAGGTCTCTTTGCTTCTTTAACTTTTGTAATTCCAATGTTACCCATGTAGATAGATGGATGGATGAATGAATAGATGGGTGGATAGATGGATGGATTTATGGATGGATGGGTGGATGATGGGTGGATGGATGGATGGATGGATGGACTTATGACGGATGGATGGAGGATGATGGATGCATGGATGGGTGTGTGGGTGCATGGATATTTAGATAGAGGAATAGATATATTTACTGAGTGTCTTATTCCTGGACAAAACCATCATGACCAAGAAGCAAGTTGGGGACGAAAGGGTTTATAAAGCTTACATTTCCACATTGCTGTTCATCACTGAAAGAAGTCAGGACTGGAACTCAAGCAGGTCAGGGAGCAGGAGCTGATGCAGAGGCCATGGAGGGATGTTCTTTACTGACTTGCTTCCCCTGGCTTGCTCAGCCTGCTCTCTTATAGAACCCAAGACTACCAGCCCAGAGGGACCCTTCCCCCTTAATCACTAATTGAGAAAATGCCTTACAGTTGGATCTCATGGAGGCATTTCCTTAACTGAAGCTCCTTTCTCTGTGATAACTCCAGCTGTGTCAAGTTGACGCAAAACTAGCCAGTACACTGAGTGTCATGTGATAGTTGATCTGAGAGTTAACATTAGTTGTTAAGACTGAAATAAAAGAACCTGTGCTTGCCTCAACTAGGGCCATCAAGGAAAAGCAGGAGTATCTGGGAAGCACTGTGAAAGTGCTACCCCTTAGGAATTCGCTGTTAGTCAAGCAAGTCTGACATCATGAAGAGACACAACCACATTTATCTGTGTTCCAGACACAATGCGCTTATGACACTGAGCAAGACATCTTGGTCTGGATTCCTGGTGAAGTCCTTGTCTTTAGGGATGTGGATGCCCTTTCACTTTGGGTATGGAGAAGGAAGCTTTCACCTGAAGGTCTGAGCACCCACTTCAGGAAAAGGCCAGAGTTGTCCTTATCTCTGCTGACTCTCAAATTCCTTTAGCTCAAAATAGAAGGGAAAAAAGAGGATGTCATATTTAGGATGGTTCTGAACCTGTCAAACTGCTGTATAAATTAGTTCATTCAGAATTTGGATTTGGGGTTCATAAGATTCTATTCCCATGCTCCTAGTGTGTATGTGTGTGTGTGTGGGGGGGGGAAGCTCATGCTTGTTACAAAACTGCTAAATCACTGAACTACATCCATGACTCCCAACCCTCTCTTTAGGACAAGATCTCATTACGTTATACAGGCTGGTCTTGATCTCCCTTTGCAGCCCAGGTACACCTTGAACATAACAACCTAAGATCTTCCTGTCTCGGCCACCTAAGTAGCTAGAATTATGTGCCCAAACCAACATTGGGAGGGGTGTGCTTTTCTGAGACAGTGTCTCATGTAGCCCAGACTGGCCTTGAACTTTCTATGTAGCCAAAGATGATTTTGAACTTCTGCTCCTTCTGCCTCTACCTCCTTGGGATTCCAGGAATGGACCACCACCATGCCCAGTGTCTGACCATCTTAAATCAGTGGGATGAACTCCTGTGAAGCTGTTTTCATAAGCTCCACACATATACAGATTCTATGGTACTGGACTTGTTCAGGCCATACCTAGGGCTGTCAGATTTACACGCCCAGGCAATTTGCCCCTGGGATCTCTTCTTTCTCAGAAAATTAAAACTCTTCCAAGACCTGAAGGCTCCCAGAGCAGGGTTTCTGTATCAAATGAATTCTGTAGCGGTCAGAGGAATACAGGACATAGAGAGCCCTAAAGACCCCTGGCTCAGTCCAATTACTGTTGGATGAAGATTCATAGCCCAGAGTGCAGTAAAGACAGTCTGCCTTCCAGTGTCTTTGTGGAGAAATGGAGATAGAGCCCTAATTCCTGAGTCTTTCCTGATTTTTCACATCCACCGAGCTCTGCTGTGAGGGGGTTAGCAGTGGGGAGTGGCATAGGGGAGATATAGGACGAGGCAGTCAAAACTCTCTCTGGTCTGAGGCCAAGGCCTCTGGAGAGCAATGCCGACGGCCGCCTGTATTAAGCACTGATAATGTGATGGAAGACACGAGCCCCGGATTCCCAGAACTCTCACCCCAGCCAGTAAAGCTGGCAATTACTGCTGTGCCTACGCTATAGATGAGGAGTCAGAGATGAGACGCTCAGGAACCCCAGCCAGCAGGCAGTGGGACTGAATACCAGCCAAGCCCAGATGCCCAGTCTTCCTTGGGCCATTCCCTTGGTCTTGAGTTCTAGTTCCCAGAAGATCTAAGTTTCCTTAATTGGAGGGTGAGTGAATGTCTAGGCCTTGAAGATACCCAGACAGTGGAAAGTACTTGAGACAAAAATGTCCTGGATTCACGGCGCTGGGGAGGTAGCTCAGTGAGAAAAATGTCAGCCATTCAAGCATTGAAATGTGAGTTCCATTCCTTAGTGTCCACATAAAAGCCAGCATGGCATCCCACATCTGTAATCTCAACACTAAGGAGGCAGAGACGAGCAGATTCCCAAGACAATGTAAGCTGGTCCCATCTCCCAACATCCTCTATCTGGGGGAAGACTGAGTAGTCCTTGGCAGACCTACACCCTCCTCCCCCAGAAGAATCCACCCTACAGGTACCTGAGATTCCTGGAATGCCTCTCCATACAAATAAGGCATTCACAGAACTTTAAACTCTAGCCAAGGATTCTCATTTACCCTGAAAACTCCTTCCCACTCTCCAAGGTTCATATATACCCAAATAAAGTGTATGTGTACAAGGCACCCCAAACAAAGGTATGCACACGAGCTAAGATTGTGTAAAAAAGCTATAAATAGTAAGATCCTGGAAGAACCCCCTGACCCCACCTCACACCCTTCCAGCCCGATGGTGCAGTAGTGTCTGGGCACCTTGAGAGGGAGGGAGCAGAGAATGTGGAATGTGTGTGCATGTGGAACATTTTTCACTGGTCTGAAACACACATAGGCTGAGCTGGGTGGCCAGTAGAACCCAGGGCCCAGCCGATCACCGATTCTTCCGTGCTTAGACTGTGCACATGTGCCACATCTTTTTTATGTGAGACTGGGGGATCCATACTCTACTAACTCAGCTATTCCCTTAGCCCAGGGATTAGGAGTCCGGTTCTCAATGCTTAGAGGCATTCATTGCTCAAACTGTCAGAAGATGAGAACGGATGCAGGTTCTGATTCTGGCTGTGCCTAGAGCATTTGTGGGATACTGAGTGAGGCTCATTCTCTCTCTTTGCCTCTGTCGACTGGGTGCTGGCACTGGGTCCCTGCGTCTTGCTCATGGCTATGAGGGAGCTGAAGCAAAACACTTCCCATTGGCTAGCTTCACCTGCAGCACTTCCCATTGGCTAGCTTCACCTGCAGCACTTCCCATTGGCTAGCTTCACCTGAAGCACTTAGCTACCGAAGGCCCAGCGACCTGTCTGCCCAACATGTAGCAAGCCATGCAAATTCTCCCCCCAGCGGAGGTCCTGAGGAATTATCTGGATCACTAGAGTTGTTGAGCTATGGTGAGCATGAGCACACAGTCTCTGAAGTCTCTTACCTCTTACAGCTCCTCCATCTTCCCTCCACAGGGCTCTAAGCAGCATCCCTCCAGTCTACTGTCCTACTCGAGGTGATAACTCGGCCGGCATCCCTGCACAAACCTCCCACTCCGTCTAACAAGCATAAGCTCACCAAGCCTGGGTTTTCCCTTTGGACTTCGCTGTCCTGTGAGGATGAGAACTTAATACAATTCTTCTTTCCTGCAGTTTCTCAGCTCATCAATCCAGTGGAAAAGCCTGCATGAGACTCAGGCATGCGTTCTCTCTAGTATAGTTTTTGGATATCTCAACATGAAGGCCTTTTCTTTTCTTTTTTGTTCGTTTGTTTGTAGAACATTGTTGCGTGCCCACACATCTCTGACCAGCAGAGACGGTGGGAATAAACTACACGGGACCCCAAGGTGGTTTCAGAGCAGCTTGCCTTCGCAGCTTCTGCTTTATTCTGCTTCTCTCTCTCAGGTTTCACACAGCTGCAGCCATTCACTCACTCACTCTGCTCTCTCCTAAGCTGCTCTCTAACGCTGGTGCTGCTCTCCTCATCTGTTGCTCTCTGGCCTAACGCTGCTGGCACTCTCCTATGCTTGCTCTCTCTAACATTGGTCCGGTCTCCTCATCTGGTCTCTCATCTGGTCTCTCTCTGCTACAATGGTCTCTGGTCTCTGGCCTACCTCATCTGGGGCTGCCCTCAATTTATACTTTCATTCAACTCATGTCACCTCACACCACCCAACCATAGACGCACACATCCAAGGCAACATGTAGGATTGGCTGATAGAATGGTATCATAAGATGTTGCGCTAATCTCTCCAACGAGTTACATGCGCCACTTTTATTGAGCATGACTGAGACTGGGATAAACAAGCAAGGTCACGGGGCTTGGCATAGAGCCAGGCGCCATCTTTGGCCCATGCGGCTGTGTCCGCTCCCCACAGAACATGATTTTAATATTTTCAACTGTTAATACTCAACAAACAGAATAATTATTTTAAGATATATTTCATTGCTATATCTCCCTTTTCATTTCTGATTTTATTGATTTGGATACTGTCCCTGAGCCCTCTAGTTTGTCTGGCTAAGGGGTTTATCTACCTTGTTGATTTTCTCAAAGAACCAGCTCCTGGTTTTGTTGATTCTTTGTATAGTTCTTTTTGTTTTTATTTGGTTGATTTCAGCCCTGAGTTTGATTATTTCCTGTGGTCTACTCCTCTTGGGTGAGTTTGCTTCTTCTTGTTCTAGAGTTTTCAGGTGTGCTGTCAAGCTGCTAGTGTAAGCTCTCTCGTGAAGGCCTTTTCAATAACTAGTTTTGCTCTAAATATTGTTCCTATCTTTCTCATAGAGGCAGATTCTCTTACTATTTCCCAGATTCTGTGTCTTCCAGGTGACCTGCGACATGGCATGCTTTGTGCCTCTTTAAACAACCTTTCAGACAAACCAATGAACCAACATCCACAAGCCTCCCAACAACTTAACAGCCCACGAACTAGAAGCAGCAACAGGGAAGAGACAGATATGATAAATGGCAAGTGAGTGGCCACAGGGACTGGGTTGCTTCAGAGAACCTTCTAGAAAGTGGAAAACAAGACCTGGTACAAAGCATCTGGCAAGTGATTACAAATATATAAACATGTACTCTACAGCAGAGTACAGAAGAATCCGGGGTCGTATGATGTGACGTGCGAACATCTCATTATGGAGTCTTCAGACCCAATCCATCCCCTCGGGGAAACTGAGGCTCCAGGTGAGGAACCAGTATCCTTTGGTCACAAACAACAGAAGTCATTTTCCTAAAGAAACCCGAGGCACAGCTCAGGTCGGGTGGGGGATGGGGGTGACCCTGGCATAGCCCACCTGTAGGCAGTACCACCACCCTGCATGCCTCCTTCCCTGGGGTGCTGTCATAATTCATCTTTAATTTCTGCCACCGGGTCTGCGGAGCAGCTAATCATGAGAGCTAATTACTGCGACAGGCTTCTCCCTTCTCTTTTTATGTTTCCATATTAGCCTGTTTAGTATGCTTTGTGTCTGTTTATTTTATGGCCGGAAATACTTTTAATAGCCTAGTAAATTGAAAATGGACTTCACGACCATCTGACTTCACCGGAGTTTTACAGCCATTCAATTAATGGTATCAGTAATCTTCCTTCATAATTAGGCAGTTAGTAGCTTTGTCAAGCACTGCTGTTAACTAAATTAGAACTCAGTAACCACCTAATCGTATTTTGGGGGGCTCCAAATGGGAATCCAGCCAGCTTGGGGGCTGCCAGAGTGGAGAGATACGATTAGCTGGCTGTAAATACCGCCTGCAAATATATGGTTTATTACGGTGATAACGGGCTTTGTAGCTCACATAAATCTGTGGGTTCCCGCTGACAGAGGAGAAATGGGCTCGCCTTGGTTGCTAGGAAATAGAGTTACTTCCTGGGTCTCACATGCTCCATTGCCTTCTCCTGGCAGCTGATGGATTCTCTACATGAGGGGGAGCCGCCAAGAGCCACCCCACAGTGGAGGGAGAGAGCATCAAACCGGGTTCCCTCTGGAGTCTACACCCAAGTGTGTCCATTCCAGGCAAGCTCTGCCAGCGAGCAGAGCACAGCTGCTGATAAAAGACACTGGGGACCGGAAGCTAGATAAGAGCCTGAGGAGGCCGGGCGGATGGTGAGCATCAGAAAACAATCCCAGCCGTCATCTGCCCAAGATTTGCTGCCAACTGTCACATTTTGAAAGGAGACAGATTGCTCGAGCGCGTGAGAACTGCTGCCTCTCAGTCAGCTGATCCTGCTTCCATGTATTTACACCAACGAACTCCCCCAGATGTGTTGGACAAGGAAGAAGTTACTTTAAAAAAAGAAAAAAACATAAATTTTCCTTGTTAGATATGGTTTAGTAGACCGAGTATTTTTCATAATGGAAAAAGCAAAATAATAATAATAGTATAAGGCAGCCCTGTGTGGTTATTTATTCATTTAGATATGTGACATTCTCCGAAATATCCAGAGAGCAGGTTCAAAAGACTGATCAATTATCTGTGCAAAAACAAACACAAACACAAACAAGACCTCAAAAAAAAAAATCCACCACCAACTTACGTCTGCCAGCTTTCAAAACTTGTGAAGTTGGTCAAAATTTGAACTTTGACTAGCATGTTTTTGCCTAACAAGAAATACTGGGTGGGCATTTGGGGAAGAAGTATTTTGGGGGGCAGGGAAAACCATATATAGTATTTGGGTTACACTGTTTTGCTAATGTGTGTCGGGAAGTTAGTGTTACAGAAGAAAGCTATCTGCTATGATAGTGTACCCTGCACACTGGCTGAGTGACCCTAGGCAACATGCGCACCCTTTCTGGGTCACTTGTAACACGGGATCCTCTTTTCTTAAAGAGTCATTGTGCTGGTGAAAGGCAGTGACTGAACAGAGAACACTTGCCACAGGGAGAATCTCTGCCAGTCTGAGGTGAGCATCCACTCCCTTTCTCTCTTTTTCTCTCTCCTTTTCTAGCTCCCTAAAATATCCAAGCAGACTCAACTCCCTTCCAGCCAGCTCAGCAAATATCATTTTTCTAGAAAGTGCAATGACTCCTGTGCTCAAGACACTGTTGGTTCAATGGACTCCCTAGTTCTCCAAAAAGGCATGGTGGGGTCTCAGAGTGTCTTCTCCAATCTGCATAAAAAGACCTCAATGGTTCTGCTGTGGGCTCTCTCTGAGAAAAAAAACAAAACAAACAAACAAACAAAAACTTCAGGACTCCAGGAGACAGAAAAGCAGAGATCAACTCTACAATTGAGAAACCGAAGAGAAAGGGCTGTTCTGTGGCCAAGGGACAGTGACTTAGCCAGTCCTGGCAGAATCATATTGAAGGACACAAAATCCCCACCCACAGAGGACTGACTTCTAAGGGCTGCAGAAAAACCCTCTACATCTCAAACCCTGCTTGTCTACTTTTAATTTCCCTCCCCTTATTTGTGGGTATAACTGTGTGCACATATGTGTATACTTATCTGTGTACATATATATGTGTACATGGATGTGTGTATACATATATGTGTGCATGCACATGCACATATATATGAAGCCAGACTTTGGGTATTTTCCTCAAGTGTCTTGTTTTTTGAGACAGGGTCCTTCATTGGCCTGGAACTCACAGTGTACACCAGGATGGCTGACCAGTAAGTGCCATTTAAAGACCAGTGTCTTTACTTCCTCTATGCTGGGTTTACAAGAATTTTTACGTGGACTTGAACTCTGACCACCACCCTGGCCTTGCTAGAGTTTACTCAATTATCTCCCCAACTCTTGATGCTCTTTCCTTATTTTCGAGACAGGATCTCTGTAGTTTGCCCAGGCTGACCTTGAACTCTTGTATTCTGACAGTCCTTCTGCCTCAGCTTCTCCAGTAGCTGAGACTTCAGGTGTGCACGACAAGGTCTGGCTCAGTTCACCTGTATCATTTGGAAGATGCTGAGGAGGAGAGAAGACACATGGAAGGCAAAGCAGGGAGAGCAGACACTGAATGTAAAGGACTTTGTAAGTTGCTTGAAGCTAAAGCCATACTTTTTAAGACAATGAAAAGCATGGGAAAGTCTAAGATGGGTAAATGGTAAGGTCGGAGCTTGTGTAAGAGTCGGGTACAGGGGTGAAGTGGGGCAGAGTTCGCAAGGCCTGCTATACATGGAGAGAAAAACCCTCCTTGGTCCCGGGTGCCAAGCCTGCTGCCTAGGATGGAGTGACAGCTGAAAGTGCCCAGTGGGACCAGCCAGCTCAAGAGTCTCCGAGTGCACAGCCTGTAAAACCACACAGAGTACTCAGCTGTGTCAGGCCACACGGAGGAATGAGGCTACGCACCAGTAATTTATGTACCTGTTTGAACTCTGGGCTTGCAAATAAATTTAGTTCCTTGGCCAACAGCCTGAGCACGTGTGTTGGCTGGAGGGCTGCCACAGAGGCAGGCAGGTAATTGAGAGCAGATGACATCCTGAGGGGCTGCTCTTGGAGGGAAAGAGCCACCCACCAACACTGCAACCACCACCTCCTCCTACTTCTCCTGCTCTACTCCAAGTCCTGGGGAGCAGGGAGCAGACCAACTAAGGGGAGAGCTTAGCTCCCCCTGGGGAGTTCTGTCCTTTTTCCAAGGTTGCATTTACATACCGCGTGAACCTGAGCAGATGGATCTCTTGGAAGCTCAGATTGCTCACTGTCAGATGGAACAATGCCGCTACCCACACTCCAGCGCCATTGCAAGGGTGAACTAACTCAATATATAGTTGTGTGCTGCCTGATACTGAATGAAAGTAACGCACTGAGGAGAGTGTAGGGGTGGATCACAGGGCATCTTCACACAGTCCTGGCTGCTACAGCCTGCCCTGCCTTGACTCTGTGGCATCTTCGTGGCATGGTCCATTGCTGCCTGCATCAGGATGACCCAAATAACAGGAGCTTAAAGCAGGCACAGGGAAATTGAGGCAATTGAGATTCGACATGAGATGTCATGAGATGAACAGGAGTGCATACTAAAGTGTGGTAGAGACAAGGTATAGTAACGTGGCTGTTCACTGCATGGTTGATCATGATGCAATGTTCCAAACTGCACTGCTGTAGGTTTGCATGTATGCCTCTGTGTGTGTGTGTGTGTGTGTGTGTGTGTGCGCTTGTGCACGTACACATTCTTATCTATCTATCTCCTGTTGTTCCTCAGGTGACAGCCACCTTGGGTTGTTTGTTTGTTTGTTTGTTTGAGGAAGATCTCTCTTATTGGCTGGAAGCTTGCTGATTAGGTTGAACTGAACCACCAGTAGCCCCAGAGATGTACCTGTCTCAGCATCCCCATTCCTGAGATTACACGTATGTATCACTATGTCACTATGTCACCCCTGGGGCTTGAACTCGGGTTCCTATGCTTGTATGAACAGCACTTTCCAGCTGAGCCATCTCACCAGCCCCATGATGTTGTACTTTTATGTGATTGGTGGCTTTACCGCCTACATGTAACACCTTATGCTGTGACTTCACAACAGGTCACTTGGGCACTGGAAATTTTCAATTCATTATAATCTTTCTAGACTACCATCATCCCTATAATCCACCAGTAAACTATCACTACATTGTGTGTGTGTGTGTGTGTGTGTTCTTAATTATTCCACTGACTAATATTGGGATTTCCACATGAACTCCCCACTCCTGGGACTCAGGCCCCAAAGCTGTTGTGGGGTCTGCTGTCTCCAGGTAACGTGTGTTGGTGGGAAGCAAGATGCAGCCGGCATGCATTGCAGCAACGGTAATTAAAGCAGGGACTTCTGAGAATAGGGACTAAGATGGATGGGCAAAGGTCAACAGGGGACATGCTGACACTCTCCATAAGTTTAATGTGTTCTGTCTAGAGGCAAGAATTCAATTAACCCATTTCTCAAGGTGCATACTGACTTCCAGCCCCTGGCTGCAGGCCATTCTGCCATTCTGGGGCTTGGCGTTCACTCTTGGTTTTTGCTTGTCTACTTTTGTTACTTGTGTGGCTACTCTTGTCTTGGCCTGGATACCACATAGCACAAGGACATCTCCTGGCCAAACCCCCAGGAATGAAAACTTGTGTGTACTGCTCTGAGCCCTGAGAACACTTCAACATAGGACCCATCAGCCTTACAACCAAGCAAAGCAGGTAAACCTCAGACTCTGGTGTTTGCAGGTGGCCGCAACTAGGGTCAGGGCCATCTGGGGCTGCTAAGAAAGGGATGAAGATAGGTGTGGTTGTCCCAAGGACTAGGAGGCTCCCCTGGAGGACAAACCAAGGCTGTTAAGCATCCTGCTATGTGTGTGACAGATTTTCTTTGTCTCAGTTTGGTTTCTGTTGCTGTGATAAACACTACGGCCCAAAGCAACTTAGGGGAAGAGATTTCTCTATCTGGGTTATAAGCTATAGTACATCACTGAAGGAAGCTGTCCTGGTTATCCTATCTGTCTGTCTGTCTATCTATCTATCTATCTATCTATCTATCTATCTATCTATCATGGCATATGCTAGAGTCATCTGAGAAGGGAGAAGCTCAGTTGAGAGACTGCCTCCATCAGACTGGCCTGTCAGCAAGCGTTTGGGGGCATTTTCTTATTTGATGATTGATATGGAAAGGCATGGCTCATTGTGGGCATTACCACCCCTGGGCAAGGGATCCTGGGTTATGTAAGAAAACAGATGGAGCTCCTCCATGGCCTCTGCTTCACATTCTGCCTCTAGATTCTTGGCTTGGCTTCCTCCAATGACAAAACATAACCTATAAGGCAAATGAACCCATTTCTATCCAATTACTTTTGGTCATGGTCTTTATCCAAGCAACAGAAACCAAACTAAGACAGAAGTCCAGACATGGCACTTCCCACAGTGAGATGAGCGCTCCCACATCATCATTAATTAAGAAAACATCCCACAGACAGGCCTTCAGGTCAATCGGAGGCAATTAATCAATCAATCAAGATTCCCTCTTCCCAGGTGACTCTAGTTTGCCTCAAGTTGGCAAAACTACCCATCACACTTTGCAATGCTTGAGAATCCATGTGGGCATCTTTAGAACCCCAAATTCCTCAAAGGTATCACATGATGTCTTAGGGCTTTATTGCCCTGAAGAAGTATCAAAATCATGGTAACTTTGATAAAGGGAAACATTTCATTGGCACTGGCTTAGAGTTTCAGATATTTAGTCCATTATTGTTAGATATTGAGCCCATTATCATCATAGCAGGCAGCATGGCAGCATGCAGGCAGGCATAGTGCTGGAGACAGAGCCAAGAATTCTATATCTTGATCCACAGGCAGCAAGGAGAGACTGTGTGCCACACTGAGCATAGCTTAAGTATAGAAGACCTCAAAGCCTGTCCCCCTCCACAATGACACATCCCCTCCAAAAAGGCCACTCCTACTCCAACAAGGTCAGAACCTCCTAACAGTGCCATGCCCTGTGGGCCAAGCATTCAAACATGAGTCTATGGGGGGCATTCCTATTCAAACCACTTATACATGGCCAAGGACTGCACCAGGGCAGAAACCCAATTTAGATCATGTAGCTGGTGGCAGCAACATGGATCCACCTACACAATACCCCAGGACTCACTTTCCAGGTACAATGAGATCAGCCTTCCATTAGCTTGCAAACTACTGAGCTTGGACTCCCAAAGGCTGACAAATACCAACAGATGTGGCTTAAGCAATAGGCATTAATTTCTCATAGGTCTGAAGGCTGGAGAGTCCAACATCATGGTTCTGGTTCTGATAAGACACATAGTCACTGTTTCTGCTCCTGTAATTTTTGCATTTGTCAGGAGAAATTAAGATAGTCAGGGAGAAAGTTAAAAAGGAGGAATAAAAGGAGAAAGAATGAGAGGCAAAGACAAAGAGGGAGAAAAAGAAAGGAAGAGAGAGGGAAAAAGCACTGTCTGTCTGTCTATATCTTCAGAGCTCCACCCACATAGCCTCATGTGACCCTGGTTAACTCCAAAAGCCTCTCTATCCAAATGCTGCTACACTCGTGGATCAGGAGTCCATCATCTATCTGAGTTATGGTGGCCATTATTTAGTCACAGCAGCATCTGTGGGAAGTGTGCCCAGTGGCTATTCAAAACCAGTAAAAGACAAATTATATGATACCTTCTTCCATGTGAAGTCAGTGGCTCAGGCCAACAAGTGCATGGCCACAGGCCTCAGCCACAAAAGCACCAACCGGGCAGAGAGTCTCTCTCTGTCTGTCTGTCTCTGTCTCTGTCTGTCTGTCTCTGTTTCTCTCTGTGTTTCTCTCTCTGTCTCTCTCTCTCTCTCTCTCTCTCTGTTCAAGCAAAACCTTGCCAAATCTCATTCTAAACTACCTTCAACTGATAAGAGAAGTAAGGAAATGAGCGGGTATCAGAGAGAAGGGGAGAAGAATAGAGCACATGCTTATATCCCTTAACTGGAATAGCAGTCCACCATACTGCACAGACACGGCATCAGGAAACTAAGACACTGAGGTACTGAATGACTGGCTCAAGGTTAAGGTCACATGACTAGTAAACAATGGGTCTGGGATTTGAACTTGTGAACTTGTATCTCTCACACCAAAGGCCAACAGACCTCTTCCCACACAGAGGTATCCTATCAGACTTTCTCATCCCAACGCTGATCCGTACTTTCAGAGAACTTGACTGGGTCACAACACCATCATCCGGGCGTGCCTGTGTGGGGCTTGTCAAATAGACTAACATTCAACAAGCAAGGTGAAGCAGGTGAAGCCCTGACCAGCATGGGTAGTAGAGCTGGACCTGCCCCTTCCCACCCACAGGACTCCTGACTCTCAGTCCCTAGATTCAGACTATGATCTACACCATTAGCATTCGGCTTCTCAAGCCTGAGACTCCATACCAGCCTTTCCCGAGGACAGATGGTGGGATTCTCAGTCTCCTTATATGTGAGCCAACATCTTACAATAAACCTCTCAATTACATGTGATATATAATGTATTGGGAGATGTGTGCATATGAGTGTGTGTGCCTGAATACCTTCATATGTGTATGTAGGCCTGAGGTCAACATAAGGTATCTTTATCATCTCCACCTTATTTTTTGAGACAAGATCTCAAAAACAAAAACAGAAACAAAAACACCTGGAGTCTATTAATTCAGCTAAGCTGGCTGCCCAGCAACCCCCAGAGATGCTCTTGTCTCCACCTGCCTAGGTCCCGGAATGACAAATGGATGGCACCATGTCCAGCTTTTCCTTTTTTAACATGGATTTGGGGCAATTACCCTCAGGCCATTGTTGGACGGTAAAACCACATCAGGAAGCTTGGTAAGGTAGAGCAGGCTGAGACCCGGAGACTCGGTGGGCACACGTCTGAGACCTCGGCAACTCTCCACTCGCTGCCAGATTCCTTGCCAGCAAAACACGCCACACTCCTCACATAAGAAACCATGACCTGTGATCACGTAGGCCAGAACAGAGTTCTCCTCCATGCTAATGTGGTACCTAGAGGTCCTGATGGTTTAGCCAATAAGCTTCCCTTCCCAGACATTCCTTCCTGCAAAAGGTATTTAATCTCAGGTCCATCCTGAGAAGTGGGTATGCTACGGTATGCATCCATTTTCCACCATGAACAGCCAATAAACAGCTTAGAACCATGGGCTATCTCTTTTCATCAAGATCTGGCATGGAGAGTCATGGAGAAGGCAATTGACTACAAATGCCAATTAAAGCCAGGTGTGGTGGTGCATGCCTTTAATCCCAGCACTAAGCAGTGGGGTGGATGACCCACAGGTCATGACTCCTGCTTGTGAGCCAAGAATTTTACCACTGAGCCATCTTCCCAGCCCACAGTAATCTTTATAAGATACAAGCAGTATTTATTTCTGTAGGTACTTTATAGAGAGATATATAGAAATCCTATTTGCTCTATGTCTCTAGAGAATCCTAATGCACTAGTCAAATAAAGTTTTTCTTTAATACGGAAGTTTCTGGAATATTGTAAAAACTTGAAAGACGGTCCCTTTAACTCTACAAGAAGCCTTGTGCTCACTATATAAACAAGGCTCTAATGAACTCATGGAGCTGAGCTGATCAAGTCAAACCTCCAGAGTGCCTGTACAGGAACTCTGGGACCTCAGCAATGAAGACTGCAGGACCTGTCCAGGAAGGGGCAGGTCCAGAGCGACCTGAAAAACACAAGAACTGGATGCTGTCTGACTGTCCTCACCTCCTGCTGTGGCCACTCCACAGGTTACCCACCTTTTTCAAGCTCTGCCTCCTCCAACTAAAAAATTGAGAGCATTGCTAACACTCAGAGCCTGGGGTTCTTCCGAATCGAAGTGAGAAAATTCACACAAGGCCTTGCTATGCGCCCCAGACACCATAGGCGCTCAGTAAATGCTGCCTCCGATCCCCAGTCCTGAGAGGCCTCTGGTGGCTCATTCCCAAGCTTTATATCAGAATGTCACTACACTTCACATTCTCTAATCTGATGAAAACAGGTCCATGCAGCCTTGGCTTCCCACCTCAAAGCCTTGATCTGTTTGCTCTAGCAGCTTCCTGAGCAGCAGAGAGGGGGAAGATACATAAAATAGATTTTATTTTCTATATTTACAGACAATCTTATTTCTCTCTATAAAGAAATATAAAAATCACTTCTAAAGAGGCTGAGAGTGTGGCTCAGTTGGTAGAGAACTTGCCTAGTGGCATGCACGAAGCCCTGAGTTCGATCCCCAGCACCACATAAAAGGGCCAGTGGTACAAGACTGTAATCTTAGCACTCTGGAGGCATACACAAGAGGATTTGAAACTCCAACTCATCTTATCCTGTTAAACCTAGCCAGTTAAGGGCTATCCTGGACTACACAAGGCTCTGTTGAGGAAAGAGGGAAAGAGGGGAAGGAGAAGAGAAAGAGAGAGAAAAGAACATAGAAAAGAAGAAAAGAGGGGAGGAGAGGGGAGAGGAGGGGAGGGGATGGATACCAACTCTCCCACACATGACTTATACTCTCCTCCTTCCCTTGTTTCTCCATCTACAGAGATGTTACCGTTGCCCTGAGCTTGACCCACTCTACACAAGTTCAATGCCCAGCCCCTCACTTCCAACTTATCACTTTCCGACACACACACACACACACACACGCCCCTTTCATGGCTCTGCCAGCTTTCCATCAGTGGAGTCTGAGCCCATCTCTAACTGATCTCTTGTCTCCATTTCTTCTGCTCTCCAATGCAGCTGACCCAGATTCTAGACAAGTGCTCTGGGGTCAAAGCCCAGATAGCTCGTCTGGCCTTGAAACAGGTCCCTTCCCCAGATAGGCTTAACCCTACAGCAGAGGCCATTGCTCAGTTCAGTAAAGCATAATACCGAGGTACCTACTTTATAGGGATCTCAGGATGATTCGGTGGGATGGTAGATTAAAAAGCACCTAAAATTGTGCCTGGTGGAGAGGAAGCAACCCAGTGCCTGCTTTACATCCTAGGATGAGCTCTAGGAGACACAGCAGGGTGTTTCTCACAGAACTCGGCATATCTAACTGTTAAGTGCTTGTGGTTAGCAGAAGAAACATTAAATAATATTCCTAAGAGCTTCACAGAAACTTCAGGCCAACCCAGGTAAAAGCCTATTGACACGGAAAATTCCCACCATTTGGTTTCTGAATTAAATATTTGAGAGACTAGGAGACACTATTATATTGTGTCTACTTTAGCCTGTGACACATAGTTGGATATGTATTTAAGGGGGAAAAAAATCCCATTTCACTGAGTTAAACAATGAAGACAGGTAGTTTATCCATCCAAACACACAAACCTTGGCTTCAATAAAACCATATGAAGTCCAGACAGTGGGTGCTTCAGAATTTCTGAGTGCATCCCTTTAGTTTTCTCTCTTGCCTTATTGCTCTAGCTAAGCCATCAAACATATGGCCCAGGAAGACAGAGTGGGTGCCTTTGTCTTGTCCCTGACTTTATAGACAGATTGCTTTTAATTCTTCCTACTTGTTATGCTGGCCAAGCCATCACACTCAGCCTTTATTACGTTGAAGTATGTTCCTTCTATTCTCAGTTTCCTCTGGGATTTCTATTGTGAAGGATGCATCAAAGCTGGTGTCAAAAGGCCTAAGACGGTCATGTGATCTATCTCAGAGTCTATTCATTTAGTGTGTTATGTTTACTGCTTTCTGTATATTTAGCAGTCTTTGCACTCCTGGAACAAAACCAACTGGATTATACCCTGTGGTATTTTTACTATGTTGTTGACATCAGTGATTACTGGAAATTTTTGTGTAATGCTCATCATGGAAACTGTTCTACAGTTTGTGTGTGTGTGTGTGTGTGTGTGTGTGTGTGTGTGTGCCCTTTTCTGGGTTTGACATCATATTAATACTGACTCTCTAAGGAGATAGATGTCTCAGCTGTAAAGAACACAAACAGTCTTGCAGAGGACCTGGGTTCTGTTTTGAGACAACTAGGTACATTTTTCTGGACTCCTTATTGACCGGACCCACATACACAAATTCTCATACACATATTTACATATAATTAAAATAAAACATATCTTTTTGAAAGTACTGGTTTGATATAAGGAGTTTGATCTCCTTGTTATTTATGGAATAGTTTGAGGGGCATTAGTGTTTGTTTGTTTGTTTGTTTGTTTGTATATATGTATATGTGTATGTGTGTGTTTGAGTCCTCACAGAGGCCAGGGTGTCATATTCTTTGGAGCTGGAGGTACAGGCAACTGAGAAACCCAATGTGGTGCTAGGAACCAAAATTTGAGTCCTCTGAAGAGCTGCAAGTGCTCTTAACCACAGAACCACCTCTCCAGCCCCTGGAGCACTGGTACAGATCATGATCATCTACAGAATGTAGATCATAATAAGAATGATAGCCATATCCAAGTGCAGAGAAAATGGACAATCAGCTTCTAAAAACAGCCAGCTCTTTACGACCTCATTCAGAAGGAAGACACAATGGTAATTATTCAAGTCTTCCATGAACCTTACCTATGATAAGGGGTTTGAATTAAAAAGTGATCGGGGGCTGGGAGATGGCTCAGTCATTATAGTGTCTGCCTCTCAAACAAGAGAACCTGGGACCAGACAGACTCCTATCACACATGTAAAAAGCAAGGCACAGCAGTATACAGATTGTGGGAAGGAAGTATACTCTAGCAGTGGGGAGGAAGAGGCAGGTGGATATCTAAAACTCTGGGCGGGCCAGCCAGCCTACCATAATCAATGAGGTCCAGATATAGGGAACAACTCTGTCTATAAATTAATTAATTAATTAATTAATTAAATTAAATAAAGTATTGACCTCTGCTGACATGTATATACACATACCCACATGAACATGCAACACACACACACACACACACACACACACACACACACACACACACACAGAGGCATGTTTCTCCAGGGTGGATACCTTATAGATGAGATTTAGTTTAAGTTCAAACTGGAAGGAAGGTACTTAGTGTGGGAACTCCAGCCCCCCACCCCTAAAACCCAACATCTGGAAGGGATTTCACGTGCTTTCCAGTCAAGGTAGATGCTTTCCTTCTGGAATTGCTTTGGGGGTGACCTTGGGAAGAATAATGTCAATGAGCCATCATCTCCAGGCCAAAAATTCCCTCTCTTGTAATCCCAGGAGCCCTGAAGACTGTCTCAGCTAGCTTTCGGGTACCTTTACCCAAGGGTCAAGCATGAGTTAGAGAAAGGTGAGCTATGATGATTTCTGAAAGCCCAAGTGTGACGTAACCTGAATTTCATGTGGCAACACGTTCCTGGCCTCCAATTTGGAAAGATCTCCAAAGAAACCTTTCTCCAGGGCATTGAGCAAGCCAAGAGAGATTACGGCAGCTGAGCTAGGACCCCTGGTGAACACAGGGAGGTGATGACTGTTCAAGCATGTGATTTACAGTGGCCTGTGGAGAAAGAGAACAAGGCAGAAGGGAGAAGCCAGTGATGGCTGGCACCAGGCCAGGCCCAGGACCTGAGAGGGAAGTTAAACTGTTGCAGAGGACCAGAGACCCAGGGCCTGGTCCCAGCCTGACCGATTCTTTCCTATTCACCTCTTTACTACACAGGAGGATTAGCTAGGCCTGGCTGCCCTCCATAGCCTGGGAGTGGGGATTAACTTGGCAATCAAATCTGAACCCTTTCTCTGTCAGGCTACAAGTATCAACACATGCAGAAAGCTTGAGCAAGGCTATAGGACAACAGGGTGGAATGGTGAGCTGTGGCTAAGTAGAGTGCCCATTTCCAGTGCACTGCGGGTCCCGTATATCTATGAGTCCACATACCTCTGGTCTGACTTGGCCAAGGTCACATTTGCCCTAATTATCTCAAGACTCTTATTCTAAAGTGAGTCTGGAAAAGCCACAGTTGTGTCTAAGTACAAAGAAAATGAGGGTCTGAGGAGATGCCTCAGTTGGACCTGAGTTCAATCCCCAAAAGTCATGTAAAATAAGCTGGCCATGGTGTCAGGAACTTGAAGTCCCAGTTCTGAGACAGGCAGATCCTTGGAGCTCACTGGCCAGCCAGCCAGACTCTTCTACTTAGCAAGTTCAGGCCAGTCAGACACCTTGTCTCCCCAAATCAAAGTAAATGGCACCTGAGAAATGTCAATCAAGCTCGTCCTCTGGCCACTTTTAGGCTTGTGAACACACAGGTATGCACATTTGTATACATGTGCATGCATGTGAGCATACACATAAAAGGAAATGGTATCCCATATTGCTTGAATTAAGAACATGAGGTTTGCAATGATCTGAGGGGTCAGTCCCCTGCATTGTCTTTAGGGGTCTATGTTCTATGGTTTGTGCTTCTAGCTATGAAAATCAAACGATTCTGTTGGTTTATGCAAACTTTATTTGGCCAAAGCATATATACTTTTTAGAAAGGGCTCTGATATGAGAAGTTGGTGGAATTTTTTTTTCCCTGCAAAAGGCCAGACAGTGTTTTCTCCTGTGCACCATCTCAGAAGAGCAGCACTGTAGTAAGCATGGCTGAGTCTGTGTGAACCCTACAGGCTGCAGTGTGGTGACCCTTGACCCGTGATGTTTGTGTGGATTATTCCTTCCCTCTGCTGTGGAAACACCTATGACGGATGAGCTGACACTCTGGGCTACGGCAGGAAGAATCAGAGTGCACAAAGATGCTCATGTCTTGATCCTACCTGGGAAGGTGTGACCTTACACAGCCAAAGGGACCTGAAAATGTGATGAAATATATGGTACTAGTTATAGAAGCATTATCTGGAAAGGTCTTTTAAAGAACAGAGACAGAGAGTGGCAGGACATTGATGTGGGGACTGGAGTGGTGGTTAGAGAGGGAGATGAGATGCCACAGTGCAGGCGCTGAGGATGAGGTAATCTGAGTTGAGAGAGATGGTAGCTTCTAGAAGCTGGGAAGATGTGATGGTTCAAAAATGACCATCAACTTGACAGAATCTAGAGTTACCTAGGAGACCTGTCTCTAGATATATCCAAAAGGGATGCAGGTTTGGTTAATTAAGGTAGAAAGACCAATACTAGATATGAGGGGCACTATTCCATGGGCTGAGATCCCAAACTAAATGAAAAGAAGAAAAGCAAGCTTATCCCCAGCTCCCCTATGCACACACACACATCACCTCCACCATCACCACCACCACCACCTTAGCTTCCTGGCGGTGGCTGCAAAGTGAGCTGCTACCAAATGCTCCTGCCACCATGTCTTACCCGACAAGGTGATGGACTGTACTCTCAAATCATGAGCCAGAACAAAGCCTTCCTTCCTTCCTGAAGCTGCCTTGTCGACCTTTGTTGGGTTTTTGTCATGGAAAAGGGACAAGTAACCATCACAGAAGGAAGCAGATCCTCCCTTGGAGCCCCCAGAGGAACCCAGCCTTTCAGCCAAGGACTACACTAAGCTAAGCTGTTCCCTTTATAGCCCTTTATTATTGTGCAAAAAGAAATGAGCCTGGCCGTGTAGCAGGAGGAATAGGCACTCCATTTCCTTTCTAAACCCTCAAATGTATGAAGGGAGAGGGAGGAAGAGGGGGAGGGGGAAGGGGAGGGGGAGAGGGAGAGGGAGAGGGAGAGGGAGAGGGAGAGGGAGAGGGAGAACCAGAATCTCTTCAAGTTACAGACTTCTCAGAAGAAAACAAATCTCTAGCCACTCAATGAGCCTATTCACTAGAAGCCTCTGGCTTCTCTGTTTGTTTTATGAATTCTAGAAATCCCAGCAATAATAGTAGCCTGGGTATGTGCCACAACCCCTGAAGACCCACACAGTGTGCTTCCCCAACTGCCTTTGCTCATGAGGGCAATAGTTTGGAACTGAATAGCCCCTGATGGCCCGTGTTTTGAGAATTTGGTGCCCAGCCTGTGGTACTAGTACAAGGGGGTGACAATTTCAGATGTTACATCACAGCTGTGCCCACAGGACTACTGGGCCCTCCTCTTTCTCTCTTCCCTTCTCACACACCATGGGCTGAGCAGATTTGTTTCTTCAAGTGGTCCTCACTGTGAGGCACTACCCAGACCAAAGCCATGAGCCAGCTATCATGAACTCTGGAACCGTGAACCAACATCAACCTTTCCTACTTATAAGTTGTTCATCGCTGGTATTTTGTAACAAGGATGGAAAGCTAACTGGTATCTCTAGGATGCTGCTTCCTTCCCTCAATCCCCGCCCCCAGTTTCTACTGTGCTCTGGGTTCTTACTGAGGTCACAAACATGGAACCAGAGTACACCTGAGGGACACGGGAGAATAGTCACGGGAGGGATGTTCCTAGCATTTTCCCTGAAAGCTACCACCTGTGGATGGCATCTCTCCTTACACTCCTGCCAGGTAACCCTGTTCGTGTAGCTCTCAGCACCACGGCCCAGGGATCTCTGCTTTGCCCCTCCTGACCCAAGATGTTAAAACATTCAGTGAGTACTGTACCTTCTAGTATCTTCACAACTGAGCACACTGTAGAAACTCCTTTGTGTGTGCACATGTGCGTGCACATCTGTGCAGAAGGCAGAGGACAAGTTTAGCTGTCCTTTTTCACCCTGTGTTTTGAGACATGGTCTCTTGCTATCAAGTTAGACTGGCCATCCAGCAAGCCCCTGGGTTTCACCTGGCTCTGCCTCTTCACCACTAGAATTACAGGCACGTGTCACCACACCTGGCTTCTGGGTATAGAACCCGGGCCCCGGCTTGCATATCAAGCACTTTGCCAACTGTGCAAGCTCCCAGCTCTTAGCAGTCCCTTTATTAAGCTTGCCCAACAGTACACCATCAGAGTGCTGCCATGTGCTTCCCGCTGAGACCTCACTGATATAAATGACATGAGCTTCATCAAGCACCTGCTGTAAGCTCGGCAGCCACTGTCATTTAATATCAAATCCCCCCACGAATTCCAAGTGGTATGCATGACAGGTGCAGTGTACAGACGAGGATTCTAAAGCCGGGAGAAGTCACAGTCACACAGATGAAGGCAATCCAGCAAGAATGGCTCTCTGACCTCTTAAGCCCCACTATGCATGTTCAGCTGCAGTGCCGACAGACGTGACAACAGCCCTCACGATTTCCACACACAATTAGCACACCACTGGAATCTTTTCAGAGGCTTCCTCTGGCATGGAACGCGCTTAGAATCTGTCCTATGTCCTGTGAGCATGGACAGTGTTATAGGCGGTGATCCTCTGAGATGCTCATACCAAGCAGCCTGGCCTTGTCTTTTTCAGACCAGCTGAAAATATTTGGCATCTATGAGGTCTATAATTGGTGGTGGGTGAGGAAGGATGAGGGAGCCAGAGAAAGAGGCAGAGGACTGAAAAGGTCTGGACAGGCAGGTCAGGCTTAAACATCAATTTGTTTGCAGTCCAAGTTCAGTGGCTCTGATGTTCAGTAGGAGGGTAGCAGCCACACATTCAGAGGTCTGACCTTTGAAATAGAGAGTGGCTTTGGCAGACAGGACCTCTGCTCTGTCCTACACAACAAATGGCCTGGGGTGAGCTCTGGAAAGAGACTTGTGTCTACCAATCAGAATAGTCAGAGAGGTTTCGTCTTCAAACCAAGGCTCTGTAGACAACTCTACTAGTGCCATCAAAGATCGTGTGTGTGTGTGTGTGTGTGTGTGTGTGTGTGTGTGTGTGTATCTGTGTGTAGGCCAGGTGTTGATGTTGTGTTTCTTTCTCAATCATTTTCCACCTCTCTCACTGAACCTGGGGCTCACCATGGCTAAACTGGAAGAATGGTGCATTCCAAGGATCTTGCTGCTTGCCTCTCCAGTTCCAGGATTATGAGTACACGCCACTATACCCAGCTTTTATATAGTTGCTGGGGGCAGAACTGGTTCTGGTGTACGCACAGCAAGCACTTCACAAACTGATCCATCATGCCTAACATCTCATCAGAGATCTCTGTGGTTTTCACTTCTTTTTTAAAACGTTGGTTGACTGTGTGCTCACGAGGATGTCCTTGAGACTGCTGAGCATACTCAATCATCTCCATCCAAAGGGATCCTGGATGAAGCAGTGTGAACCTGACTATTAATTCCAGTGAGCTCCACTGTCTCCGTCCAACTCTTACTAACCTAAGCAAAGAGGAACTCATCAGAAGGATGTCAAGGAGTTGGAGAATGTATGGGGGGATTTACAGAATTTGTGGGGGATGGGCTTGAGATGGGCTGAACCCATAGGAAGGAGGGATGCTTCCTGGAACTAGAAATGATCTGCTACATGACCCCAGCCCTATCTTGAAAGTCTCTCATGTGATCCCCACCCTGGAACGTCCAAGTGAGCCAAGGAAGCACTGAAGACTCAGCCAGGGTCCCTGACTTCCCTCCCCCACCTCTATTCACAACTAGAGGCTGGACCTGCATTCCCAGTGGGAAGGGGTAGCTAAGTGGTGTCATTGGCAGAGGATGCTGTCAACGCGCCCCCTTCACCCTAAAGCCTCCACCTTCACTCATAGATCGATGGCTCATTTTTTGTGTCCAGAGTGCCATCTAAATCATGGGAGCCTGGGCTTATATGATCGATAGCCAAGCATCCTCCTTCTGAACTCCAGTGTGACCCACCTACTTTCTCATATTCCTCATGAGATCACAGTCATCTGTCTGATGTACTTGGTCCAGATGAAGCATCTAACTCCCAACTGCACTCTTTGTAAGGCTGTGGGTGACAGGCCTTAGCTCCTCCTAGCATAAGTTCTTCTTCCAAGACAGCTTGAGTGTGGTACTGTCACCTTTAAATCACTGTGACAGGACACCTGGCCTGAAAACTTAGAGGAGAAGGTGCTTCCCGTGCCCACGACTTCAGAGTGTCCAGTCCATCGAGGTGCTTAGCAGAGGAGAGTGTATCCCATCATGGCCACTGGGGTTCTTCTTCTCCTCACTTCCCTCTGCTCAAGCCCCAGTCCCTACATTCTCACGCAAGTCTTCCCCCTCACTGAGAATCCTTAGTAAACAACCCTTTGCAGACACACTGAGAGATAGGCCTCAGTCTACTCAGTGAGTCCAAATTCTATCAATGTCACTATGAAAATTAACTGTGGCCAGTGTCCTCCCAGCACAGAGCCCAGAGGAAAGTCCAAGAAAGGCATGGAATGGGGGTAGGGGAGATACATGGGATGAGAGGAGCTATAGAGGTGACTTTTGTGGCCTTATGTCAGCTGACAGAAGACAGCTGGTTCTATATGTGATTATACAGCAGAACGTGAGTATCAGGAGCAGGGGAACGTAGGGACCTCTGAGATGCTGGCGTGGTACAGAGTTCTCAATCACTGTCTGTTTTGGATGTTTTCATGAATCAGAATGACAAGTGAACAGCCCTGCTATGGAACAGAACAGTAACAGAATCAGGAGCTCCCGCCACCAGCATCCTGCCATCTAACGGGTTCATGACTCACAACAAAATGCAGAGCCTCTCCGCATCTAGCTCACTCACGCTGTGAAAAAAAAGAGGACATGCATACAGCTCATCCCCCTTGCGCTGTGATTCTGGCCTGGAGTCAGCCAGTTTCCAGAAATGGCAGCGAACCGTGACGCATGCTGGGCAGACTCCTTCTGGACCAGTCATGCTTCCCTGCCAGATCTCCCGGTTGACCCCTGCAGGGACCAGGGGCTCAGCTCCAGCATGGAGTAGACAGAAGAAGCATGCCTCGGTGTACCCGTGGGGGATCTAATGAAAACAGCCATATGCTGCAGAAGCTGCCACACAAATTCCAGCACAGCAGAAAAAGTCCCATGCCAGACTTGGCATGCCACATTTCTGTGAGGAAGATGGGTGACCCTCTCCACCCAACTAAGAAGGAATATCCAAAGCATGAAGGGGCCATGTACATTTTAGAACCTGCCCCTTGCTCTCCAGACCATAAGTCCAGAGTTAGAGAAGTGCAGAGAAGGGCTGAAGTTCTCTGTATCCACAAGGCATATAGGAAGCCCATGCATTGCCAACTCTACTGACCTCCATCTCAGACAGAGATGACAAGACACACAGCCCCTTACAGCAGACAAGTCTCTCTGGTCTGTGTTCTCTTCCTCACATCCACTCCTCTGATACCCAACCTCCTTTCTGAATCTCACAGGACTCTTTGATGACATAGAACCTTAGGATTCAGAACCAACACCCATCTCCAAAACCTTCATCTAAGCACCCCTGCAAAGTCTTTTTTTTTTTTTTTTTTTTTTTCTCACATCAAAAGATGGACTTAAGGGCCCTGGGATAAGATGGTGACATGTATAGGGACTCAAGTCTATAATGCCTACCTGATGTCCCACTGTTTGTTTGTAAAGGAAAAGTATAGTAAAGTATTTTGAGGTCCCTGTGCAAAGCAGGTCTCCCTTCTAGGCCTGAATCTAGCTGTATAAACCTTAGGGAGTATTTGGAATTCCTAAACACAGTGGGTCTCCCTGCCTTCCCAGTCAACTGCCCCCTCCCACTCACTCTATTCAGGATGGCTGTGTATGTGGGAATGATGTAGGGGATGGTCACTATAACCTCACCCTGCTATTATGCAGATTAGAGACGGGATTTGTGGCCCTCTCCCCCTAAGCTCCCCCAGCCCCATGCCTTCTTCCCTAGACCATGACCCCTGAGGGAAAGAGGCTGAAAGCAAGCTCCAGGCCTTTGCTTTAAACTGGCAGGTTTTTGTCTGTGGTCAGACGGGAAGGAAGAGGCCGGGCGTGGTGGCGCATGCCTTTAATCCCAGCACTCAGGAGGCAGAGGCAGGCGGATTTCTAAGTTTGAGGCCAGCCTGGTCTACAAAGTGAGTTCCAGGACAGCCAGGGCTATACAGAGAAACCCTGTCTCCAAAAAGCCAAAAAAAAAAAGAAGAAGAAGAATTGGAGGAAGAAGTCAGCCATTTTGGCAGCTCACCATTTTCTTCTTCTTTTTTTTTTTTTTTATTGGATATTTTCTTATTTACATTTCAAATGTTTTCCCCTTTCCAGGTCTCCCTTTGGAAACCCTCTATCCCATCCCTCATCCCCTTGCCTCTATGAGGGTGCTCCCCCACCCACCCACTCCCATCTTCCCTCCCTGGCATTCCTCTACACTGGGGCATTGAACACCCTCAGGCCCAGGGGCCTCTCCTCCCACCTATGTTCAACAAGTCCATCTTCTGCCACATATGTGGCCAGAGTCATGGGTCCCTCCATATGTATTCTTTGGTTAGTGGTCCAGACCCTCCAGAGTCTGGCCAGTTGACACTGCTGCTCCCTCCATGGGGCTGCAAACCCCCTCAGCTCCTTCAGTTCCTTTTCCAACTTCTTCATTCGGACCCTGCTCTCAGTCATCATCTTTAATTTTTTGGACTTTGTCCTTTTCCCTGTCAGAGTTCCTATCAGGGGCTCTGCCTAACTCCTAGTCTCTCACGACCAGATTCCATTTGTCCTTATCACCAGTATAATTCAAAGAGTCTCAGTTAACGCCAAAGCTTTCTTGTCACCTGTGTTAGACATGAAAGGTGACACCGGGAAGCCCCCGAAGATCAATCATTTGGTTTTCCTTGGAGACAACCTGGCAGTAATTCAGACTCAGAGCATGACGGCACGAATGACAGGCCAACTTGAACCCATAGTAAAAGTCAGTAGCCAGGGAGAGACCTTGGGAAAGCAAAGACCTTGCTG
Source organism: Mus minutoides (assembly GCA_902729485.2). Lineage (NCBI taxonomy): Eukaryota > Metazoa > Chordata > Mammalia > Rodentia > Muridae > Mus > Mus minutoides. The sequence goes on from LR749728.1 coordinate 1,866,952, forward strand.
TGCAGACCAGGGTTCCAGACGCCTGGAACTCTCAGTGCTTGGACCAGGAGAGCACAGGTTAAACAGAAAGGTCACAGTGGGTACTGGTCGGGCTCCCAGGATGGCATATGCAAAGGAGATGCAAGCGCTGTACCAGTTCTTCAGAGCGCCATGCACCTCCTGGCCCAGCACCTTGAGAGCTGTTTCCTCAGTTTACCAGTTCACTCCCATTCTTGGGAGTGGTTTCCCTTTTTAATAAATTATTTCTATTTCTGTCCATGTGCACCTGAGGACTCCGACCCATGACCTTTATGCATCCATGGTCAACTAGATTAGGATATTAAAGTCATAGGCAAATGTATCAGATTCCCAGTTTGGCATTCCAAAAGCGCCTACTGTCTGTCATCATTATATATCTAGAACCGAATGGCTCACAGGTGCTGGGAAACCTGGCTGAGCATTCTCGGGAAGATCCTGACTGTCCTCGGGAGGGTCGATACACACTCGGTAACAGCCGCCGGTAATGAACTGAGGCCACAGTGAGATTGCTGTCACTTGTCACTGAGCTGAAATTTGTTCAAAATGAAAAATGTCACCCAAGACCAGAGAAATTTAATCTGATCAGGTGAGAGCAGTTCACCTGCCCCAGAATGTAGAATTGTAGGCATCTGAGACTATGCTCTGTCCCTCTATATCCACAGTGTAGCCAGAAAATAGGAGAGAATAAAATGGTGCGGTATATATAACCCAGCCCTGGGAAGGGCTGAAGCCTATCCAAAGCTCATTTAGTTCCTATACAAATACCATGGGCAGGTGACCTCGTGATGCATATGGCCCTGAGATTTCCAATAGAAATGCTCTTTAACACTAACCAAAGACTGGTCAGTGCACAGATTGTGGCGTTAGGAAACCTCCCCAAGGCCCTTGAGGAATCAGATTGGATCCTAGAGGCTTGTCAATGGTACCATCTCTGTAGACCTGGACCCAGGGCTAGAGCAGAGTCCACCATGTCTTCAAAGAGGCAGGGGGAATGAGGGCAATCAGCACCCTGAAACCAGCTGTCTTTCACTTTCTTTTTAAGATTTATTTTTATATTTTAATTATCCATATGCATGTGTGTCTGTGGGAGAAGGATGTACACATGAGTGTAGGTGTTTATTGAAGCCAGAAGAAGACATTAGATCTATAGTTACAGGCAAGAGCCTCCTGACACGGATGCTAGGACCTGAATTTGAGTCTTCCACAAAAGTAGAATGTGCTCTTAACTGCTAAGCCATTTCTCCAGCTCCTCTCAATCTTCTATGCAGATGGAAGGCCCCAACATGCTACAGGTCTTGTAAACCATTGATTCTGAATCTTGTTAAACAGTGGGTCTCAAACAGGACCTGGAAACAGTCATTTCTTTTCCTTCTTTCCTTACTCCCTTCCCTTTTAAAACACAGACTTACTCTATAGCCCTGTAGCTAAGACTAGCCTCCAACACATGATCCTCTTGTCCCAGCAGCCTGCTCAAGGGTACTGGAATTACAGGCAGAGGCCACCACCCCTGTGGAAGCCAGCCTTCCTAACCAGCTCTGGGCTACACTGATGATTCACAGACCATACTCCAAGCAGTGGGTCTATCTCAGTGTCTGCACTGAAGTTCAGCCTGCATTGGAAACTTGTCAAATCACCACTCAGGGACTGGGAGAGACTAAACGATGACTTGGTGAAAGAAAGGAGAAGGAATACACTTCTAGAGGCCACTGTCCAAGTCAAGCACCAAGCATGTAAGCTCTTGGTTTCTATAACTGGCATGACAGGGGACCATGCACCCCACAAGGGTCATGAAGAACAATGTAGGACATCTGCCAAGGTCCTCAATGGAGGCAGAAGGAATAGGACTACCACTGGAAGACTTCCCAACTGGAGCCAATTGGAGACATCCCAGTATGACCATACACCATGTGTAAGTAGGAATGTTTTTTACTGTTGATATAACTGCTACTAGCAGTGGTCTGGGGTGCCTGCCAGCTTATGTCCTGCCTCCCTAGGTGTCATTGGCTTCCTTGGCAGATATCCATCTCATCGGGGACTTTCTGGCACTTCTGCCCACTCAGACAGTCTCATGTGGTTTCCAGAGGCTAAGCACTGTTGTTTTTTTTTTTTAAAGCCCAAATACCCTGTCACCTTGAATTCTTGCCTGCCCTTTCCCAGGAAGGGACTCCAGAGGCCACAGGTGATTTCTGCAGAGCTGGACGACCAGGAAGGGGAATAAATGTGGGTCCTGATTTTCCTCTGCCATTCGGGGCTGAGGCCACTGGATTCTTTTTCTGGATTCTTCATTCTGAGCTCTTTGAAGGCCATTTCCCCAGGGCTCATTATTAGGCAGGGATATCTGTAGAGGTTAAAAACCTGTCCATTGACCCCATGTCTCCTGCCTCTTTAGTATCAGCCAGACTTAGAAATTTATTTCTAGCAATAGAATGTTATGTTGGGTTAGTCCCCAGGTGGGTTAGAAAGTAGGATCCAAATTTGACCAGGTTGTTTCTTGGGACCCTGGCCATGGAGACCAATATGGTGCTATGAAGAAACCAAACATGAGAAGACAAGCAGGTTTGCCAAGCAACAGTGCCAGCAGAGGACACAGCTAGGGACAGCATCCTCAGCACACAGGAACGAGGGGAGCCTCCTCCGTACCTGGCTCCTGACCTCACATTCACTCTAGCACTAACATATCAGGCTATCATTCCTGAGAACTGCCCAGTCTACATTCATGAACTATATGATGGGTGTTTTTTATTTTTTTTATTTATTTAATAAGGTATCAAGTTTGGTGAGTGTTTGCTACCCAGCATTAGAGAACTTTAGAGTGGATGTTGTTTCTTTGGTATGTATGGGCTTCTCATCTTGTCTCAACCCCCCAACCACTCCCGACTGCCTCCCATCCTCCACCAGACTGATGCAGATAACAGAGTTTGGGACTCTAAGCCTCACACAAACCTCACCCCACAAAGAAAGAAATAACTGAAGATAGACAGGGAGGAGCAGTACTTGGTGACTCTATTCCAAAAACTATGTGCACCAGGATAACAGGTACAGATCATCTGGTAGCTTCCAGCGGTGGCTCTTTCAAACTCTCCCATCTCAGGCACACCATCATCTTCTCCCAACTTGCAGAATCAGCCTTCTTGGCTGCCTTTCCTAATCAAATCAGGGATGAGACTCCATTTGGATACTCAGCCTCGTCTGGGAACTCAGTGCCTAGGGTGGGCCTAAAGGGAGGGTTTTTCCTGTGGTGTTTATTTTACATTACTTTACCATTTGTTGAACTTACTCAATGAGAGGCCTCCACAGTTCAAATATTTAATATTTGTGTTTAAGCATAAGATCACACACCTTCTGAAAATTTATACCTGGCTCTTAGAGGCTGTTACAGACTACCCCAGTACATCATGCAGAGGTATAAAAAACTCATCTTGGGCACTGCAGCAACGGCTCAGCTGTTAAGGCCACTTGTTGTTTTTGCAGAGGACCTGGGTTCAGTTCCCAGAATCCACATCAGGAAGCTCATGGCCACTTGTAAGTCCGGTTTTAGGGGGCCCAGGGGATCCAGTGCCTTGTTCCTGGCCTCTGAAGGCACTGTACATACATGGTGCACATCCAGACAAGCAGGCACATACACACATATACATACATACATACATACACACACACATACATACATACACACACATATACATACACATACACACACATATACATACACATACACACATATATACCTACATGCATACAAACAAATACACACACACACACACACACACACACACACACATGTTTTCTTTTTAAAGAACCTGGCCTGTGAGAGTTAGAGCAACATACTGCCTTCCTTGTCCCTCTCATAAAGCGTACACAATTGCGATTTCCCCAAATTTTTAGAGATGTTAAAACACTCAAAGGATGGTCCTGATGATTCTGGGAGGGTTGACAATGCCCTGAGGAATGATGGGAAGGAGGGGCTGAAGGGACACGTTGTCCCAAGGACAGGACAAGTTGTTTGCAGGTTTCCCCCTTCTCTTTATCCCCACTCTCTGCCACTCTGCCCAGGCCTCAGCTAGCATAGGGCATCAGCCCCGAGGGAGAAGCCCAGGAAAGTCCTGATGGCTGTCAGCACCAAGCTTTTAATCTCCCTCCGCAAAGATCAGGCCCACCAGGCTAGTACAATCTTATCAGAAGCTGATGACAGCCAGAGTCAAGAGAGGAAACGGAGGTGGCTTATCTCTCTCCCTTGCATCCAGCTGGAAGGTGAGCTGTTTGTTCTCAGGGGGAGGCCAGAGAGCCCTGGGTCATTGTACTTGGTGGAGAACAAAAGAAGGTCAAATGTCCTTAGAAGAGGGGGGTCTCTGGGAAGGAGGGGTCCTCTAGGCTGAGGGCCGGGAGAATCTGTATGCTTTAGAGTCATCAGCACATGCCTGTGAGTGGGGTGCACAGAAAGATCATCAGCACTTCTAAGTGGATGCCAAGGAAATATCTTGCTAGGAGTCCCAGAGCAATAGAGCCAGACACAAGCCTGGGTCTGTCAGCTGAATGAGAGGAACAGCTGCCGTCTTCCTCACACTTGACCCTCTCCCCACCTTGAAAGAGAAGAGAGAGGTGTTCGCCTAGATCGGATGCCCCAGGGGGAGCAGCTAGTCCTTCCACAAGCAAAGTGAGCCCCCAGAGAAGGGATACATCCTTTTTAAGATGGGGCATTGATTTCTGGGTAGGCAAAAAGAGATGAGACAAGGAGTCGGTTGGGTTGGGGAAGGGTGGTGAATAATCAAAAGAGGGCAGCAAGAGAGAGGGCAGCTGGCGAGTGGGAAGGGAAGGCAGAGAGCAGAGCACTGGCAATTACTAGGCACTGCAGCTGAGTCTAAGGACTTCCAGAGAGAGCATCTCCCATTTGTTCCCATGACAACGGAGGCCCGGCCCTTCCTTTAGGTATTTGGGTCTAGAAGCAAATGAGGAAGATCAAAGGCACTGAACGTGGTAGTAGTTACCATTACTGTTCTCTATCACCCAGTCTGAAAACAGGGGTAACCATTGGTGATTATTGATGAGAGCCATTACTGAAGATGCCACTATCCTACCCAGTAAGTAGAGCTCAGAGACAACCATATCACACCCGAAAGCAACTCTATAGCCTCACAACCTCTCTCCATCTCATCCAGGCTTTCATGAGTTAAAGTCTAGTTCTGATACGTGTAAAACTTGAGCACGTGGCCCAGCTCCTCTCAGCCAGTGTCCTCACCTGTTCTCCTAAGCATCAGACGATAGTGGCAGTGTTAGCAATGTCATTCATTATCCAAAGAATAGGTTATGCCAGTCACCTACAAACAGAAGGTCATACCTGGCTGAGGACCCGTGCTCTCTGTTCTTTATAAAAGCAGTGTTTTGATCTCAACTCTGACTTTGCACCTCTCTTGGGACCATTGCTTGTCTGAGACTACTGGTCTATAGAGAGGGCAGATAGAAAGTGCCTTTGCAGAGTAAATATTTGGGGCTGTTCCAACAGTCTCTTTTGTGACTATTCAACTCCGACCTTGTACTATAAAGCAGCCATGACCATAAGTAAACCAGTGTGGCTAGGTTTTAATAAAAGTTTATTTACAAACATTGGAAGTTGGGCGATCTGTTCCAGAAGCTATATTTTTTTCTAGCCTTTGGGAGCAGGCAGGCAAAACAAAGAACACATTAGACATGTTCACTAACAGCAGGCTGCAATCACTGTTGTCGTAGCTGAGAAGAAACCCAGGCCCCAAGTTCTCCACAGCTCGGGTCAGCTTCAGCATCTTCCTTGTCCGTGTTATGGGTCAAGCAGACAATGCATGAACCCATGTCTGTATCCTCACCACTTCCTCCAGAGTGGAGGATCTGCTACCCACCATCACACCTGAAAGTTCAGAGAATTGTCGAATCCTGGGCCTCGTCTCAGGTCGGCAGAGGCAGAACCTGTCTTTGAACAAGATCCCGAGTGCCATCTCTACTCTCAGCTCTCACCAGGCTGAGACAAGTCTTCCCATGGAGATGGTTTGCTCCCCAACTAGGCTCACCATCCATGTCTCTGAGTACACACCCCAACTAGAAGACCCCTCCCCCCAGTCAGTGTGCTCATGTGGAATCCCCTTGGTGGCATCCACAGAAATGTTACCAAGGCCTCTGCTCAGTCAAGATGCCCTCCACCTGGCTTATGAAACCCTGTTGATCTCTTCAGCATCAGGTGGCTCAGACTCTCAGTGTTGACACTTCATAGTTGCCTGGCAACAGCCAGGTGTGCCTGACTCACAAAAGGGGTTGCTTGCCTCCTCACTCTCTTGCCCTCTTCTCTTCTCCTCTTGCTCTTGTTCCCTTACCCTCTCCCCACTCCCTCTCTCTGCCTTTCTCTGTCTCTACTCCCTCTACTCCTCTCCTCGTGCCCTAAATAAACTATACTATACTATATCATCATGTGATATATCATCATGTGATATACTATACTATATCATCATGTGATATATATACTAAACTATTCTATACTATATCATCATATGGCTGGTCCTTTGGGGGAAGGGATGCCTCAGCATGGGCCCACAGAGTCACCCCCTTCCCCCACTCCATACCATGGCCTCTACCAAACATACCTACCCCCCCCCCATCAAAGCACAACACTCAGGGCCTCCCAGGCAGGCAGTCCCTTCATGGTCTCTCTGCCCCATCTCTTCCCTGAGAACGAGCTTCCTAGCTTGAGCGTCCTACTAGGGAACAGCCTGGCACCACACTGCTTAATACTCTTATCCCCCGTGGCTGCAGAGATCTTGACATGTACCTCCCTAAGTAGGTACACAGGAAGTACAAATCATAAGTCAACTCCAAGCCTTGGTGGGAACTAAAACGAAGCTCTATCTCCTTGACAAATTCTGTGCTAGGCATGGTGGCTTATGCCTGTAATTCCAGCACTTTGGAAACTGAGACAGGAAGATTACCATGAGATTAAGGCCAACCTGGAACACCTAGTAAAATTTAAATTTAGAATGATTTTTAAGTACCCATTTCATGCTGGAATATCTCAGATCTATTAGATAGGACCATTTAAGTTCACATGCTTTCGTTTCCTCTTTGACTGTGATGTTTGTAGATGGCCCGAGTGGCCTGTTGTACAGTTCTACTGGACAGTTCTGGTGGCGGGATGGTGTTAAGGTTAAGAAGGCAGGGACCAGCTGCCTATGGAGAGGAAGATCTTATTCATGACTATCGAAAGAGAGGTTTTGTAACAAGGGTTGTGGGTCAGAGTGCCTCACAAGTGCAGCCAGGCTGAGTGGGGTGACTGGAGCCAGACTGAGGGAGTCAGTAGATGGAGAGTGACCAAGGGGAGGCATAGAGGGTGAGGGGGCTCTTGTTACAGTGGCCTTGGTAAAGAATAGATGGGTGACTTCCTTATATACAGGAAGTTGGGATGAAGCTCAGACCAACCAGATCTTAGGAGAGATCAAAGGAGGGCAAGTGTACCCAGCACACACAGACCTGGTTACAAGATGTGCTGAGCAAGCTTTGGGTTGAATGGTGTATGGGGTCAAGACCAAGGAGCTCACTGAAGAGAGGGCTCTGAGAAGCCTGGTTATCGCCTGGTCTAGGAAAGAATGTATGCCAGCCTCAATCCTGTTCAAGCCTGTCAACGGTGGGTCTTATTTGGGTCTTGTCTCCTTATCTGGTAAATGGGTCCTCAAAGAGGACACATTCACTTCTCTGCCAGCACTGTTATCCATTCATTATGTTAGATGGGCCTTAAAAACACAAGAAAACACAGCAGAGGGTGGTCCCTGGCCTCCTGTAGATAAAGACAGCTCTGACCACTAGACCCACATGGGAAACCTCACCCCACCCCCTAGCCCTCATTGGATAATGCCGGCTCTAGTCACTGGATCCACATGGGGCCCAGAGCCCTCTAAAAGAGACAATATTTGCCACTGGGCCATCCATGGGTAAAGTCACTTGTCTGTCACTTACCTTTGGAATAAGGTTTTTCTAGGAGATTCCTGTTGCCAGCAAAGACCTTGGGTAAACCAGCAATGACAAAGATGTCTCTCTCCCAGTGTCCACTTTGGCTCAGGTAGCTAAAAACCTCATTGCGCCTGAGATTTGCTGGGGGCTCAGCCCTCGGGTGATTTAAGAACACCCAGGTGAGGCAGAAATTCCAACAAACTTTCCTTCTGGGCTATGCATGCTGGGAAGGAAGGTCTGAGGCCATAGGGAATATTTCTCCCCTCCCATGTCCACAGCAGAGACCTGCCTTGGCCAGGAAGGGCAGCAGTCTAGTGTGCATTTGTTGCCAGTGTGTGTGTGTGTGTGTATGTGTGCGTGTGCGTGTTCGTGTGTGTGTGTGTGTGTGTGTGTGTGTGTGTGTGTGTGTGTGTGTTAGGAGCAGTATTAAGGACTTTGTTCCAATTGCATTTGATGACATGTTTCACTCTGCTGTTGCCCAGTATAGTAAAGGGAATAAATCCACTGCCACTCCTTGCTCTTGCTCCTTAATCCTCTCCAAGTCTCCTTCAGTATTGCACCCCACACCCAGCCTGCCACGGAGCCACCCAGACAGCTCTTAGTACCAGCATCCAGGGTTTACTGCACATCAAGAGGTCAGAGTCTTCCAGGAAGCCTGGAACCTGGAAATTGGCTTCGTGACCACTCCCTGGGCAACTACAACTGTAGTCGTGGTCAAAAACTTCTGCTGGGTCTCCACCTGGCTGGCTACTAGCTACCCTGGGAAGCTTTAAAGTCCTGATGATGCCCAGAGAATCTAAATGATCATGTCTGCAGGGCTTGGCATGTCCTCAGAATCTCGCTTAGTCAAGAGCCACTGCACAAGCACTTAAGCAAATTCCTGCAATCATTACCCACAGAGGCATCTCTCCTAAGGCTCTCTTGGAAGCTCATGACTCAAAGTTCAGCTCCCAGGCTCTGTGATGCCCCGGGACAGGGACACTGGACACGTAACTCAGCTCTGCGCATGTGTGGTAACAGATGTGTTAGCCAGGAGCAAAGCCCGTAGGCCTGAGGTATGCAAACTCCAGGTACTGCTCGACCTCTGGCCCCTGTGCCAGCAGCAGCACAGAACATTGTTGGAAATGCAAATCCCTGGATGAGAGCTAGGACCCAGGGGACCAGAGGGGATTGCTGAGGCGACCCAGATGATGGAGTTTAAGAAGCACACATACAAGTTCACATCTGAGGACTCCATAGGAGTCTCCTGCCAGCTCTGCCCATACTCTTCCTCTTGGGACAAGGACCCCCACAAACACAAGGCTTACAGGAACCACAGATGAAAATGTTTCTAGCATGATACTTTGAGAAGCCCTAATTGGAAACCCCCAATTGTTTATCCCGCACTGTCTCTAGCATCCCACTCTTTCACCTTTTCCCCCAAAGCTTGGAACCCCACCCAAATGACTCTAAAACATTAACACAAATTGTCCCGATCCACAGGGGACCTGTTTGTATCCAGGGCTCCCCAGAAGCTTCTAAAAGGATAAAACTAGCCAATAACTCCCGACCTTGCTGGGTGGGACTCATTTGTTTATAATAAAGCTCCTGGCCTCATACTTCCTGGTAGACTTGAACAGCACAAACTGGCTGGTCTGACCCTTTGCTGTTGCTTCCTCCACCACGCCTTCAATGGGGCAGAGGATCCTGCCTACCGCATACTCCACTCTGACTTCCCAGTGCTTTTTTATGGCCGGTGCTTGGTAGCTCCCACGTCTCCCAAGGAGCGTGCGCTGGCAGGGGCTGGCTCGCATCCAGCCTCACAGAGAACAGCAGGCACAGGCTGGCAACCGATAGAGTAGCAAAGCCCTGTGTCTCCGGCTCAGACTTCCTGGGCATTCAGCCTTTCCCGCTCTGCTCTGCGGCTGCTATCTCTGAGGGGGCTTGCCTTTTAATTTGTTTCTGCGGCAGCCCTGCTAACAAATGGGACCCAGCTGAAGAGCCGTCTCAGGAACAATGACTGCTCAGTTCTACAGCCAATTTGTCCCGGGAACCTTTTGTTGTGAATCCTCAGAGCCCATTAACCCCTGAACCTGGGAGATGCTATCTCCCCAGGGATGAATTACCTTTCTTTCCAGACACGTGTTTGCTCATTTAGTTCCTGCTTCATAAAAGCAACCCAGTTTGGGGCTGTCTTCCAGCAATTGAGGGGAAGAGCTGCCCCATAGAGTTCATAACTCAGATGGAACAGCTAGCTGTGCCCTCCAGTGACAGCTGGCATTTGCTGTGCTGTTACTATGAGGGAAGGACTACCCAAAAATCATTAATTAATCTTCACCAGTGCCCTGGGTTCTGAAGCACAGAGAAGTTAAGCTACTTGCCCAAGAGCTCTCAGCACGAAAGCAATAGTGCGGTGGTTTGAAGCCCACTCTCTTATTGGCAGGCTGATGTGATCTGCCCCCAGGTCTCTTCTCACTGGGACTGTGCTCTGGGTTGGGCTTTTGAGTGGCAGGAAGGAAGAGGTGGCCAGTCTCTATGGGTCTCAGGAAGGCAGTGCGCTTTGAGAACGGATGCCTGTTGACAACAGTGTCATGCAACTTGTGGGCTTTGTGTTCAGTTGCGCACAGTGTTTTAATTATATGGGTAAAGGGAGAGAAGAATGGTCCTGAACGCTGTACGTCTCTGTTACCAAATAGCATAATGGAGCTAGGAGGAAGTGGCCGGTTATCTTTGAGTAGATCTTTCTCTGGAAATCTCTAGAAATCTCTGAACTGGCTCATCCCCCAAACTAAGTTTCTGGTTGTTGAGTGTTGGGTTAGCCTGCATGCAGAATAAAAATAACTAAAATGTAATTGGTTCTCTTCTTCAATGGGTTATTTGAAAGCGTCTATGTATGTGTGGTATGTATTCTTAGCTTCCTTGCATGTGTAGATGTGTATATTCATGTGAAGGCCAGAGGTGGATGTCAACTGTTTTCCTTGACTATTCCAAACCTTACATGGAGACAGGTCTCTCGCTGAAACTGGAGCCTACAGATTTGACCAGTCTTGCTGGCTAGTTCACTCTAATCATCTCTCTCCTCCCCACCTGCTGGGCCTCTCTATAGATGCTGGGGTCTGAACCCTGATGATCGTGCTCCCCTGGCAAGCACCTGACCTGCTGAGCCGGCCCTCCAGCTGTAAGGGCCGTTCTTTAGCTCAGTATATTCAACCTCCACCCTGGAATCATGGGGCGGGGACTTAAAAGCAAAATCATGCCCTGTACGCTGTTCCCCAAGGAACAACTGTATCAGTGTCCGGCCATGAGCATTCCTACCGCTTATTTCAGCGTTCAGCATGGTTGAAAAGTAAAGCTTTATCATAAAGCAAGTCTTGCAATTTCCTGACTATGTGATAGTGTTGCAGAGTCAGCTGGGTTCTCCCATCTTTCCAGGCTTCTTGCATTTCAAGCAGCAGGCACTTGTTCTCAAGGTGGCTGTTTGGTCCATCAGAGCTACTGAAGCTCTAGCCATTACACTTGGACTCTGGGTGTGGTGGTTTGAATAGGCTTGGCTCATGGGAAGTGACACTATTAGGAGATGTGTCCTTCTTGGAGTAGTTGTGGCCTTATTGGAGGAAGTGTGTCACTGTGGGGGTGGGGGTTGGAGGTCTCCTCCTATGCTAGGCTCCACCCATTGTGGAAGAGAGCTTCTTCCTAGCTGCCTGAAGATGCCAGTCTCTCCTGGGTGCCTTCAGATCAAGATGCAGAACTCTGAGCTCCTTCTTCAGCACCATGTCTGCCTGCATGCTGCCATGCTTCCTGCTATGATGATAACAGACTAAACCTCTGAAACTGTAAGCCAGCCCCCAGTTAAATGTTTGCCTTTAAAAGACTTGCCTTGGTCATGGTGTCTCTTCACAACAATGGAAACCCTAAGACCAGATGGGGAAAAGACAGAAGGAAAGACAGAATGTTACAATACCTAGCTCCTGTGGGCTGAACTGTGAACATATATTTGTTCAAGCCTTCATCTGTGTTTGGAAGAAGTAGTTAAGATTAGATAAGGTCTTAGCCGTGGAGTCCTGACATCACAGAATGGATGCCTTTTCCGATGTGGAAAAGGTCACTTTCTTATTCTTACATGAAAATGTAGAAGAACACAGACCAGGGTAAGAGCTGACAGTGTGACAGCCAGGGCACCCCACAAGCACTGAGATTGTTAATATGTGTGGTGCAAACCCAAGACAGAGACATCAAGACTGAGTCTACTCAGAATCCTTCTGGGAGGCTTTATCTGGGTATCTTATTGGCCAGTCTTACAACTGTAGAAAAGGCCGGCAAGAGACATTATTTTCTGGGTCCATGGCTACCTCCAATATAGTTAGGTCCTGTGACAGAGGACACAGGGGAGCCTACTCATTGCCAGTAAACAACATCTTGTCTAGCAGCAACGTGAAGGAGGAAGAGGGCAAGAGAGTGAGAGAGGTGAGATTTAGTAGATCACCATAGAGTGGGGAGCGAGCTTGGGAACTTCGTGTGATTTAGGGAAAGCAGGGATAAGGAAAACGGGCCTCCCCTCCTTCTCCCTCCCTACTCTCTTCACAGCATGCCAGCTGTTACAGGGCAACCTTATGCAGAGTCCAGTTTTGAGAAATGCTGCCTATCCCTGGCCTGGCCTCGAGGTTTCTGATGGGTATCATCAGTGGTAGAGGGCGCTGCTTAGAAGGCCTGTCCAGGCAGTGTCAGGAGGGCTTCGTCCAAGCTGGGCAATCAGAGATAGCCAGTAGGCACTGTCCAGAACACAGACAGGGAGTCCCTTCCTCACTGAACAGACATGTCAATATAGCTGATTATCATGTGCCGTGTGCTGATCTCAGCACACAGCCAGGATCTCAGTCTCAGATGTGAGGACAGACAAGCATGTCAGAGGTGATGGAGAAGGAATGAGGCAGCTGTAGCTATAAACTTAAGCTGCTCTTATTGGGAAACTAGGAGATGACTTATAGGAACAATCTAGAAGATCCAGGGAGAGAATGTTCCGGGCCATGTATGAAGAGGAGCAGGTACGTAGGAGGAATAGACAGGAAACCAAAGACCACTGCCCTGTGTTAAGGAGACAGAGATGAGGACACAGAGAAAGGGGCACTGGACTTGAACAATACAGAGATAATGGGTAAAGTTCTTGCTTTATACTGAAGTACAGTGGGGAGGGTGGTACAGGACCATTGGAGCCAAGATATGGTATCCCTCACTTATGGTTTCAAAACCACCATGGCCGCCATGTGATCGGTGCTTGGCAGAAGGGCAAGGCTGGAAGCAAGAGACAATGGGACATTCTTCCTTGACCCATCAAAGACACAGTATAGGGACAGTGTTGGACAAGCAGAGTTTGGCATGCTTGGGGCTCCTGTCTCTGTAAATACAATTCTACTGGAACACAGGCATACCCATGATTGTGAATCATCCCTGACTTGATTGACACCAAAGCTGAGCTGAAGCATTACTTCACAGATGTGTAGCCTGCAAGTATTTCCTATCTGTCCCCTTTAAACAAAACACTGGCATGCTAGACATGAGCCAGCAAGCCTACAAAGCCAGCACTCAGAAGGTAGAAGCAGGAATGGGCAGAAGACCAAGGATATTCTTGTCTACATAATGAGGTCAAGCCTAGGCTATCTGACATCTGCATCTAATGAAAAGTTTGCAGAAAAAAAAATGGTAATGATAACGGGAAGTGAGTGGGGAGGGGAGAGACACTGGATTCATTCCAGAACATGGGCCAGAGGATCCATTGGTGGACTACATGTGGACAAGGGAAAGGTAGCAGCGGACCACTGTCCTTTGTGCTTGAGGAACTGGGAGCAGAACAGAGCCATTTGCTGAGATGAAAAGGTCGCGTTTAGATGAGAAAACCTAGGTCACAGTTGATTAGGGGGATCCCACCTCCTGGCCCCAGACAGCTCGTCCGCCCCTGTGACGGCTGGGAGGTAGCCAGCCTCTCCCATGAGTGTTCAGCAAATAGAAAGGCCAGAGACATGAGGGGGCTGAAACAGGGGTGGGGGGATGAGTCTCCCCAATAACAGCAGCAGCTGTGTTCTACACCATATGCAGCTACTGAGCTACCCACCTTACACATCGTCACCCACCTAAATTAGTCATTCAGTGACATCAACAAGGTTAGCATCTCCCAGTTTGATTTACGGGGACATAAAATAGAGCAAGTTTAAGTACTGTGTGTGTGTGTGTGTGTGTGTGTGTGTGTGTGTGTGTGTTAACATGCATGTGTGCATGTAAAGATTGCAGGTGCTTTGCTCAATCACTTGCCACCTTATTTTTTGAGACAGGGTCTCTCCCCGAACCTGAAGCTTCCTATCAGGCGTGGGTGTCTGGCCAGCAGGTCCTTGGCTCCCTGACACTGGGATTACAGCCATGTCTCCACAACTGGCTTCTTTACACAGGTCCTGGAGGATAAACTCAGGCTGTCCTGTTGACTTGGCAAGCATTTTGTTCCCAAGATATCTCCTCAGTCCCAAGTAGGTTATTTCTTCTCAGGCCTTGCACCAGGGTGGGAAGCAAGACACACAGAGAGAAAAACAGTTTCTGGGGAGCAGGAACAAGCACCCCGGCACATGCCTCCAACACACATCCCCCAACGCCAGGCAGTATGGCTGTTTCAGTGATCAAAACTGGCTCAGCTGAAAGATCTGGTGGCTGAGCCCTCTTCTGCATTGAGTGTCTGGCGCACACTGGCACTGGCCAGTACTTGCCCCAAGATGGCTCTGTTAAGGTAACCCTGGGCCACTCTCCCCCTCACAGCAAACTCAGGAGCCACCTCCTGCCTCCCCTGCGGCCTTTCCACGTGGCTGGATGTATTTTCACAACAATTTATGGTTACATTAAATATTAAAAGCACTCTGCAGGTGGTGTTTACTGTCTGAAGAGTTAACAAATGTATGTTATGCTGGATAAAACAGCAGAACCTATTTGGAACACTGATTGCTGGCGCTGGGCACAAGCAAGGTGACAGCCATTTCCATATTTTAATGAAACAGTGCTTTCAGAGCAGCCCTTTGCTGCGAAGGGACAGGAAGATCACACAGGACACAGGGCTGGAGACAGAGGATGAAGGGGCACAGTGTATACGGCTGTTGCACAGGCCAGGGTTCACAGCCCAGCCTGGGCTACCTCTTGGCCTAATGAGATAATTACACGATGCTGTTTGTACTGTGGGGTCTTCACTGTGAATCCAGGACTTGGGTGAGTCTATTATTTGCATCATATACTCCTTCGTTCCTATTGTGAGTATCCACTGAGTTCCCTAGCACCGAACAAAGGGAGAGGCAGCTCCTCTTGGAGCTTCCATAGCATAGACTGAAGGCAGATCAGAAGTCAACTCAAAATAAAAATGACAACTGTCTGATGAGGAATGGCCTTCCCTGGGGATTTGCCTAAAAGACAGCAGGAATCAGCCCTGGGGACGGCCAGGCAGACAGAACAGCCCATGCAAAGGCCCTGCAGCAGAAGTGTATGGTACTATCTAGTCCCTGACAGGAAGCCAATGCCATCCTACAGGCAGGCCTAAGAGTGGAGAAGGCAGTAGGTGACATCATAATCCTGTTGAGCAGATAAGACAGCCAGAGGGTGGAGATAGATGTTAATGGGTACAGTCCAGGTCCTGTAGACAGGAACTCCCTTCTGACTGAGGAAGTCCACATAGGTCCAGGAAAAGCCTGAATACCTAGATCCTTCTCTGTGGACCACTCTGGGGGACACTAAGACTGATGGAGACTGTGCAATGATCATGAGGACAGCAAGGAGCCCCACTTGCTATCTCTGCCACATTCTGGATGCTGCTTCTGTTCCAGCTTTTACCAGTCATAGCCAAGGGTTCTCTTGTTCACCCAAATAGACATCATGGCGAGCAAGGAGAAATTCTTCCAAGGCTGCTGCTGCTCTCTGGGAGCTCTTCTTATCCTCAGCGCTTGGCAGCGATGGGCAGTGGGCAGTGGGCACCCAATGATGTTACCGTCCCTGTGCAGACCTTGGGGACTGAGACCATGGCCTCGGGCCATGGCCAGTGTTGCAGCTTTTGTCCTGGGGTCTGAGACCCTCGGCCCTGAGGACCTGGCAGTCCTCTGTACTCTTCTGGCAACCAAGGCTGCTAAGTGCCTCTAGGTACCTGCCCCTGTGGTATCTGTGTTTAGAAGCAAGGGCAGCCAGCAGGCCACTCAGAACTGGGCATCAGACATGATGGGTAGCCCTCAGCCATGGGCACCCACTGCCTGTGGGATTGCCAACCCTAGGAAGGATGATGATAGATGGATAGAATCCCTGGCAGGCTGTCAATCAGCAGAAGCCAGGTCCTTCATCTGTCAATCTCTCAGAAGCCAGGGCCTGGACAAAACTAGACTGTTGAGGTACACAGCCTCAGAGCTGAGGATTGAAAATCCGACACAAGCTGCGGGATCCTCTTCAGCTATCAAGTTGTGCCAATTCTGACCCATTCTTGTCAATCAACAAGATGTAACATCGCTCGGCTGTCTGATATTTCTGGCATCTTGTGTCTGTCACTGCTGCAGCCACTGAAAGCAGGCATGGAAAGGTCCCTGGGAAGAGGCCTTTTGTTGGGCATCGTGGTACAAACCTGGAGAGGCAGCAGGGAGAAGTCTCTCAGGTGGCTCATTCACTCACCTTGAGCAGCCTTCTTAAGCATAAGACCAAGAAGGGGTGGTTATTCAATTACAGACATTTGCTGGAGCCAATCACAGCCTTGCCTGGTAGTGCCAATCATAGTCACTGGCCAATCATAGCCTTGCACCTTAGCATCAATCAGAATAATCTCTCTGATGGGGATCTGCTCCCTGCTAGCCAAAGTGAAAATGGTCACGGGGTCATCCCAGAGTCCACTAAGGTTTATGCTTGCAAACTGCCTGACACAAACTATTTCAAACAGCCCTTGTTGGTCCTACACCTCCTGAAGCCTTGGCTATCAGCTGCTATCTTTACACCCATATCTCCAGGCATCCATAGAACAATCAAGATGGCTCTCACAGGCACGAGTGGGCAAGCCGCCTGCTAGACTCAGAGTCCTCTTGCTCAAGACAGCTCACACACCAGAGAGTCCAGTAGCTGCTAATTGGGAAGTCAATTACCCCAGTCCAGTGTCTTTGCTTGCTTACAGGAAAAAGACCACCGGGAGTGCTCACAATAAAAGCTTACCATTAACGCAAAGAGTGATTTCTAACAGATGTTAACGCTGTCTATCCCTGCCCAGTACTCAGAGAAAAGCGCTTTCCCTCTGCAGCCGCCTCTGTCCATGTGTGGATACATACAGAGCACATGCACTGAATTTCAGAGTAGCTCTTCCAGATAGCTATTATTCTCTGCATATCTACAGATGGGGAAACTGAGGCAGAGAAGCTAGAGAGCTCTGCCTACATCTCCACAGCTAGTTTGTGGCTAAGCATAGACTTGAACCCAGCTACCCCCGGGGTCTGCCATTCTGATTCCCCAAGGTAATGTGATGTTTTGTCTCTGGTAGGACTCCAGCTGGAAACAGAGTAGGGGTCAGCCCTGCATTCAGTCCTTTCCCCTGCACCCCAAAACACTGAGGTCATGCCACCAACCGCTGCTTTTTCCTTTCTCTTAGTCCCTAGCTGATTTAGTGTGAATAAATATCCCACAGAGCACACACATTTGCTGGGCTGTGCATCTGAAACATGACGTTGTCACAGGCTCCCAGAAGGAGCTTGCCCCGACGGCTTCTCTGTAGATAATGAACTTGACCCAGGAGCATTTCTCAGGTCTCCCTGCTGTGATTCTCCACTGCACATCCTGGGACTGATATAGATGGAGGGTTAGGAAGGCCAGAAGTTCAGAAAGGGCTCACCAGCCCCTTACAGCCATGCTCCTAAAGATAAGTCAGCTCCATGCTACCAACCCAGAAACCAAAGCTCAGGACAACAGGGCTAGCAAGGGGTGGTACTTAATCCTCAGGAGCTCTGGGCCCTAAACCCTCCTTCTTCCTAAACCCTAATCCCATCAGGATTATCTCAATGAAGGATTTCCAGAGCCCAGAGCCAGGGTAACCTAGCCAGTGTCAAAGAGTAAGAAGGGAAGACAAAGAGCCCATCTCTGACGAGTAGGAAGACAGAATCTATGACGGACAGGATATAGCACTACACTGTGCATTGAGCTGGATAATTCCTTTTGTAGGCTATTGTTGTATATCATAGGACATACTTAGTGGCGTCTTCAGCTTTAATCTACCAGACATAAGTAATGGACATCAGTCAGCCCTTTGCGCCAGCCTGTGACAATGGACTCTTCAAACATGACAAATGTCCTGTGGGGTTGCAGGTAGCGATGGAGCCCCTGGTTCCTTTGCTTTATTTATTTTTCCATATATATATATATATCTCAAATACCCAATTTTCTAGGTGCCAACTCACATTGAAAGTGATCATCCCCATAGCATCACAAGGTTAGGTTCTGGCAGACCCGGGGTTAGAACACTGGCATCCTCCAGCCCTCTGCTTGCTGTTTACAACAAGCCTATGGGAGCCACCCTGAGGGCCCTGCCTCCAAAACCCCCTCTCTTTTTTGGAGCCCCTCCCAGCTTCTCCTGCAGGCGGCCTCCTTCTGCCTTCTCTGATTCCAGAAAGCAGGGACTGTGTCTCCTTCCCACCTCCCAGCATCCTGCATCCAGCATCCCTGCCAAGGATCCAGGCCCAGCCAGGCTTGCCTTCTCACCCTAGGAGCCAGGCCCTGCTCTCCTAGTGGAGCTATCTTAGGGATCACTTGTGTGGTGCAGCCTGTAGTGAAGGGATGGCCATGGGAAGAGGGAAGCCATGGGTAGGTAACAATTCACACAGCCAACTACCTCAACCCTGAGGTTCTTCACCGGGGATGGGTGCTGGGAGCAGGAAGTTGGCAGGAAACAGTGGGCTGCAGCTCCTCCTCCTCCTCCTCCTCCTCCTCCTCTGCTTCCTCCTCTTCTTCCTCTTCCTCCTCCTGCCCCTCATGCTCCTGTTCCTCCTGCTCCTAGGTGATAGAGACAGTTTTAAACTCAGACCTCTGGTTCTAGTAAACTTTATAGTAATCCAAAGTATCAGAGTCCTCAGATCTCTGCCATGAGCCTGGCAAGCTGGTTTGCATACCCCTGAGTTATCACCCACTTGAGTTACCTGTATATCTTCATATACCTGGTGTGACTTAACTCCAAGACGTGAGAGCACTGGATCTTTGCCAACATACATTGTTAAGATTTGGTGGACACCAAAAGTTGTCCATGCCTTTATAAGCCCCACTCTTTAACATCTTTCTCTATGACCCAGTTTTCTTTTTCTTTTCTTTTCTTTTTTTTTTTCTTTTTTTTTTGGAAGACCATTTCTATAGATCTATTCACAGCCTAGAGAGCTAGGCTTCCTCCACAGAGAACCCCTGGCTCCTGGAAGGGGAAGGGGCTGCAGCCTGCCTGTACCCCCAGCTCCTGACATGCTTTGGCACTCACCACCCTGCACCTGGTCTCCATCAGCCACTGCTCTCTCACAGCTGGAGCCTGCATCCTTCTGGAAACCTCTGCCCTTCTAGAGATGGCCCTGAACACAGAAGTATTGGCAAAACAAAGGGAAGCACTCCATCATGTCACCCCTCATTAGGCCACTCCAGGGACACTCCACAGTGAGCCTGTAGGACTGTGTCACAGGTACCCTCCATAGGTTTTGGTCTATGTTTTCCTCACTCTCTCTTTTCACGCCTATTGCCCTATCCCACCACCCTGTCACCAGCTCCCTGAAGGATGTTCATAAAGCATCCTTCAAACATTCCACCACCCCCCCAGGCTTGCTCCTCGGGAAAACTGTGTAAGAAAGCCTGGCACTAGGCCTTAAGGACCTCCACTCTCCATGCCTCCCAGTCACATCCCATATGCCGAATGGGGAAATACCAGGGTCTTAGAATTCTAGCGCTGTGAAGCAAAAGTGAAGGCATGGGATATTAAGGGAAAGATTCCATCCCAATTACAGCTTAGAAAGCTTAGTGATAAAGCCCTCTAATAGGGTGGTATCACCAGGATGCTGGGAGCGGGTAAATTGGCTTGTGAATGGCAACTAGCCAATACCTAAGAATGTAACAAGGTGGTCAGTAAACCCTGGCAACTTGGATTTGGCCATAGTGGGAAGGTTTACACCATCACAATGGCTGGGAGCTACCATGGGGGCTATTCTCATCCCTTCCCTAGGGATATCACCACTATCACTGCATATCACTGCGCACAACTCTCCAGATTACAGACAACCTGGGCAACACTTAGGTGCTTTAAACTGTGGGTTCTGCAGTCAGGCAGCCTTGAGTCCAACTGTATTATTGCTAGCTACATTTGTGGTCTTCTCTGGAGTAAGGTCTCTCAGCTATTAGCATGATCAATATGAGGACTGCTGAGCTAGTGCCCTGTTTGCAGAAGCAGCTCAAGGCATGCCAGCTAGAAAGTGAAAAAAAAAAAAAAAACCACAAGAAGCAGTCTAAGGAGATAGCTCAATCAATAAAGTCCTTGCCTTACACGCACTAGGACCTGAGTTCAATCCCCAAAACCTACATTTTAAACAACCCATCATGATGATACACTCTTGCATCCCATAGCTGCAGAAGCAGATTCTATGGACAGATCCATAGGTTTGCTGACCAGCCAGCCTAGCTGAATCAGGGAGTTCCAGGTTCACTAAGAGATCCTATATAAATAAACAAGGTGATAAGTCACACACACACACACACACACACATACACACACACACACACACCGACGGATGGGCAGGGGTGGGGGCACAGAAAAACCCAGGTTATGGAATAGGGATCACAGCCCCGGTGCCCACAGGTCAGCAGCATCTACCCCAGGGTTTCCCTCTTCAGATGTCAGCTCAACCATCTCCCCAGAGCAGTGGTGCTGCGCTGCTTGAGAAAGATGATCTGATGTTCTCAGCTCAGGCTTGCTGTGCAGAAGCCACACCTGCCCATTCTGTTGACTCCTCAAAGGGAGAAAGTTCTAGAATGTGTCCTCAATGTCTTTGGGAGCTGGTTAATTAGTAGGTAGCTGTGTCTGGGCAGCTGAAATCACACAGCCCTGATCACAGGACCCACACTCCTGTATTATTATAATAATACAGAATCCACCTGTCATATTCAGAGTTAGGAAGGTGTGGCCAGCCCTGTCAATTGCAAGTCTTGTCTCTCTGCATTCACTTTCTACAGCTGGTGACTTCCCAGATCTGATCACCTCTGGCTCAGACACAGGATACATATGTCTGGAATAGCCTTTCTCAGCTGTGATTACCAGAATTAAGTGGCTCAGTTCCCAGCTTTCTTCCTCTTGGATAAGGCTGCTCTGTGGTATGATCAAGTGTCTCCCAGAAGGCAACACTAAGACAGAGCCCAGTTATCCAACAGATACGCTTGTTCCTGCCACTTGCCCTCTGATTCAATGCCCCATTCCCCAACCAAAGCTTACCTGCAAATGTTTGTATTAGTCCCTTTCCAATTGCTGTAACAAAAGGCCCCAAGCTGGGGACTTACAAAATTAAAAAGATTTGCACCAGACATGGTGGTGCATGCCTTTAATCCCAGAACTCAAGAGACAGGCAGATCTCTGAGAGTTCAAGGCCATCTTGGTCTACAAAGCAAGTTCCAGGGCAACCAGGGCTATTGCACAGAGAAACCCAATCCCAGAGAAAGGAGGGGAGGGGGTGGGAAGGGGGAGAGAGATGGGGAGGAGAAAAGAGAGAGAGAGAGAGAGAGAGAGAGAATGGTTTATACGGCTTATAATTCTGGTGACTGAATAGCATCTACAGTATGGTACTGGCCTCCTAGCCAGAGTTCCTTTAACTACTCCAAACATGGCAAAGAAGGGAAAGAGAACAACCACTGTGTATGGAACTAGGTACACAGGCAGACTCACTTCCCTATATGGTCACCTACTCATGTGAGAACTCACCTACTCAGCGAGACCAACACCAATCCCTGCCAAAGATGGTACCTGATGACCTCATGACAAGACCCCACCTGAGGATCTTGGCATCCCAGCACACAAACCTCTGGGTGAGATACTCAACCCATAGTAGCCTATAGCGGAGTCCCACATAAAGCCCTCCCAGCCATGAACAATGAATGGCAATTGTTCTTAGCTTGCTCTGCACCTTCCTCTGGGGAGTAGGGTTGTGCAGGGGCCAGGACACAGCCAGTATAGAGAAGGGTGGTGAGCTGAGCAGAGAGTAGCAAATCGGGCTGGGATTTGGGGTAAGGAGCTATCCATCTTCAGCTCCCCCTCCATCCTCCATGGGTTCAGAATGCAGTCCATACATCACACTTGTAAACGTTTACTGCAGGTGTTTCACCAGGACCCAGAGTTATGGGCTTACTGGAGAAGCCCTCGGGAGAACAGAAAAGACATTTACTGTGGAGTTTCCAGGCTGGATTTTCCATTAGTAATTGTGAAAGACAGCTTTTATTAAGTGCTTACTCTTTTGTCAGATACGGTGACACCAGGAGACGGCCTCATTCAGCTGCCACAGCAAGGGTGTGTGGTAGGTACTGCTCCATTTCATCCATGGCCGAAGAAACTGGGTCTCAAAGAGGTTAGGTCATTTGTCTAAGGGACACTTGCTCAGTGAAGAAGCCACATTAAGCCAGCTACTCATGACCAGTGTGCCAAACCTCCATTCTGTAAAGGTCAGTGGACCAAAGCCTCCTGCCTCATGTGCTCATGGACAATGGCATCCAAGCCAGGGGGCATTCCTCTGGCTTGTTCTGTTTCTGGAGAAATACTAGTGCTCCTTTGAGAGTGGTGAAGAATTCCCCATCTGTCCTCTACCCTTCCGCCTTGGTGAGCTCTTACTGTTCATCAGAGAGAAAGGACAAGAAGCCATAGTGACAAAGAAGACCAAAAAAAAAAAAAAAAAAGCCATGGTCATATCAGTGTCCTGTGCCCTAAATTTCTAGGGGGGGGGGGAACCTCAAAGGTACAGACATCCATCTAAGGACAACTATGGACTCCACACTGTGGCCAATGACTGTCACACTGGGGGTATTTCACTCAGGCTGGTGTGAGTTAGCACTTCCCCTAAGAAAGTGTCACTCAGCATCCATGGTGTCTTTAAATGAAAGAGAATGTCATCCTTCCCTTTGGTTTCCACCAAAGCAGTGGGAGACTCTGTCTCCCCAAGCAAAGGGGTGATGGAGGCCAGCTTTCTCCAGCATCCTTGGGTACGTTTGCAAGTACCGCATCCTAATGCTGAGCTACAGCCTGCATCTGCCTGGCACTGGATCCCCGGTGAGCTTTGGAGCAGCCTGCTGGGAAGGGGGCCAGCTGCCAGGCCTGCAGCATGCACACTCCACTGAGGACAGTGCTTGGCAGGGGCCCCAGCGTCTGAGAGACAAGGGTCACCGTGGCTGGTCTTCAACGAGCTGGGCTTGGATTACTTGGTGATTGGCTCTGTGCTCTTGGAACCTGGTCAGGTCAACCTGACCCCAGAGGCCTATGAAATAACATGAGCAGTTGGCTGGCCACTCCTGACCAGGGCCAGGAAGCCAGAGTCTCAGTTGCTAAAAGCTTTAGCTGGCTTGTTCTGGAACCCGTTCATGGAGCCTACAAAATGGCTATGGGTTCCTGAGGGAACTCTTTGCCCTGTCAGGAGGGGAAGATGGGGGGATGGTGGTGGAAATGTGGGATCAGGAAGTGAGAGGAGGGTCAGGGGAGGAGGGGAGGGGCTGCCCCTTCTAGGTTGGATTTCTCAGACTCCAAGGTCAGTTGTAGCTGGAAATGGCCAAGGAAAGACTAGAATGAGACTGGAGCTCTAGTAGTCAGTCAGACTGTCTATCTTTTTTTTTTTCTTGACTGATCAAATATTTCAGGAGGGGCTGAGGAGACAGCCTGCTGCCTGTGCTTTGGACTACTCACCACCTGACCCTACCTGCCCTTGGGGGCTAGAGGTGAGGTGGCACAAAGTCAATGGCATAGACTCTGGGAGCAGGTGAGTGAGAAACGCCACAGGCTGCTGCAAACTCCTTTAATACCCTCCACCCGCCCCAAGAAAGCATCTCTTCTAAACAGCAGCTCCCGATTGGCTGGCATTGTCTGCATCAGCAATCCAGGGTCTCTCAGGCAGTCCTCAGTTAGGTCTTCCTGCAGGAAATGCCTTTCTTTACAGCTGCTCAGGGTCCCAGTGTTTATGTAGAGTTCCTCCTACAATGGTCCAGTTGGTAAAAGGCCTGTCTAGTGAGTGTGAGGGCCTGAGTTGGGTCCCCATAAGCCTCCCATATAAGGATGTGGGCATGGAAGCACGGGGCTGGAAGGGGAAAACATGCAGATCTCTGAGCTGGTCGGCTATAGCCATAGATAGGCCACTAGCCTACTTAGTGATCTCCAGATGAATGAAACATGAACACACACACACGCACACACACACACACACACACACACTTTGACAGAGTCTACCAGCACTGGGGTGGCGAAATGAAGGCCAACCGTGCACATGTGTAGGTCAATCTCTAGCCTCATTTCAATTTTTTTTATTTCCCTGTGAGAAGTTTTGCATTTGTGTTGACTTTATTTTGGATGTGTTTGGCCACACCTAGGCCAGAGCACACTCGTGGAGGTCAGAGGACAGCTTGTGGAAGCTGGTTCTCCCTTCAACCATATGGGTCTCAGGGATAGAATTGAGGTCTCCAGGATTGGAGGCAGGCATCTTTCCTCGCTGAACCATCTTGTGGAGGGAGGGAGGGAGGAAGGAAGGAAGGAAGAAGAGAGAGATAGAGACCGAGTTTAAGGACTGCTTTGACCTAACATTAAACTTGGTGACTGATGTTCTTGTCACTGTTTCATAGTACTGGGGATGGAGGGTGGAACCCAGGGCCTGTGCATGCTAGGCAAATGCTCTACCATAGGGCCTGTGCATGCTAGGCAAATGCTCTACCATTGAGTAA
The DNA here is from genome assembly GCA_902729485.2 of Mus minutoides. Lineage (NCBI taxonomy): Eukaryota > Metazoa > Chordata > Mammalia > Rodentia > Muridae > Mus > Mus minutoides. Next base: position 1,891,858 of record LR749728.1, read on the forward strand.
CATCTCCAGCCATGTGTATTAGTTAGGGTTTCTGTTGCTGTGATAAAATACCCTGACCAAGTGAACTGTTCCTAAAAGGATGACCCTCCCCATGATCCCAGTGAGAAAGCGTGGCAGCCGGAGCAGCCAAGGGAAAATACGTTCTCACTGCAAGCAGGAGTCAGAAAGAGGCTCTGAAACCTCAATGCCTACTCCCAGTGACATGCTTCCTCTAGCAAGGCCACGCCTCCCAAACAGTGCTACCAACTGGGGACCAAGTATCCAAACACCTGAGCCTCTGGGGGGCTACCGTTTCAAGCCACCACACGGTGAGTGACTGGATCCTTTACAACTTTTGAGATCCACCCATGCAGCAACTGTCCTGCTTGCCTACCCTAGGATTGGGCTCGCCGCCATCCTGGGTGTGACACAGACACAAAGGAATCAAAGCAGCCGTGTGACCTAACTCTGCTTCATCTTCTCTGCTGCTCTCGTTCCTGTGACAACGGATGGTCATATACTTGTCAGTGCACATGCCTCTGCCTCCTTCACCAGAGAGGATAGGTTGGGATATGTGCCATCAGCCCACCATGGGCTACCAGACTCTGTCAGCCTTACCAAATCCCTCATCTCTGATTAAAGATATCCCAGAGGCACCAAAACATGTCAGCGGCACAGTAAGGAATGAAAATACAGACTTCTTGGATTAATTCGACAAAGGGTGAGTCCAAATTTCGATTCTTCACCTCTCTATGTTCTGTCTATCTGCTTTCTGCGGGTACTGGGCTATCTGTAGTCTATTATACATACCTGTGCCTGCACCTACCTGAATGCTGCCTGATGTCTGACTGTCCCTATGTCTGTCTGTCTGTCCCTAGCAAAGGGCTTTGCTCTGTATTTACTGAGCAGCACAGAAAATGAGGCATGGGAAGGGGATATGACACTCTTTACGGAAAGCTTTAGCTGGGTTTTACATGGGGAAGGGTAACTTTATAGACTCCAGGTGACCCAAAAGCTCTCGGCACTGCCAGCATACATTAGCAAGCCCTGTCAGGTTGCTTCCAACATTTATGGTAGACATTTGTTATATGACATCACTTCCAGCCTGTTGGCTGCCTTTGTCACTACATACAGTTACAAACATACACCATCCTGAATCAGGGCATGGATAGGCACATAGGTTGAGATTAAGCTACATATTAGCTCAGGCTGTAAAAAAAAAAAAAAAAAATGTTCCCATGGGAGACCCAAAGCAAGTAGCGTTAGTTACATTGTTCTCTTGCAGGAGAAACTTAAGCAGAGTGGGCACACAATAGGGTTGCAGGCTAAGTACATATTCCTAAATGTTTTCAAGGTGTGTT